>JAGUQL010000009.1:0-410515 GCA_018410145.1 Penicillium corylophilum | reverse complement strand
GCCCTGATCATAGTAGAGAACACCAAGGTTATTAACTGTATCGAGAGTAGATGCATGATCAGGACCTAGGGCCTTCTCCTTGCCTGCCAGTGCTCGCTGGAACATCTCTTCTGCCTCCTTCAGCTTGCCTTGAGCCTTGTAGAGACCCCCAAGGTTGTTGACTGTATCGAGAGTAGATGCATGATCAGGACCTAGGGCCTTCTCCCTGCCTGTCAGAGCTCGCTGGTACATCTCTTCTGCCTCCTTCAGTTTACCCTGATCATAGTAGAGAACACCAAGGTTATTGACTATATTGAGAGTAGATGGATGAGGTCCTGGGACCTTCTCATACCCTACCAGAGCTCGCTGGAACATCTCTTCTGCCTCCTTCAGCTTGCCTTGAGCCTCGTAGAGAACACCAAGGTTGTTGACCGTTTTAAGAGTAGATGTATGATCAGGACCTAGGGCCTTCTTATACCCTGCCAGAGCTCGCTGGAACATCTCCTCTGCCTCCTTCAGCTTGCCCTGACCAAAGTAAAGATCCCCTAAACGAAGGAATGCCCACCATATCTCAATATTACCATCTGACCAATCTAGATGATATATATGATTGGCGTGTGGAAGAAGCCGTTGCTGAAGCTCTGAATAGACCCTATTACTTTCACTAGGCACAGAGTATCCAACAGATATTAGTGCCAGCTCATTAAGCTGCGTCCAATTCACATTTTTGTCTGTGTTAGCAACATGAAGGCACCAGTCTTGTACTACTGGATGCATCGCATAGCTTCCTTCTTGTTGCTTACTCTCAAGAAGAGAGAATCCGATGAGAGACTTCACACCAATTTTGAACGCGAGTCCGCTTGATATAGCCTTTTTGAGCCAGCCCGGGACGTTTGAGCTATGGCAGCCACTCTTCACTAACTCGTACCAGATATCATGATTATCAAAACGAGCAAGTAGCAATAGAAGGTGTGCTGCGCTTGGGTCACGCTTCTGGATCTCAAGATATGAGATCGTCCATGTTTGTAGTATATTGCCTTGCTGGTACTGACGACCAGGATTCGATTGCAGCTGTAGCTCAGACCAAGATTCTTGGTAGTACTGTAAGTACTCAGTGATGCTGGTTCCAGTTTCACGCATGAACGCCCCGGCGATAACAATGGCTAGAGGCAGTCCATCCAGACGACGAGCAAGAGTAAGGATATCTATATATATTAGCATAATCTATAATATATATTCATCAAGTGCCACAGTACCTAGATTGCTGTCAAGTTTGCTAGTGGTGTTCCTTGATGATAGTCCACTGCTTTGTAGGAGTAGTTGAATTGAGTTATGAGAGTCAAGCCTGTGAACCGGGAAAGGCTCCCCTAGCTCAGTCAGGTTCTGAAGTCGAGAAGTGATAAGGATGGAGCCATGGTCTGGTTTAGGGAAAAATTCCCTAATGTCATATCCATCACCAACAGCGCTGTTGAAGGGGGAGTATTGATCGATGTTGTCAAAAATGATCAGCCAGCGCGAGTTGCCATCTAATGCTAGCCAACGTAATATATGCCTAGCTCGTTGCTCCACGTCTCCGTCATTAGTGGCCTCGCTATCCCAACCCTGTCCTGGTATTCGGTTCAAGGCAAAGCTCAACGATTTCAAGAGCGTATCGCGATCCTTGCCACTTAGCCAGAAGATGGCCGTAAAATGATCTCTATGATCTCGCGCGAAGCGAATCGCTAGCTGCGTCTTTCCTATTCCGCCAAGCCCGTGAAGAATTGCAACTTTTTGAGATGGTGTATCTGTCGGTTGTAAATACTGCCATAGATTGTCTAGCTCGTCTTGCCTTCCCATGAAACCTGTAATTACAGGCACTGTGGTAAGGTCTAGAGGGACATTGAAGCGGTGGACTACACACGGAAACTTTGATTAGTCATAGATTCGAACAAGGCAATGAGTGATATAGTTTGAAACTTAGGATCTCTCACTAGAATCTGCCAGCTTGTCTCGTGCTGTTAGAGTAGTTTCAATCTGATCGATCGGAACCACCAAGACAAGTTCTTTAGCATAGGCTGCTGCCACCGCTGCCGCATATCCTTGCCATTCGTTGTTCTTGTGGGAGTCAGCATAGTCAGAGATACCTCGAATCACTAGGCAAGGAAAGTCATTCATAAGCCCTGCAGCTTCCATTTCCACACAGAGGACCCCTAGGTCTCGAGCCAGCTGGTCTCGCCGTCTACCATCTTTCACTACCTGATTTGCAGATGCAATCAGTCCATAGTGGATCACTGGTTCGTTATGGTCTCGTGAAAGCCGCGGAGCCAGTTTGGATCGATCACAATCGATACATGTATCAGATCCTCCATGGATATATTCTGATTGATATAAACAGTCCTCTTGAGTGGGCCGTGTAAAAGTTGTAGCTCTGCGCGGGTTCGTTTTGACTTGGATGTCAGAGATAAATTCAAGAACTCGACTATCGTCTATCAAGTGGTGGGCTTGGATGGTAGCGAGGGCAGTCAGCAGGACCTTAGGTGGCCGATTAAGCATCCCCGTCCGCTGAAATTGACCGCCGCTTAACGCTTTACCGAGATCGTATTGGATCACGCCTCCGGATGTGTCTGCTGGCTGGCTCACCACGATATCGCCTAGGCGAATGTCTGCGTCGCTGCTTGGTACACCTCCACCGATACCGACCATAAGGCCAAATCGGATAGAGTGGAAGCTAGAGAGCAACTGCGTCGCTACCGTTGCAGCTGATGCAATGCCATATGCGCCACTTGGTAAACAGGCAATAACAATATTGTGTTCCTCGATGTTTCCAAGAATATACGTGTTTTGGTCTGTCGGTGGGCGAGGTAGATTCGGGTGTATCGTGTCCAACATTAGCTTTGCGGCTGCCATCTCCAGGGGTAAAGCGCAGATCCATCCGATCGTGTAATCGTCATGGCATAGAGAGGCCCTAGCTGCCATGATGGAATATATAATGGTGGATTTTGAGACAAATTATCCTATCGTGTGTTCATGGTCAACATGAGATGAACAAAGATGTATGCAGCCTAGGAGAATGCCAGAGTTCATGAGAAGAGGGCTGGCGGGGTTAATACTGTAGTTTGCACACCCATGCAGCACTAGCGCGTCTCGGCTAGGCCTGCGACGTCTGCCTTGCACCGGCCCCTCATTTGTGTCTCCTACTTAATTGCCTCTTTATCCTAGTGACGCTGACTTGGGGCTCTCATGTCCTGTTGTTCGACTCGTTGAACCTCTTAGGAATTAGCTCTATCATAACAGATCCCCTTTCCATATCAGCCGGGGGGGCTGGACTTTTCGGATTTACAATCCAGTCCACGCAGATCGTGACCGACTTCTGCATTTCCTACAAATACCAAGATATTGACAGAGATAGCGCATTGCAAAATTTGAATAAAAAATTTGAATACTCTTTCGCGTTCACTTCGATCGCTCCAAAAATCGAGTTCGGAAACAGCTGCATCGAATGACATATCCGTTTCGGAAGTCAAAGCTGGCAGAGACGTATCAACATATTGCGCATATCGGCGATAACCTGTCAATAACGCTGCAAGACCTAGAGCGGCAAGATGCCAGATTTCAAAACTTCGTGGTTGGCTCAATGCCCCTAACGCCCAATACAACCATGATTTATCCCGCAAAAACCACCATGCAAGTACTGGAGAGTGGTTCATAAATGGCGTTGATTTTTGCAAATGGCTCAAAACCCCGAATTCTTTTCTATGGGTGCATGGTGTTCCTGGGTCTGGCAAATCAATCTTGTTCTCGACAGCGATTCATCATATCTCTCGGGTCGATGTTGCCCACAATGCCGGGCATTCTTTGTTCTATTGCGATTTCAAAGATGTATCAAAGCAAAGCGCCGAGGGAATGCTACACGCATTGCTATTGCAGCTTTCGAAACAGGAATCCGAAAATGACTGTGAAAATGACCTTGGTCAACTATACCCTGTAGACGAATTCAGAAATCCTCCATTGGGTGAGCTGATTGCCTGCCTTCACCGTATGGTTCAGCGGCTTCCCAATGTCTTCATCCTGCTGGATGCGTTGGATGAAAGGCCTTGGCCACAAGAGCGAGAAAGTGTTTTGGCTACGATAGCGACCATGCGGCAATGGGGCCTACCCTCTCTCCATATTTTGGTGACCAGCCATGATGTTGTTGACATACGTCAGTCCCTTAGCCCTCAAACGGGCCAGGAAGTTACGATGACAATTCCAAACGTTGCAAAGGACATTGCCAAGTATGTCTCTTTTCAATTGGCAACTAACCCAAACCTCCAACAATGGAAAAGCGACTGTGCCGAGATCCAAGCTGCACTAGCAGAACGTGCACAGGGAGTGTAAGTGATTGATGTCTACGGAGGTGTAAATTACCAATAAGCTGATTCTTTTCTTCTTCTAGATTCCTGTATGTGGTATGCCAAATGCGGCCGCTGAAGGAGGCTGTGCTTAAGCGCGATCGCGATAGAGTCCTTCAGGCATTACCTCGTGGTATGCATGAGACTTACGAGCGACTCCTGCGTGATGTGGGTGAGACAAACACTCAGCATGTACGGCGCATTATGACTTTACTTTGTTATTCAAACCGCCCCCTGACTGTGAAAGAAATCTGCCATGCAAGTGCGGTTGATCTTCAAAAGCCGCCGTGTTTCGACCTTGAAAGTCAACTTTTCACCGAACATGATCTTCGCAAAATCTGTGGTAATTTGATTGAGATAAGACAGAGAGAGATCTACCCGTTCTTCAAGGCTCCAGTTGTCAATGTTGCCCATTCTTTGGTTCGACAATACCTTGAGTCGGATGATATCCGAAGACAGGAAGTAGCCACGTTTGCCCTAGATCGTGGCTCTGCAAATGGAGAAATTGCGCAGGTATGTCTTGTGTACCTCAAGTCGGCCTTTTCTGGCGAGGCAACGGGCCAAAGAGAGCCTAAAAGGTTTCCATTCGCCCTGTACGCTGCAATGGAATGGTTTCATTACTACGCCGCCTGTCAGGATAAAGATTCTGACCTCCAAAACCTTGCGTTTGATCTGTTTCATGATGGAAAAGGCGGGTGCTTTACCTCTTGGATTGAGCTCCATGATGTGGATTCTACTTTGGGCAAACTTTCATATGCAAATCCCGGCCAGGTTTGAATCATAAGGGACCGCCTCTATATTACGCGAGCCTCCTGGGACTTGAAGACATTGCCGACAAGATAATTGCGACAGGATCCGATATTAACGCCCAGGGTGGAAGATATGGCAATGCACTCTGGGCAGCATCTTTTAAAGGCCACACGGCAGTGGTGAAGATTTTGCTTAGCCATCAAGCCGATGTCAACTTCCAAAACGGAGAACTTGGCACTGCACTTCAAGTGGCATCTTTGAAAGGACACACCGAAGTGGTACATGTTTTGCTTAGCTATCAAGCCGATGTCAACATCCAAAGTGGAGAATATGGCACTGCACTCCAGGCGGCATCTTTCAAAGGCCACAAGGAAGTGATGCAAGCCTTGCTCAGCCACCAGGCTGATGTTAACGCTCAAGGTGGAAGATATGGCAGTGCACTCCATATGGCATCACTCAAGAACCATAAGGAAGTGATGCAGATGTTACTAGAGCACGGTGCGAATCCAAGTCATAGAGACTTGATGGAGGAACTTGAGACTGCGTCCATCCACGGCGACGAGAAAAAGGTGGAAGAGCTCCTGAATATGAGGCACGGATACTCCAACGATCAAGTCCAACTTGCTACAGATTCTGCCCAGGCTTTTGCATCATTTTCCTGCCATGAGAATGTGGTGAGGCTTCTCCTGAAGAATGGTGCTAATGTTAATGCTCAACCTAGAGGAGTCGGCAATACAGCACTCTATGTCGCATTCTATCTGCGAATGGCTCTCCTCCAGGGAATGATCACCTCAATCTATCATTTGAAGACTCAGAGAAGGTGGTAGAGATACTACTGGACAATGGCGCTGATGTGAATGTCCCAGGTGCAAACTATGGCAATGCACTGTAGGCTGCATCTCACATTGGAAATGAAAAGGTAGTCAAAATGCTGTTGGAGAAGGGGGCTGATGTGAATGCTCAAGGTGGATGTTATGATAGCGCGCTCAATGCCGCTTCAGTCAGAGGTCATAAGGGAGTGGAGCAAATATTAAGAGACCATCAGGCCAGGATCGATATATAGGGTGAATGGTGCTGCACCAGCTGAAATCTCCCCTTAGATACAAGGTTGTCCTTAGAGATCTTTCAGTCTTCTACTCATCCTTTTGGCGTCCTTTAAAGGTAGGCTAGCTCTGTGTTACAATTCATGGTTGAAAAATACCCTTCGTATGCAACGATTCTGTGAAAAAAAGGTACTTGAAAACATATTTGATTTCGATTGTAGATGTAGATTGTTTAGGGAGCATTCTTTTTTTCAAGGTATGATGGTGAGATGATATGAACAGGCGGATTCGTATCTCAGCGAAGCATCCACCTCGGGGTAATATGACGGGACTCCAAGCGCCGCCAGCCAAAAAAAAAAAAAAAAGCACAAACCGAATGAAAACTCCAAACCGCATGCACGAGTCTGTCTTAAATTTTAATCCCCTTGGCCGCTTAGAAACCGTATGCGCTTTGCCCATATGGAGTAGCACCGTAGGGAGTCTGGGCGCTGGCGCCCCAGGCGCTGGCGCCCCAGGCACTTGCGCCGCCGTTTCCGTAAGAGGTAAGGTTTCCGTCAATGCCTTCCGGGGGTTCGTAGGCATCAGGATCAGTAGCGCCCATCATCTCCGCATCGTCGTGGCCGTGCACACCCTCGCCCGAGAGCTCCGAGATGGTGGTAGCCAGCTTCTTCATCAAGATGTTGATGCCCTGCTGAATGATGACATCGGGCTCAAGGTTGCCGATGCTCTCGACATCGATGTAAAAGGTATTAGGCTCGGCATCATAATCAAAGGGCATGTCGGGGTTTGCGGCGGGCTCCCACTGGGCGTTGGCAGAAATAGGCCTGCCGTCCAGGATTAGTAGAGTTCTTCATCGTGCCGACTGGAATACTTACCATTCACTCTTAGCATCTTGCTCATACCAGTAGTCCACGTGGCGCAGGTTATTGTGGGGGTCGTATTCGAAGCCCACAGCAGAGGTGGGCGCCCACTTTGCATGCTCCTTAGCGGTGCCCTTCTTAGCCAGGCAAGTCAGCTTAATCTCCTGACCCTTCCGCAGCTTGCAGATGAGAGCACCCTTGCCCTCTTTATCCGTGATGACGGGATCTCCGATGGTGTCGTTCATGCGCTCGCCCTGAACAATCAAATCACGCGCGTAGACGGGCATGATCCCACTGCTGCATCGCGTGTGCAGAGACAGGGTCACACTGCAACGCACACAGTGATCCTCGCAATCGCAATCACGCGTATATTCTAGGTCTGTTTCGCAGTTCTTTGAGTTCAGAGGGATCATGCCCAGTCGGTGGGCAAGCATCTCATCGGGGAGCACAGAGGTGTTGCTTTCAATTTCCACCAGATCCAAGGCGACGGTGTTCACTTCAGCAAGAATGGCACGTCGGAGGGAATTCGCAAAGGCCAAGTCACAGGAGGACAGGCGGAAGTCGACGCGGTATGGCTCGGCCTGTTGACTGTCAATCATCTGCTCGGGTTAATGGGGAACAGCTTCAACCCACTTCGCGCACAGTCACCTGCGGCCCTTGAGGTTCCAGATCCATCTCGTAATCCATTATTCTGGATGCGCTTGTCGCCGCCAGCCGAAACTCCGTTAGCGCGCGTGTATCTCTTGGATATGGATGAAATGAATGGAAGCTCCAAGCAGAAGTTCGCGCAGATTAAAGGAGACGGTGAGGGTTGGAGATGAGGAAGGTTGGGATGGACTGGGGCAAAGTGAACGATTTGAACTCGCAGTTCGGAGGTGTCTTTGGCGCTTTGCCTAATCGGGACACCACCTTGAGCCGCCTATTCGCACATTCAACGTCACGACAATTATAAGCCAACAATGCGCTAATTTGAGTCAGATATGTCAGTTTCACTTCATTCAAGTCACTTGATTTTACTGTTTAAGTATTGTCTATTGTGAGTTCAGGGTGTGGTTCAGCTTCAAAATTCAACTGCTAGCAAGAACTGTAGTGATCCTAGTTCACCTCTAAGACAGCCTAGTCTTCCCTTTCCGTAGAAGTAGAAAAAGCAAGAGACTCAATAAAGGTCTGACCACTTAATCCTGACCGGCTGGAAACCCTGATCAGAGCCTGCGCAGGCCGTCTATGAGAATAGAAGCGAGAAAGCAAAGAACCGATATCGTGCGCCAGAGGAAGGAGGACGGGTAATACAGCAGCCCGGCCGCAGAGACATATGTAATGCAAAGATGGAAAGTAATGGGAACAGGGGAAAGTCGGGAGTTTGAGAAGGTTGAGAAATTCGAGAAAATCAAGAAAGCAAGAAAGCCACCGATCTCTTTTTTTTCTGGGGTCGTGTCAAGTCATGAATCGGGTAAGCCAACGAGTAGCATCACCCGGGGCTTCGTATATACGAAGCGTGTTGTCACAGTATGTACGGCAGCGGCTACCGCTTGAGCGAGCTGCGATTCAAAGCTTCCAACAGCTCAGGGCGATTGGCCAGTGCAGTCGCCGCCTGAGTGTAGCTGACCCACTGGCGTTTCCGCTTGTGCATTTCGGGCCACTCGGTTTCTTCGCGCTCGACGCTGACTTCGAAGAATTGGTAGGAGGCCTTGGGAGCTTGCACGGTGAGAAGGGCAGAGGGGCGCATGTCGGGGATCAATCCCAGATCCCGCAGCACGGTGCAGATGACTCCGGCTTCTTCCCAGGCCTCGCGGCATGCAGCCTGCTGAGCGGTTTGTTCGTCGAGTTCCCATCCTCCCTTGGGCAAGACCCAACCACCGGGGCCAGCGGATTGAATCATGAGGACTTTGGTTTTGTCGGCGGACAGTGGAACGACTCCAGCCACCAGGCGCTCTCCTTTAGAACCGTAGCCTGCAAGGGAAGTCCGCGATCAGTCATGGATCAAATTGATCCGCTCCCACGTGCGCGAAGTGAGACTTACGTTGGTTCTTGCGCCCGACGCGGGACTCCATGGTCCGGTTTTGTGCCATTGTCATGCACAGGATTTCCCGATCCGTTCAATTACCGAGATTCGTGGTAGACCGGGGAGAGGGGGCAGGCGAAAAAGAGTGTGGAGGACCCGGAGGAGTAGGAATTGGAGGCAGTGAAAAAGAAGGAGACGGTCGAAGAGAAGAAAGCTCTCAGCTCAAACTCCCAGGGAGCCCTTGAAAGGGGTGGGAGGAGTTGGGGTGGAGAGATTGAAAGCTGTCGCTTCGGGTGTACAACGGTTTTCTGGCGGGCGGTCGGAGGGAAATTTTTTTTCCCCAGAGAACAACGGCGAGATGATCACGAAGAAAGAAAACTAAGTCTTCCCATTCATTCCCGTGGGGAAGCGAAAGGTATTGGTAAAAGACATGGTGGGAAATAGAGGGGGATGAGTGAGCAGTTGGTTGAAGGGGACCAGAGAGTGGGCTTGGAGGGGCAGAGTCAACCGGCGGCGCAGTCCGGCGAAGGCAACTGACTAAACCGTACAAGTACTTTACACCGCGGTCTACGCAGTCCTCAATTCTAGCTATGAAATTCTGTGTTCTATCGGGTATGGGAAACCGCAATTGCCTGCCGTCTAGACTTTACTATGTATAGCGCCGGCCCCAAACGTTGGTACCGAGAGAGGGAAAGTCGGAGCGATGGATGTCCGATCTGGTAAGCGGGCAGGTGATCGATCCTGAGAATTGTATCAAGGATTTCCAACCGTTGAGAACTGTGAATGGCTTCCCTAGGATACGTGGTGTAGATAAATGGGGTTTCGAAAGAGCCTCCTTGTATACAGAAAGTAGTATAATAACATCTCCCGCCCTCTTCGACATTTCTCCTTCTTCTCACCTCCCCTTACCCCCTCCTTCTTCTCTACCTACCCTTTCAAATTCGCCACAATCCACCTCGCTCTGTGTTTGCCTGCATCTTACATCCTATTTTTCACTTCCGCCGGGGCCGCCAGCCAACCCGAAACCCGCAATTTCTACGGCGAAAATGGAACCGGTTGACGCCGAACGCGCGCGACAGCTGTCGCTCTTCCGGCCACTAGGTACGTCCCACTCGGCCGCTACAACGGGCCACTGAGACCGGCCTCTGCGTCCCCGTGGCGCGTTCACTGGTCCTGGGGGGCTGCGACCTGGGGACAACGCGGGGACATTTACTGTCAATCTCCTGCAGCTCACCTCGGTTTGCCCCTCCAACTAGGTACATACTGACCATTCAACGGCAGGCTACCAACGGAGCTCTTGTGGTTACTGTAAATCAGACAACGGAAGTATGTCATTTTGTCTCTCTATTTCTGAGATCATTTTCCTGACACGTCATAGGCGCATCCTACTACACCAGCTCTGTAGCCGTGCGCCCTGAGCACTACGGAGAATTAATTGATCGGGGTTGGAGACGGTATGATCTCCGATCTACCCCTGTCCTAGCATGCATGTACCTAACTTATTTTTTTTTTCTTTGCATACAGCTCCGGCTCGCTGTATTATAAGCAGAACTTGCAGCGGTCATGCTGTCCTCACTACACGCTGAGACTGGAGGCTTCTGCTTACCAGCCTCGCCGTGATCAACGCAAGGCAATCAATGCCTGGAACAAATTCATTTTGGGTCCCGAGTATATGCGCAAGGCAGCTAGACTGTGTCCCCGCACTCGAGAGTGAGTACGTGAGTCTGGTTATCTAACATCGGCTCTAACAACTTGGGTAGGGAAAAACGACACCGAAAGTGCAACTTCGACTTGTTGTCTGCAGTTCACGAATCCGAATACAGTAATGTCAAGCGGCCCATTGATCCGGCCACGAAACGTCCCCTGGAGCCGGCGCATCGCTTCGAGGTCAACTTGGAAGGTGACTCGGTCTCTCAGGCCAAGTTTGAGCTCTTTTCCAAGTATCAGACAAAGATCCATCGCGAGGATGTCTCCCGCTGGAAGACCAAGGACTTTGAGCGCTTCTTGTGCGCTGGCATCAAGCGATCTCCCGCCAAGCCTACCAAAGCCAATGCGAACGAGAAAAAGCTCGGGTCCTGGCACCAGTGCTATCGACTGGATGGCAAATTGATCGCTGTGGCGGTACTGGACTTGGTTCCCAGTGGTGTGAGCTCAGTTTACGTCTTGTGGGTTTTCTCCTCGAACCGTGCTAGTGCATTGCTGATAAGTGGTAGCTATGACCCTGAATACGAGCAATGGCAGTTTGGCAAACTCAGTGCCATGCGTGAGATTGCCTTTTGCATCGAAAATGATTATCCCTATTACTATATGGGTAAGCTTTTGACACCACATGACTTTTGCACTGCTTACGATGGATTGTAGGATACTACATCCACAGCTGCGTAAAAATGCGCTACAAGGGCGCCTTCCGACCACAGTATATCCTCGGTAAGACACCCACGACCAGCCTACTACCAGCCTACTACCTGGATATCCAGCTAATAGCTCTGGTGCAGACCCCGAAACCAACGGATGGGACCCATTAGCTGGTGAGCTCACAGAGAAACTCGACAAGCGTTCCTACGTCTCTCTGTCACGAGACCGATCCACCAATGCCGAGGACTCGACTTCAAGCCCATCAATCGACAAGGATGTTAATGACGAAGAGCTTTCTCTCTTCGACCTTCACATGCCTGGTGTCTTGACTATGGATGAGGTAGAAGCACTGGACCTGGATCATTGGCACCTCCTCTACCACGGGACATTTGTGCAAATGATTGTGAATCCACCCCTTCCCATTTCCCTTCGAGCTATCTGCTGACTCTATCCAGGATCTTGTCGGCTGGGAAGATATGCCGATGAACAACCCACAGTCACTAAAGGGGATTATTGCCGAGCTGGCCGCCGTACTGGGCCCGACACTTGTAAAAGACAGTGCAGTCGTTCTTTTCGACTAAAAGTGCGTAGAGAGGAGTCACAATGAGCATTCAAATGTTCAAATGATATTCAAGTTGAATTGATCTGAAGAGAGCTTTTTCAAATCGTCTCTTACCATTTCAAGAAATCTTATGGCTGAGGCGCGCTTATCACATGTCATATAGAGGCACGAGCGTTTACAAGTTCAGCCACGCTGCAAGATGCTATCTGAGAGTTTATTATAGACCAAGGAATAGAACTGCACGGTCTCTGCGGTGGCAACGGCTGTTTGACTAAAAGGAGCTTGTTCGTCTCCCAGGGCTATCTCCATGGTCCCGAATGAACACCACTATAATCGTAGGAAAAGAAATCCGCACCAGCCCCCGCATTTCCCCCCACGGTACCTAAGCTCTTGCCTATGTAAAGAGAGAGAGAGAAAAAGACGACTGGATGTCTTTCTTGGCACATGCAGTACCCGGAAAGCAGCTTGAAATGCGAAAATGGGAGTCAGCCTTTCTTATGCACATCTTACTCCGCGACATATACTCACCGGTCATACTGCATGACGTCCACTGAAACAAACCAAACAGCACTTGGAACCACTATAGACATAGACGCACCCCAATCACAACCCTCGCCGCATACCTCATCTCAAACATAGACATAACAAAACGGCCCAGCAGTAGTACTCATAAGATCCTTCATCTTAATCGGCCCTCCATTCGCAAAGCCAAGATCAACAACAGTCTCCAACGTCGTATTCGGTGAAGGCGGCTCATTCAAGAACGTCCCCGTCCCCGAAATAGCATACTGCCTATTCTTCAAATCCAAATTCTGCCAAATCCACCACACCCGATCAATCATCCCATGATGATGCCAGAACGCAGGATCACCGGGACTAACAAAAACATCTCTCCCAGGATCCCCACCCATAGAATAATGCCCACCGCCATGCACACCTATAGATCCGGATCCGGGAACACCCTGCATGACCATTTCAAAGCCCCAGATATCATCATTCTGAAGAATCAGGTTCGCAACAGCGGTGTAGTTATTAAACCGCTGTAAGATGGCAGATGTAAGATCCCGTTTCAGACAGCGCGGGTTATAGTCCAGCGGGTTCGCGACTGTGCTCACGTTTCCGCCTGGTAGGGCTAGCGCTGCGGGACCTAGATTGACCGTGTAGTTCTTGAAGGGGCCGCTGGTTACGCAGCCGCCGCCTGTTCCGGCGGGAAGGTAATTTGTTGGAAAGGTGCCTAGTGTGAGTTGGATGTCGGCTTCGTGGGCGATGTGAACGCCGTTGCCGGACATTGAGGTTTCGGTGCCGTCGAAGACGGGGGAATGTTCCATGTTCTCGACATCGGCGGACCAGTCCCAGTATCTGGGAGAATTAGTAGGAGGCTAAGTTATAGTATTGGGATTGGGGACTTACGGGTAATCGCCGGTATATGCGCATTCGTCGCGGAGGGCTTGTTCGAACTCAAAGATGTAGTATCGATGCCATGCTAGAAAGGTTCCCTATACCGGATTAGTATGTCGACTTCAATCCACATTTCGAATACTATACCGTATAATGGATCTCCAGGGTTTGATTGATATGCGTAGCCACAAAGTCATCATATCTAGTTTTCGCCCCAGCAGCAAGATTTGCAGGTGTCCTAGCTGGCGACTTTTGCAAACAAAGCACAGATTTGATATAAGCCTTCTTCTCCCGAACTGAGAAAGCCCTCCAATTCCTCCGAACCTGTAAATCCTGCGGAGAACATCCCTCCTGTTTGTGCTTTGCCACTTTAGCAGTTGCAACGCCCAGAGCAATCCGCGCAAGATGCTCTACCTGCAAAGCCGCTATATCAGTCGATTTCGATGCTACAGCGGGCAAGACAAACGAAGGCGAATCGCCTTGTTCAGCCTTGCGCAGAACATTGGGCATAGCCCACGTCTGCAAGAGTATGAGTCCCAACGCGAGGAAGTGAAACCGAAACATGGTGAATTTGGAAATACACTCAAGAGTCATTGAGAGGGGAGGGGGTATCAGGCCACCTAAGTAGATCCAGTATCTCAGCCTTGATTCTGCAACCCATCGATCTAGCCATGTAAGTCGAGTCATTTCGACCAGTCATGGTCGCTTACTTGACCGACGTTAGGCTTAGCTCTTTCAAGGCTCCCTTGTCCTGGCTTCAAACGCACACTTCATTGGGCGAGCGATGCGGGATCTATGTGGCAGCGGCTGGATCATGCAAGTATCTTATGGACTCCACTGGTTGGAGTGACGGGGCTCCGTCAAAATCGCGGGGTGTTGGGTCTCTTCATCTTCTCATGGAGCGTATGGAATTGCCTGGTCTGATTCAAGCTCTGTGTGTGTTCATCCGCCAATCCTTCAATGGGCATGAGGTACCAAGGCAGGAAAAAGGCACTGTCGTACTATATCTGATTCGCAGTTCTCCACTTAGTTGCAGAGTGCGTGAGACATAGGGGCTCGGCAGAGTCTGCGTATACGAGACTAGCCCCCCCAGTGGCAACACACTAGAAATTAAGTCGCTAGGTAGTTGGTATGTATTTATTGGGTATGTTTCTGGTCTACTATAGAACAATCACAAGGAATAATGAACAACGTGTACTGAATTGCTAACAATAAATGAGGTTAAATTGGGAATATGTGCCGCCTGTGTCTATCCCTGTTTCGTTTTCTCTTGCATGCGCCTCAAAACGGCCCGACGAGTCGAGGCCGGAAACGCCAGAATAATTAGGGTTGACCGTTGAATCCCAATGAGCCCAGACACCGCGAGCAGAACCATAAACCTTAAATAGAGTAACGCCGAATTCCCCACACCGAATCCAATGCTAGATGACCACAGATAGAGGAGAGTGTATAGACCAGAACCAAAAGGAAAGCTCCCATGGACGTTCATACTTCCTCATCCTGCCCATCCAACCCTAACATTGATGAAGACGGTTTCCGCCCGGCTCCGTAGACCATTTCCATCAGTTTGGCCTTTTGTCGTTCACGGACGGATCGGAGATAGTCGTATGTTCCCTCTAGACCTTTGATCTGGCCGTCGATGACGGCTTCGACGGGGCCGAGCATGCGTCCAGTTGCGCCGGAGCTTCCAGATCCAGTGCCGTCTAGTCCCATGAAGCTGACGGAATCATTGCGGCGTACAAGAGGGCTCACGAGTTTGCGGCGTAATGTCTCCAGGTTGACTTTCAGTGTGAGTAGGCGGCCGCGATGGTCAACGAGGAGATGCTTGTTTGCGACGGTTCGGCTGCGCACGTTGGCGAGTAGTCTCTTGTTCTTCTCGTACTTGCGAACAGCCGCAGCATCAGGACCCAGCACACGAGTCCAGAGGGAGCTGAGCATTTCTCCCTCGGCACGTTCTTGGGCATCGGATTCACGAACAACTGTGCGCTGTAGGTTCAGGAACTGGCGGTCGATAGACTCAAAGAGAGCAAATAGGGCGGTTGAGTGCGTGAGTTCACTATTGATGGATTCTTCGAGGACCGAAAGGAACTCGGTGAATGTTCGAGTAAGAGTAGCGCGCGTTCGTTGCGCTGATGTTGGCCCGAGCACGGCCATCACCACATGTCCGAGTGTAGTTGTTGTAGCGCTGGCAATCCCACCTTCCACTTCAGCTGTACGTTCCAATGCTCCCAGGCGCGAAAGCATATTGTGCATGTTGTCAAAGACAATGGTTGGAAGGCTACTAGGTGGTTGCGCGGATAGGGTTTCGAGCTCGCGCTTGGCCCAGTCCATCACAATCAAGATAGAGTCGATGTCTGAATCGACATTGGCGAAGAATCGCGTCAATTCGAGAGAGAGCGACTTGAGTGAGTCGGATAGCTCATCTAGCTGGTGCACAATGATAGGTGCGCTGGTCATGTTGGTGCCACGGACCGACTCGCTCAAGTCCCAGACAGCCACTCCCGTTTCTTGGAGGGTGCCGATCTGCTGAACACCATTCTCCGAGTAGTATATCAAAGGCTCAAAAGAGCGCGCAAAGCCGGAAAGCTTTACCAAATCTGGAATTGATTGAGGTAGACCGGGGAGAAGCAATGCGCGCATAAACGCAACGGAAACCAATAGTATGAGAACGGACAGGGTAGTGTTGGACTTGGAACTAGTAATGCGATCAAACTTGTTGCGCAGGTAGCCAAAGATGGCAGCAATGGGCTCGCGATGTTGAACTTCGGCGCGCACGGCAAATCGAATGTCTTCAAGTCATGCGCAAGAACGAGTTAGTGCTTCTGTGCATGCAGAAAAGGGTAGATACCCAGGTCAGGCAATGCCTACAGTTACTCAAGTTCTCGGGGCCAAACCCCATCCCATCGTCCTCAGGACTGTTGGGGCTATTGCGAGTTGCACGGGGGTTCTGCACAGGTCGGGGGCTGGGGGATCGTCCTGTCTGTGGGGTGCCTGGCCCATTGGGCAGGGGTACATTGGCCGCAACTGTGACATCGCCTGACAAGGCGTCTTCCTGTGTCTTTCCCTTGGCGGGACCCTCGAGCGCATCCTCATATTGCGGACTGGCCTCGCGCGACACAGAAGGCGACAGTTTCAGACCAACAGTAGGCTTCAATTCTAAGCGCTCGTGAAGGTTCCCCTGGCGCAGGTAGGGCTGGTGACGGTACCAGCCACTGTCTTGCACATAATCATGCTGGCGCAAACCAGGTGGGGACCAGCGGTCATCGGCGGGATCTTCCTCGCCGTCCGATTCTTCAGATCGAAAGCCAGAGTGCTGTGACGGCATTCCAAAGACCGGGGAGCGGTGCGCATTGCTGTTATTCTCAAAGTCTTCAAGCGACGCATCCAGCGACGGATGGTCGTCGAAGACATGGTCCAGCTCGTCCAACATGGCGGACGGCGTCTTGCGATGCTGGAGCTTCCAAGGCGGGGCAGAGTCGCAGCGACGCAGTGCACCGAGGCCTGCGATCGCGATTCTTGCTGGTTCAATGGCTGGAATCAGGGCGGTTAGTGCAAGCGCCCCGCAATGATCTTATGCGATCGATGATACGGGGTATTGCTGTGCGGTTAGAAAAGCGTAGAGGATAGTCAATCGACCCCGCGCGCTAAAATGCGATGCGATAGGATGCGCTGCGACGAGAGTAGTTTTTCAGAGGTGCGTAAGGACCCGGGAGAAGCGAAATCAATGTATAATCGAGTTCTGGGACCGTCGCGATCGAGCATCAACGATATTGAACAGGAACCAGAGACGAGGAACTTGGGGTGAAAGAAGGAGTAGACACTCCATGCGAGGCCTCACATCTCAAGAGGAGGCTGGGCCAATCAAGCCGAGTCATGTGTGCTAGGGACGACGAAGTCACTGCAAGTCACAGCAAGTACATCCCGTGTACTGAAGCATACAAGTTTAGTGGTGGAGAGACCTCGGGGTACCCGCCCCCGGTGCCTGACCGCCATTGTCGCCCAATTGATGTGTCCGATTCCTCCAATAGTGAAACACATTCCTCCGTTTCGGGGACTGTGGCCACCCCCTAGATCCCGCTTCCTCTTCTTACCGTACGATCGAGTCTCTGTTGCAGTCGCGGTTCCCTCTACTAGTACCTGCATATCAGCCTGCAGCCACTACGTCAACCAAAAAACCCCCCCGAAAGTAAAGGTTATGGAAGTAATGAAGAGAAGAGAAAGATTCAAAAATCTATTGCGGATCAACCCTGATAATCTCCGATAAAATTACATGCCCGGTCCCTTGGATGTCCAGAAGTCAGCCCACGGCGACAACTGAATCCCAGACGTCTATCATTCCGCGGGACGGGGTGTGAGAACGAGAACCAAATGCCGTGGGGGAATAAATCGTCATGTCATTTAAGCAGTGGATTCCTTGAGGTAGCTGTGAAGAGTGTATTAGCGGTGGATTGGACATGGTGGCGGTAGAGGAAAGATAAACATACGTGATAAGGTCGTTGCGGTCCTTGCCCTTCTTGAGGCCACCGAAGGCCATCTTGGTACCGGGAATGAACTTCTTGGGGTTCTCGAGGTACTTGAACTGTAGGAAAAAGAGGGTTAGAAGACTGTGGAGGTTATTTGCTCGGGGCTGTAGGGTTCTTACCAGAGTGTCCTCTTCCCAGGTAACACCAGCACCCTTGTTGGCGTCGGTGTAGGAGAAGCCTTCGACCTGACCGGACTTGCGGCCGAACAGTCCGTGCAGGTTGGGGCCGACCTTGTTGCCACCGTCAGCCTCGACGGTGTGGCACTGAGCGCAACGGGTCTGGAAGAGCTTGGCACCCTTGGCAGAGTCACCTGAATGATGTATCGAATTAGACAGCTGTTTGGTTTGACTTCGATTTTATTTTGGGATATGGCCTGGGCTGCCTCCATTTCCAGGAGCAGGAAACCGATGGTCCCGATCGCATCAGGGCTGATCAGGGTGGTAGTGCAGGTTGAGTCTGAAGTCTGGGAATCTGAACCGGAGGTTCTGATATGCAATTGCGGTGGTTGCGCGAGCGTAAAAGGATGTTGATGATCGAAGGCCGGAGTGAGAGTTGGAAGTCGCGAGTGATGAGATCGCGATTGAGATGAGCGATGGACGTAGCCGGTGCTCTCAATTGAGCAGACGCCGTCCAGCTCTACTCGATGATGTCTTCATCTCGTCTCCGTTGTCTTCGTCGCCATCGTCCTTCACGTCACGACACCGCAAACGTCACGACACCGCAAAGTTCCCAGGCCAGACCGAAGCTCCAAGGGGGGGGAGAGAGAGGATGGGGGCTAGCTTACCGGGAGCGAAAGAAGCGTCCTTGGCCATTGTGAAGGATGTGTAATTAAAGAAGGATTAGGAGGATAAGACAGCTGTACAGTTCGGAACAGAAAGAAGAAGTGACGAGCAAGTTTTTCCTGCGGTTTTGTACCTGCGGCCCCCGTCGGCTCCCGTGACACGGCCCGGGGCCAATCAGCAGCGAGCCAATTCACCTCGCGGGCGCAACCGGGTGCCTCGGTGAGTCGCTCCTGCCCTCGCCCTTCTTGTTTTCTCGTTTTTATACTCTTGTCGCTTCCTCCATCTGTTCCAGAGGGGCTTCCGTTCGTCCATATCCTTCGTTCATTATGCAATTCCCTAACTCGTTCCCCGTACCGTCGGCGCGCCCGGCACTGACCCGGCCGTACCGACTGTTGATCTGCCAATGATCTCATTCATCATCATCCTTTCACACCTAATATTCATCATGACTAGGACAGTTTCTCAACTCTATTGTTTCCATCGATCCATACCAGTCAACACCGTCTGATCCCGCCCTTGTTGCGCGCGTTCCCTTCCCCCCCTTGAGAACTGGAGAAGCGCCTGTCCTGGTCCACCGCGAATGCGAAATGCATCCACTTTCATTCGCCCGCGCTGCTCCGCAGTACCGGATTTGATCCGATGCCGTGGGTCTTGAGCCACCGCCGTTGATACTGCGTCACTTCAACTTTTTCCGCCAATTGAACCTATGATGCGTGTGCCGACCGCGCTGGCCTGGCCTGGATGCTGGACATGGAGCTATTGTGGAGTGCTCAATGTTAGTGTCAAAACCGTAGAAGCAACTATGTAAAAAAATAAAATAAAATAAAATAAAATAAAAAAATTGTAGAAAAACTATAACTATGCACAATGCAAAGACTTGAGGTATGCTCCACGGCTGATTTTCGTCAAAAGGACTTTTAGCCAGGGAATGCTCAAGCCGAGACTACATTCATCTCGCGCGGCCCGAGAAACTTCCAATATCGGATCACGTGACGTCCGAGAAAATTCCGCTCGGGGAAAACACTGCGCGGACCGAACCTCGAACTACAGCTACCAGCAACAAGCAACAAGCTACCACCACAACGCATTGGTGACATCTCGCCCACCATGCCAGCCCCAACAATCCCCCAATTCCTTCTTCCTCGAGGTCTCCCCACAGCCCGGACTCTGCGCACCCTGCAGAACCAGCACCACGCCATCAACCGCGCCCGCTGCTTCACCTCAACCAGCGCAGCATCTGCGAAGAAAACCGACAAAGGCCGCACCCTGGCCCAACCAGACAAATTCCGGCCCCCATCCCACCCAGCCCGCCTCGTCGCAGCCCGCACCACGCCGACAGGCCAACCAGTAAACTACGGCCCTCGCCTAACGGAAGCGCAACGCGAAGCCCAAAAAACCAAACAATACCCCAACATGTTCCCGCCAGAAGGAACAGTGATGTTCAAATTCCTCACGAGCCGCTGGATCCACGTATGGATCGCATTGTCCATCCTGACCTCTCTCGCGGTGTTTGTGTTCTCGACGAACTTCAAGGCGCGCTCGCCTTTCGCGCACCTGCTTCCCAGCTGGTCGGGCCTTTTCTCCCATCCTTTTGATACGGTGTCGCAGTTCTTGCAGGTGTGGAGGATGGATGTGCAGCATAACTCGCTGCGGGTGAGGGAGCAGAGACATCGGAGGGTTGAGGATGCGGAGAAGAGGAGACAGTATCGGGTTGCGCATGGGCTTGAGGAGCCGAATGAGTCGGATAAGAAGGGGGAGGCCGAGAAGGAGGTTCGGGATGAGCAGAGTCCCGTCGCTGTTGCCGAGGGAGAGTTTGTGGATTGGGAGGGGAAGAAGAAGCCTGTTAAGAAGTGGCTTGGAATTTGGTGAGGGTCTTGTACTATATAGGCCCTGGCTGTAGTATAGGGTGGAATTTGGTTGAGTTCCAAGTGAGTTACAGTTACGTGTGGATATGGGACAATGCATTGTATAATAGATCTTTTTCATTTGGAGTACATTTACACTCTGATATTTCATGATCATGAATCGCCTCTCTGGTATTTTGCGGGTATAAGAGCTTGAGTTTGAGTTTGAGCTTGGTAAAGCTCCGAGATTGACATAGATCATACCACTTCGACTCCCTCCAATCCCTCGAGCACTTCCTCGCCCACACCACCCTTTTTCAAGACTGTTCGGACCATATTCGCAACAACGCTGCGCTTGACGCCGCCGCGGCGGGGCCGCCACACGCCCGATACTTCTTCCTCGCCGGTAGCCTGGCTAAGCGCAATCTCTTCCGCGGGCGTAGCACCAAGCATATTCACGTTCTCCGAGTTAGGGATACCCGGCTGCGTAAGGCGGGATGGGGGATCGATAGTACGGATCGAAAGCAACTTCAAACTCTCGCCCTCACCGCGGGTAACGGAAATAGCGAGCACAGCATCCGCGACGGCAATCTCTTCGCGGTTTGGGTCGAAGATGACATTGTCGCCTACTGAGATGACAAGCAGTGTCACCGGCGGGCGGACATGTTGTGAAGGCGACTTTTTCAACGTAGAAGAGCGCGGGTACAGATTCTCCGCAACAGCCCAGTCGTCGTCGAAGAAAGGATCTTCCTCGCCCTGGGATTTGAGCTTAGGAAGCTTGGTAGACAAAAGAGCAAGGTGAGTCGTAAGAGAAAGGAGCGGGAGAGGGTATGAAAGAGGTTGAGAAAGAAGCAGGACCTATTAGGCAGTTAGTTCAGCATCCCAAGATCCCATAATAGGAAATATTCCACTCACATCAATATACAACCGCCAATGCCACCGTTTATTAATAACCAATCTACCCTTAAGCCCACCAGCCATACCACTCTCATCGGCACCAACAGAGCCAACCAACGACTCGCGCATCATCTCAGACAAGAAAACAGGCAGTGCATCATCATCCCGAAACCCGGGAATCTCAATAGACATCTGGACCCAAGACCCATGTCCGGAGACAGCAGCCGACCCCTCCTGACCCTCGCGCTCATCGTTAGGGTCGAATTCCCGCGCATCGAGGGTATCCGCCGACACGGTCGTCTTCTCGACCTCCGCCTTGACGCCGACGATAGCCTGCGTACCGTCTGCGAAGCCAATGCGCGCGCTACCATTGGTTCCGGGCAGAATGTTTGTTTCGGCGGTTAAGGGCCGGAATTGCGTTGGTGAGCGGCCATCTGGGCGGATGGGGCTTCCCGGGAGGGAGAGGGAGGTGTAGAGGTAGGATAGCTCGGCGGGGGAGAGGTGAGGAGTTTGAGACGCTGATGAGGCCTGCCTTTGGTTGGACATTGTGGATGTGTGGAGGGTTTCTCAAGCTTGGATTGTAGAGCGACTTGCGATAGTCGCTTGATAAAGTTGAAATGGGCAGATTCGATGTTGAGGGGACCTGTGATCTGGAATTTTGGAGGAACCGGTCCGGCCTGTCCAGAGGCTGGGTCTAGAATGCAAAAATGGCGCCAGTCTAGTGCTGACGACTGAGGTTGAGGAGAATTCAATTTGCGGGAAAAAAGTGAGGAAGAGGAGCATGCTCGATTGGGAAATCTTGATGGCCGCCGGATTATGGTTGTTCCGGGCTCATCGGTACAGCTCATGTCGACGACACTTCAGATACGTCAAGTCAACCTTAAAATTAGTTTATAAAAGTGAAAATCTACTGCTGAAAAAACAATGTATCTAATCAGAAGCTTGAAATTATGCATGACAATATGTACGTAATTGGCGCATCGCCGTATGCTGTGTTATATTACATTTGGAGACTGGGCCCAGCCAGCCCAGAGACCTGTAGGGGTGAGGATTATACACGAAAGAGCGAACATGAAGGTTGGGACAATATGCAGGAGTCGATAGGAAAGGATAGACAGGGCGGCAGTAGCCAGGCAATGTACAATGGGGGAACGAGTATATAGACAAAAGAAATGAGCGCCACGTTCATAGAAAATGGGTAGATGCCAGTGGAAAAGGGAGTGGTATATAAATGCGGCTTGCGCGTGGTGGTATCAAAGTGATAAATGACTCTGTGCAACGCTCCCTTCAAAAATGATCAGACAAGTGAAAGGACTCCGGGGACTTTCCGAGAGAAAAAATAACAAGGGTGCGAGGCCGGATCCATCTATCAAGGGCCTATGGGGTATGAATGTATAAAATGGGAAATGTGAAAAATATGAGAAGGGCAGAAAAAACCCATGCCCGTGAAATCAAAACCAGAATGACCAGACCTTGAGAAAAGAAAACCAGTACGCCTATCTCGGTTTGTATCCGTTTCTTGCGAAAATTCGCAAAGATTTTGTAGCCTTGCGGCCAGGAGAGAGTGTGATGGTAGATGTGTTTCAAAGCGGTCGTGGGGAAAAAGAGCAGCTTTTGTTTAGATGTAGTTGGATCCAGAGAAGTGAGTGGATGCCTTGTGGTTCCACTCTGACTCTTCATATGGGGGAGTTGGCCATTGGCGGTTGGAGTTCGCGTCCGTCTTAGCTGTGACCTGCTTGACGGGTGTCTCGAAATACCCATCAGCCTTGGCCGTAGGCGAAGGCGTGGGGTAAGGGCTCGGCAATGCGCGCGAGTTGTCCGTTGGCCGGTGAGGCATGCTGGTAGGGTTACCAGCCAGCGATTGAGTCAATGCCAGGCGCCGGGCGGCCTTGTGTGTTGAGTGCAGCACCTCGTCGAGCAGCTCATCCTCTTCCTCCGGTGTCTCGTAACGGTGAACCGGGTGAGAGGTCATTTGCATGGCGCGACGGGTGCGGCTGGAGATGGGACCCGGGTTGCTGGTAGGCATCGATTGCCGCTTGGTCATACTTCCATCGGCACCGGCGTTCAGGTGCACGGGAACATTGTGCGTGGACGATTCCAAAGCATACTTCACACTCTGAAGAGCTTTGTCCAGCTCGCTCAGGTCGGAATGCGGCTTAGGCTCGTGAACGTTAGTACCGTCCAGGGCGATCGAAGAGCGATTAGACCATGGGATGCAGCCGGCATTGGCCTCAACATCGTCACTCGGCGCCGCACCCTGATTGCGGCCAGAAAGTCTGCGAGCACGCTTGCGCAAGTGCGAGAAGAAGCTTTCCCTGGTGGTTGGTGTCGTATTACCAGAACCGTTCAACATCCTCTCAGCCTCCTGGCGGTGGGCATCTGAGTAGTGGTTGCCATTGGAGTTGACGGACAGCTGCCGACCAATCTTCTTGCTCGCCTGAGTCGCATCAGATTGGGACGATTTCGACGCCTCGCTGTGCGCCACGGTGGCATTGGCCTGGGCCGTGACCGAGTTGGAGAGGGGCGAAACAGGGCGAATAGAAGGGAGAATGGGCATTGGGGCACCGTTGGCCCAAGTAGCCCGCTTGGTGTTCGCTGGACGAGCCTTGGCAGGTTGGATCTCAGGGACGGTGCTGTATGATACGGCGGGAGGTCTCACCGGGCTGTCGTTCTCGACACCGGGAATTGGGCTTTCCGAACGTCCAATCAATGATCGGCGGAACCATGAGGGTTTCGAGGACAGGGTGGGAGAGTCGTTGGGCGAAAGAGTGGTGGACTTGAAGCTCTTTTCGGATTGTTTACGGCCCAGCAACCGCGACGAGGTGGAAGACTTGGGTCGTAGCGGGTCAGCCGCATCCGCAAAGAACTCATGATTCAGGGCCTGGGTGGAAGTCGGGCGGGCCTTGGGATCCCACATCAGACACCAAGTGACGAACTCGCTCAGGGCAGCGGGCCAATGTGTCGGGGGCAGAACCGAGTCCATCGAGTGCGGCGCCATCTTAGGGAAAGTGAAGCCCAACTTGTGCGCCAAACGCGAGCCTTCGCGCCATTCACCCCCGCCAATCTTGGCACCAGACTTGCTGTACCAGTTGCCGGGGCTGCCCATAATCTCGCAGACGCGCCATACCTGGTCGACCTCATTGCCTCCGGGGAACAAGGGCTTCAGAGTAGCGATCTCCACTGCCATCGCACCGATGGCCCACATATCTACGGGTGCCGAGTATTCTCCAGCACGAAGAAGTACTTCGGGGGCGCGGTACCAGCGCGTCGAGACGTAGGTGGTGTATGGTTGCTTGGAGTGGGTTTCGCGAGCTAGACCAAAATCGGCAATCTTCACGGTATATGTCGGGGGAGTAGAGGGAGGAGTGACGAGATTAGAGTAGCGACTGAAGGTAGAGTCATTGGGGGCGGAGGTCGACACCAGAATGTTCTCGGGTTTGATATCGCGGTGGAAGAAGTGATGGGCGTGGATGTGGTCCAATCCAGAGAGGATCTGGTAGAGGATGCTCTTAACATGCTTGTTTTCGAAGTACTTATGGTCACGGGCCTTCATCAACTGATACAGGTTGCCGTCCATGTACTCCATGCAGATGTGCAGTTTGCGGGATAGAGGGTCGAGGAAGATGTCGAGGGCGGGAACAAGATGCGGGTGAATGGGCAGTGTCCGCAAAAAGATGACCTCACGAAGCTCTAAGCATGGTTGCAACGAGTCAAAGGTCTTCTTCATCGTTTTAATCGCGACCTTGGGTCGAGTTAGTTGCAGGGCCAGTCAACCGGTGACGTAGCTACATACCATGGTTCCTCGCCGGGCGATGTGAGATCCGGCGGTCCGTACCCGTGCAACAGCAACGCTACCGAAGCTACCATCACCAACCTCCTTCATCACCTGGAATCGTTCTTCGAGCGTCGCCATTGATGCTTGAGCTCTCCTTGAGGGAGAGTCGTATGTGACTGTCATGGTGTGCGTCTCTTCAGATCTGCCTGCAGAAGAAGAGCGGTGGGATCTATTTTCGGGTCAGTGGCCGGACCTCGACGCGTCATGCAGCAGTCTCACATTAAGAGAGGGTTCGAGCTTTCCCACAATAGCTAGAGGGAAGTATTCAATTGAGACAGATGCTCATCATCTGATGCAGGGATATAGCAGGTCGGGGTGTCGAGTAAGGAGTGACGGAATAGTTGGGAAGGATGATATAGGGATGTATAGAGGGGAGAGGGGGGGGGAGAGGTCATGGATCCAAAGGGACGGGCACGATGCAATAAAAAGGATTCAAGCCAGAATAGGAGAGGGCCCGTTCTGGGTGTGGGCACAGTCGATCGGAGGTCGAGGAGGGAAACCCCTGACGCGCTGACAGCTTGACCTCCCAGACGGGGCCGTGGAGACGGTAAATTAACCACGTTAAGACGGTGCAGATCAGTCCACCGGACTAAATAGGCTTCGGTAATTTGGGCCCGGGATAGTCACCTGGGTCAATAGACAGGAGTATAGTGTGGGTAGAAAGAAGAACGATGGAGCAAAGCAGGAAAAAAGGGGAGGCGCGAATGATAAATGCAAAATGCAAAATGTAAAATGGGGTATATGCGTGGACACGAGGGCAGCACCTTTGGAGGGGGGAAGAGAGGGCCTAGGACTGGGAAGAGGATCACATCCACGGAGTAATAAGACGGTAATATGCAAAGCCAAGATATACGTCAGTATACCCATAAAATACCAGAAAAGAAATTAATTTACCCAATCGGGATGAACAGATTCGCTTCTTTGTTTTTCAGCCAACAAAAAAACGGGGAACTCCCATGTCAGCCAATGGCACGCAAAGAGCGGGACGGGAGCCGGGTTCCTGAAGTCTCTCATGGTAAACACGTACAGAAGTAAACACACTAAGACTTGTGGGCTAGACACTTTTCGCCCCCGTTCTAGACAGAACGGAAAAAAAGGTGAAAGTGCCAAAAAAAGAAAACAACTCGTCCAGTCGATTTTCTCTAGTCCTAAATGTTGAGACTTGGCCAGGACTGCATTTATCAAGTACCAAGACTCTCGAGGCATCTGGGGATCATATGTTGCAGCACTGTATGTAACTGCACGGCGCCTAAATAATTGAGAGGTTGGGCATACAATAATGTGTGGCCTGTAGCGGTCGCCCACGCAGCCCTAGCCGTAGCCTTCTTGGGGCGCGACCGGGCCCCTAACGAAGGAACGAGGTTGGGCCGCGTCCCCCCCCCCCTCCATGTAATTATTCCCAGGGTCTCTCTCCATTCGCGTGGGTGAAAGGTGAGTCCAGAGTCCAAAGTACATGACGTTGAATCGATTCCAACTCATCTCATCGCTGGACTTATCTATCATTTTGTTGTCTATCCGACACATCACTTTCCCGTGCCCTCCGGATAGGCCCGGGCTGGACAGTCGACAGCAAGGAGGATCCTGCCCGCCTCGCTGCCTGTTATGTCATGTCCTACATCGGATTCGGTCGCAAAGGCCTTCTCTGCGCACTCCCCTGTTTCACTCAGGCTTATTGACTTGGTTGACCGGGCACCGCGTTTCGCCACATGATCTCCATGGATCCGAACTATCCTTCCTATGTAGGGCTCCGACTGGTCCCAAATGACCCAGTCGTGACAAGATGGAAATTAGGTTCGGATGGACGGATGCGTTCGCATAGGCCCTGTAGAGGAAGCTTAAGGTGTGATATGGTTCCATATCAAAGACCCGGTATCAACACTACGGCTCTGGGTTGTCCGGACAGCCTTCACCAATTCGAAAAAGGCGCATGATTGGCAGTTCGGAAAGGCATCTCCATTTCTTTGTTTGGGCATATCTCCTCTCATCTCCGATCGCTTCCCTAATTAGTCTTTCGTACCTGTGCCGGGGTTTCGTCCTGACGGGCGATCAGGATCCCCTGCTCGGCCCCAAAGTACCCGCGTCAATGTTTGACTCGCACGTCTCCACTGTCCCGACTCGATGGAAGAAGATGGCTACCGTCGATCAGGTCGATGCTCCCGATTATTTGGTTTCGGATGGAGCTGATGGAGCTGATTCTACACGTCACGGGAAGATCACAAATACGAGTGTAAAGTAATCGAGTAATCGAGTAATCGAGTTTACCTGCAGCATGGGCACTATACGCAGAGAACGCACCTGTCAGACCCGACGAACCCTGGGGCGGCCGTTTGGCCCGTTCCAAGATTTGACCCTGCCTTGTTTGAACCGTCTGGGATATCCCTCCTGTACCCCCTCTTCGAGTCAGACCAGTGTATGTTGCGTGTCATATCCAACATCAAACGCATACATCCCGTGTCCTATGCAATGAGGTCCCAGAAGCAGGTGATGGCGTTCGCCTCCCCCTTTCCCCCATCTCTGGAGAGACCGACTCTCTTGAGTGGCACATGGCCTTTACCAAGGAGATACCGAGCGTCTCATTCATTACCAGTGGAGCCACTTCATTTGACTCGAAAAAGGAAGAGTCCAATGAGAAGTTGATCCACTGCGACCAAAGTGGATAACAAGAAGCTTGGGCATCATCACAGGAACAACAACGCGTGGAGTGTCCGTACACGGTGTGTACTCCGTACACGGTGTACAAATTACCGATGGAGTACGCGCCTCCACAGCAACCCTTTCCATGCATTTGTGTGCACTGTGGAGAGTACTCCGCGGGTACCGGATACCATAACCTTCCCCCATGCCAATGGGAAGCACCAAAAGGCCATAGTGCGATGGAGTTGACGACGCGCCTACAATGCCATTGGCGGAGATGCTGGCATGGTCTGGATGGTCACAGAGTGGGCTCCATGATTCACTTGGCCTTCCCCTCTGGGTCTACGCCGTTATGCAATTTGAGAGCTTCCAGCATTGCGGGCCCGAGGGCTTGCTAATGCACTTAGTTGAAGGCTGGTGCATTCGGGGGTGGACGGATTCTCCACCGCGTGGGCCTCGTCCAGGCCCGTCCCTCGTACCCGAGAGGGTCGCGGCCATGGTAGCGTTGGTAGCGTTGGTAGCGTCGCGCAGGGGAGGATCGCCCCCCCTTTTTTGCCACAGGCCATTTGTCAGAGCATTCGTACTATTAGAGTTGCCAATGTGCCGGCGCGCGCCGGCTTGATTCCTTGATCCTTCGAGAAGGTCAGCAAACCAGGATTGCCCACTAGGGCACTAGGGGACTAGGGGACCTCGCCAAAGAGTCGGGGTCATAAACATCAAACGATGACTCCAAAGAGCGTCGAAGGGGTAACGAAGAGGGGCGCAGGGCGCACATACACACACACGCCCCTCTGTGCCTCTTGCCCTCTGTGCTCCATTTCCCGCTATCCCCAGGGCCCATCCCACAGCCATGGCTACGCCTTTTTTGGGAGAGCCCCGAAATTCGCACCAGCCACTCGTCATGATCAGACTCCTGGCTGGTACTTTACAAGCTAACTTTGACCCACAATAGACGCCGAACATAACTGCGGTCCCCTTTACATACAGTACTCTGGACACCGGAAGCGTCAGGGAATGTTATCGGCGTATCAGAGTGGCAAGATGTACCCCTTTTTCACACCTCGATCGGTCCACAGATCATGCGAGATTCAATACTGATGACATCCAGTGTCCGGGTAACAGCACAAGCACTAAGTCATATTCGGGAAACTGGGTCTCTCATGGGGTAGTGGCCCACCGTCACTAGAGTAACCTGACCTTCTTTGCGACGCTTTAGCGTTTCTGGAAGGTCGCAACCACGGTTCTATGGAGATGCCCGTGAAGGATGCGCGGCACGTTCATCCATCTATTTCAAGCATGCTATGGCCATGGCTAGTCTACTTCCGACAAGTTTCGAGTGACAGCCCCTGATCGATGGGCTCGGGAATTTTCTGGAAGTCTGTCAATCCCGGACTCCGTCTCTGTTGGCCAATAATTTCCGTCCCGGTGGACATTCTAGGTTTGGGTTTGAGATGTCCCGTGTCTCTGATGTGCATTAGGGTGTAGGTGTGGGAATTTGTTCGAATGTTACTCGGCTAACGTGCGAACATCGTCATTTCCTTTTGGGTGACATGCAGCCACTGCTTGGCTTTGGCTTTGGTGGGTTGGGTTATACTTTTGAGACAATGGAGGTCTACATGCCGAGAAAATGATACAATCAGACTCGATGGAGGTTTTATCCATTGGCAATGACCCTGAGGGTGCTTCTCGGCCTTGTTTACTCGTTATGGTAGTTTGTTTATTACAGAGCTATATTCTGTAGCCTAGATTCTCGACTAAGAAGCTCCCGACTATCACAGCATATGAGCAACTCATGCATACAAAGACGAAGTATATTTCAACTCATATCTGCTAAGCCCTGAGACTCAGGGTCGCGTAGTTAGTACTTGAATTAGAAGTGACAAGGCAATGAATGCACTCCTTCAACTCAGAAGTCAGGTGGCGCTTGATGAATCTCGTCTATCGGACTGGGGGGCGTTAGCGAAGGCATTGCGGTGACTAGGCGAAATCAAATCATTGCAACTTTTCTGTCTACGTGGGCTTTTCAGTCTAATGGAGATGAGTGGGTCTCAGACCGACTCTCTCAAACCTATCTCCGGGACTATCAAGAGCCATCAGCGGATATTGTCGCCGCTTTGGGGTCTACATATTAGAAGCGGGCCTCTTCACGCAGCCTGCTAGGACCTCGAGGCTGTGTTAGTCATCTATTCCTTGTTGAATCAAATTATTTGAAAGCCATCTTGAATAGTTGCGGTTTTGGAGATATCTCACCCTCTATCGCTTCCAAATTCTGTATCCACGGGTGTCTCTTGGCTCAGTGGGTTTGCTGTTGTGCCTCATTCAAACGTGCGCGCCGCCCAAATCAAAATTCAGTGGGCAGCTTCATCTCTACCTAAGGCTGTTTGGTAGGCACGTAGCTGTAGTCTTCATGATGATGGAGAAAGGTAGAAAGTCTGCAATGAAACATTCGAAAGCTGGCTGCATATTACGCAGCCCTGGAGGGCTTCGGTCCGTCTTAACTCCTGAAGCAGAGCCTGATATAGAGAGGAAGAAGACATTAATCTGGGCACCACAGCATCTTTGCACGTCACAGGACAACACTAAATTCCTAAGAACAAGATCTAGACTGCATGCTCAATTATACTCAGCTTTGTGACAATTTCATTCGTTCTTGCTCAGATGTCAGCACAGCGCCAGGTGTTGAGGCGACACCATCATTTTGATCGCAAATAGCATACATGGACATCAGGTGCCTTAGACTACGTCTTCACACCTAGTTAGGCAGAAGTAAGTGATAACAACAAGATCGAATTCAGGGGTCAAAGCATAATAATTGTAGTATGAAGTGCCTTTCATACTAGAAAGACAACAACCATAGTCGTTCTGATCAACGTCCCCAAACACCATGGTATATCAAGATCACCGAGCCTGAACGTCACGTAACGTGTTGTTTGCCCCGTCCTTGTCAACCACCACCTCTCATAGCTCTCTTCCATCCTACATCACTTGAACTCTATTACGTATCATTTCAATCACCTGCCTTGCTCGCCTGCCCGGCGTAGCTGAACCAAGCAGCCTGTCCTTCATCTCTCAGGTGCTCTGGGACTAGTCACTGATGGGTAGATTTGCCTGTTTTACAACTTCTTTACCCATGCAAAGCTCATTTATAATAAGTGTGTCATCGATAGAATGTGGCAATCTATTTTACCGAGCGAGTAAGTGGGCAACACAACCTGTCGTTTCGATCTAACACGACTAGAATCCGCTGTGGTTTCTGCCACGATATGCATCCCAGAAAGCACTTCTCTGTTAACCAATAGCACGCACTTTGCAGTGACATTCAAAGTCAAGAATAACGAGGACCCTCGGATGACCCAGGACCCCTTGGTAAGCACATCTCTACCTCGAAAGATCATATCAGTTTGTGCTAACACAGCACGCAGCCTCCAGGTACAGACGATAGCACAGCTTTAGTGCTCTACCCACAGAGCGAGTTTGAACATACGGTGAGTCGGCAAAAGACACTCGCATATGGCGATACTAAAATATCAATGAATCTAGAAGACCGAGTACGACGTGTTGTTGATTCAATGTCGGCCTCAAAATCCTCGCAAGAAGCACACAAACGAGTCAAGCGGCGAAGTTTGGACATCGGCAGATTTTCTGTGATATTGGAGGCGGCAACACTAAGCGTCCTGATCAGTGGATGATCGCCCGGATAGACCATGAATTTGATTATAAACTTCATCCTGTGACATACTATGTACTTGCTGTGCAGCCTAGCCAACGAGATATTGTGAATCAATCTCAAATAATTGAATGCTTTATCCTCTTGGTCTTTCTGACCTTGAAAACCTTCTAAAAATGATTCCTAGCGGGCTTTTCAGACATGTTTCATTCTGCCCCATAGTGAGATTTCGGGCGCCTCTTTGAACGGGCCGAGGCATATACCTAGATGAGACGTAGTCGCTTATTCAGGCCCGTTCACAATATCTCTTGGGCCCGAGATTTGTCAGAGTGCGGCAATGGCACAGAAACGAAGTTCCATGGTTCGATCCCATGACATGGTCGGTTCCGCCTCCACGTTCCCACATTTCACATTCCACGGAACTATGTTTAGCTGATGCAGGCGAGTGGAATGATGTGAGACTATGCATGTCTAGTGACTCTACCAAAAATAACGGGATCCACGCTAGAGGTGGAAAGATTTCATTAGCGTCTCTAAACTCGCCACCCCGACTATCAAACCCTAAGACCGAATTTGGCCAACGCTTTCGATAATTTTCGATAATTTCGATAGTGCGAGATGATGAAATAGGCTGCACGAACAATGTATTTGTGCACATCGGAACCGATCCCAGCATCATCCCGAGAATACCTGCAATGCCAACTGTCGGATCGACGCTTTTCCTTGCATGGATGACTGACTGCATGAGATTCGAAACGTGGCTCTAACGGTTCTCATAGGCGCCCGGAGAGGTAATCGCTGCAGGCAGCGCATGAAAGAGAGTGCTAGCCCGTAGATTGGGGTGACGATCATGACGCTCCGGCCGAAGTTGCGATATGACAACCTGATAGCGTGGCCCTGTGGCACCTTAATAGATTAAATGCGCCACACCGCAAATGAAAGGACGGCGGTGACGTCGAATGTGCCTTGTACCCCTCGTGTGCTCGACTCTCTCTCTCTCTCTAGTCTCGGTGCTTTCTGTCGCCCCCCCCAAGAAGGTGGGCGGAAATCAGTGACGCCAGTGTTTTGGATCGCCACTTTCCCCACACAGCCCCTCATCGTCTCACAGTTTCTCTGCCTTGTCCCGCCAACTTCCCTTCTCTGACAAAACATTCCCTTGATCAGACTTTGAGCTTTTGAGACAGAGAGAGCCAGTCCGCAGCTTACCTCTCGGCCCAACCATGGCCTACGATGGGTATCACCAAAGTTCCAATCCCTATCAGACGGGCAGCATGAACACTGATCCCACTGACCCTCACGGTTACGCGACCCCGCCTCCTTACCCGTCGCATTATGAGCCAGATCGTATAAATATGCCTCAGCCTCAGATGCCGACCGTGTCGGCAGCCTCGAACATGGAGCCGTACACCCAGTCTCCGTATGCGCAAAGCACGGAGAACCTCAACGACGCCGTCAGCTCCGCCGTCCACAACAATTTCTCTTCACCTTCCTACCTCTCCCCCGATGTCTTATCGCATATCACAGCGACGGTCATCCAGCAGCTAAAAGCATCCGGGCTGGACAATATTCCAGGGTCCACATCCTCTACCACATCCTCCACCACATCTGTACCCCCTCTACGATCGCAGTCGCAGCAGCCCCCATTTTCAGCAACTGAATATCCGACCCGGCCGCACTCTGAATCCCCACCGTCCGCGCAGAGAAGCGGATCTCTACCTACTCTAGACCCCATGTCGAACAGCTACGACCCCTCTGGCTATTTGAGTGATTCCCGACCAAACCCTAAGGTGACTTTAGATCCGCTTTCTCGCAGACGAGATTCGATCTCTAGTCATGATAGCCACAAAACGGATCCCAGTCGTCCCAAGCCCCCATCGCGTGATACTACGGCTGTGGAAGTGACCACGCTAGAGAGGATTTGGGGGAAGTTGTTCGAGGATGGAAAGCCGACAAAGAGACTTGGTCAGTTCTTGCGCGGAATCGCAATGCACTTGGTAAGATCAGGCTCCACTGGCTCCTTGTGTATATCTGGCTCACATGTTGTTCATTGTTAAGATTGAAGATTATCCTCCTGGTAACACTCTCGTTATTGTACCGAACAAGTTGCAGAAATTCTATGCGGATACAGATGTCTCATGGGATGCTTACCCGTGGCAGGGTCAGTGGAAGCCGCAAAATCTACCACCAACAAAGTCTTTCTAACAGATATCGCACAGACATCTTTGATGACCGCACATCCTCAATCTCTAGACTCTTCCGTGACGTCAAGGCACAGCACCACCTCGTCCAAAACGAAGACCTCAAGGATCGTCCGGATACTCCTGGTTTGACGCCCAAGGGGTTTGAGCTCTGGGCCACTTTGATGATCCAAGCGAACCCAGAACGCGAATATGAGCGCTTGCAAAAGGCGGTACTTCATATGCCAATCAGCAATCCGGACGACAAGAAAGAGCGTTTCCCCAAGGAGATTCCTCGTCGGCTGTTCCCCGAGGTTCCGGATATCAGTCTAAGAGAGGAAGTCGAGGGATATATCATGAAACACTGCGGCGTCGACCTTCCACCTGTCACTAAGGAGGAGCGCTCCCAGGCTGAGCGCTCGAGGAAACCTTCGCCCTCGGCCAACGACCGAGCTCGTTCATACGAGCGAGGACGACCCCCGCCCTCTGTCTCGTCTTCATCGGCGGTTCTTGATGATGAGGATGAATCTATCCCTTCAGCTCCTATTGAGCGCGAAAGAAAACCATATAGCGCCCAGCCCGGCGGCGGCAAGAAGTACGACGAGCCAGGCCATAAAAAAGGACCAGCCCACATTCGCAGGCGGACAGGCTCTTTCACAAGCCGAACGCCCGATATTCCAAAGCCGTCGGACAAATTTGACTCGAAGTACTCTTCCCGAGCTGGTTCTGGTCCCGCTCCTGATCGTCGGTTCTCCAAGAGATCGCGCAGCTCGTCCCGGGGAATGGGTCACGAATACCGACATTCGGAAAGCGATCTGTTGGATCGCGATCGCACTCCCCGATACAACGGCGTGTCCGCGCAAGATTTGTATATGGAGCCGACTTCTATGCCTGAGGAGGAAAGTCGGAGGTACAGAGATTCAAGATCGCATCGGTCTAGCCGGGCCGCCGAGGACGAATACTACCGCGGCATGTTGGGTGGACAAGGTGGTGGCCCGAAATATTATCAGTGATTAACGAGTTGTACGTTGGCATTCACGCCTTGGACTGTTTTTTTTTTTCCTAGCTCGGCGTTGTGTCTAGCTGGCATGAAGATACCTCAAGTGTCTTTGTTTGATGAATCACGATGTCTCATGTCCCACTATTCAATGTTTCAAATACATATTGTTTCTAGCATGCAAAAGTTGTCAGTCTGATTTCCAACAGAATCGCTTTCTACAGACTAGCTTCCAAAATTCTAACCCCTCTGGACTCGAGTCTCTGAATACTCTCTCTTTCGCCGAATGTCCTGCATGACTTTTGCCCCATCTTGCTGACACACCGAAGCTTCCTTCACCCGCCTCTTCTCCTCCCTCTCATAACGCTTCTGAATATGTCGTTGATCTCTCTCCTCCCGCTCCGCGCGCCTCTTTACCCTCCTCGCAGCACGTTTTCTCTCTTCGACGGCCTTGAGATCTCCCTGCTCTGCTTCCACCCTTAATTGCTCGATCTCTTCATCGAGTAATACCCACGGCACAGAAAGTACATCAACAAGGAACTGCACCCTCTCATCCACGAACTGCATTTCGGCATTCGTGTCGGGGACTATAACAAACTTTTCTAATTGCAATTGCATCGTCTGTCGGTATATAGACAACGTGCCTTTCACTTTTACCACGGTGCCCGGAACAAGGTTGGAAATGTCCAAAGGAGTCTGGTCTGTAGCTGAAACATGGATGCTCTGGTTGGACGGGATATCTGGTGTTTCTTCCATGGCATCGAGGACTGGCACATCTGCCCGGGCTGCTGCGCCCTTCGATGACTGAGCTGATTGGGTTCTCGCAGATAAATTGGGATCGGCTTGTAAAATGACGACCTCCAGCGTTGAGCCGCTGCTATCGTCCAGTGTAAGGATCGTGCGACGAGTAACCTCGTTCCGAGCCACGATAACGCCCACGATGCAGATGAAGCGAATGGGGTGATTCTTGTAGAAGAATATTTTCTGGCCTATTCTTGAGGTTAAAATAATCATGCAAAGTAATGGCAATAAATAACAATCAGATATCAAGTCCCGGTCAAGCTTGATAACCCCGGTCATTTCCCATGACTTTTGTCAAGATGCAGGGATGTGATATATATGCCGATAAGGAGACAGACTAGATCAAAAACAGGAAAGTTGAGCAAAACCCACCTCCAAAGCCTTCCGGTCTCTTCAGTCGATGCACATCCGAGGCAGCCATCTTCACCCAGGCGAAGTTGGTTGGTGACGCCTTGAAACAGAAAGCGGGGTAGTAAACGGATTCCGCATCATCTTCTGTATCCATCGCATCATCTTTTCGTCGGTGGATAGTCTTAGTTGGATTTGTGATGAGGGAAAGTGCATCGCTGTTGCGTCGAGATCGCATGAAACGCGGGGTCACGTGGCACTATAGGACGCGCCTTGTCGGGATTTGTCTCGGTGCTTCATTCATTATCTTGCACAGTCCTCAATTTCGAGATTTGATTCTCGGTTTGAACATTCCAATCAACTTTGTACAGTCACTGACTACAGAAAAGCCCCAATTTGACGCCTTGGATTCATTTTACAGCTCCCAATTAATAGAGCATCGTCTCTCCCTCCATCATCCTTTTCTTCGGATTCCTAGGAGCCTCTTCCTGTCTCTTCCTCTCCTCAGCACTAATATTATCAACATTAGTGCCCTGCTCACCCATCGCAGCCTTCACCTCTTCCGCCGCATTCTCATGTCCTGCAAAAGCAACCGACAGAATCTCCTTCTCGAACCCACCCACATGCTCCCACTCAATCCCCGCCGCAGTCAGCATCTTACACCCCTCTGACTCTCCCACAAAAGTCCCAGGCTCCTTAACGCCAAAGTAAACCTTCTGAACCCCCTCCCGACCGCCCTCCCGCGTCTTGATAATGCGCTGCACGCACGGCGCGTTCCCCGAGAGACGCTTCCCACATGGCTCCATCGATACGTACATGATAAGTTTCCGGCCCGTTTCGACGGGTAGAACAGTGGATACTTCGTCGTCGGAGACGTTGTGTATGGCAGCGTAATTCGAGAAGCAGCATTGTTCGGCGTGGGTGTTTCCTGCTAGCTCCATTGTGTAGCCGGTGGAGAGGATCCGGTCGTCGACTCCAGAGTCATCGCCGTCTTTGCGGGAGAGGAGAAGTGCGCCGACGCGGAAATTGGTCGGTCGGGGAGGGGATTGCTCTGCGAGGGAGATGCACTTTTGCATGTAGGCGTTGTGAGGGGAAGTGGGCGACATGGTGGGGGTGGGAGTAGCCCGGTTGTGGTGGTGGAAAAGTAGGGATTGATAGATTGTATATGTAAATCGGTTCTTGTATAATCGAGATGAAAGTCAAATAGCTTCGCTCAGACCGGGTTATAAACTTGGATATAGAGCTGGCCTCAATGGAAGGTAGATTGTAAGTCGAGGTGGAGGCGGGGAGCAGCAGCAGAACAATGACGCAGTGGCCCGGCGCGTCGGTTTTCGCGTTGTTCGGTCCGCGCTGTTTTGCAAGCTTCGACAACAATTTTTTGCATATCGTCCCTACATTTGTTTTGCGGAGGACTACTGCTCCAAATTCCTATCAACATGGCTAAGGGTGCAAAGACCGATGATATTCCTGAGCATCCTCCCTCAGTAGAGGAGGATCTCTACGAGATTTTGGGCGTCAAGTCGGATGCGACACCCGAAGCTATCAAATCAGCTTATAAGAAGAGTGCTTTGAAGAACCATCCTGGTATGTCCTCGAATACCATACCTCCAATTCACTCAATGCTGACAAGTTTTCAAAGACAAGGTCAGCGAGGACGCCAGAGAAGAAGCCAACGCCAAGTTCCAAAGAATTGCCCTCGCATACGCCGTTCTATCCGATGAGCGCCGTCGAAAGACCTACGACCGCACCGGTCGTACCGAGGAGTCGCTCGGCGATGAAGATTTTGACTGGATGGACTTCTACCGTGAGCAACTGTCCGCCATGCTGGACACAAGCACGATTTCCGATTTCCAGAAGAAGTATCAGGGCTCCGACGAGGAGAAGCAAGATCTGTTGGAGGCTTATGAGAAGTTCGAAGGTGACATGGATCAAATTTATGACTCCGTGATGCTCTCCAACGTTCTGGATGACGATGTTCGGTTCCGCACGATTATCGACAAAGCTATTGCCGATGAGGAAGTCGAGGCTTTCCCGAAGTATGTCGATGAGACCGAGGGAGAGAAAAAGGCACGTGTTAAGAGTGCACAGAAGGAAGCCAAAGAGGCCGAGAAACATGCCAAGAAGATTGAAGCCGACAAGAAGAAAAAAGCGGCCGCTTCTTCGAAAGCATCCAGTGGGCCCGCGGTTGGTGATGATGACCTGCTTGCTATGATCACCAAGAGACAGCAGGATCGCGGTCAAGGCTTCATGGCACATCTGGAGGAGAAGTATGGAGGCAAGGGCAAGAAGCGTGGTGCGGCTGATGAGCCTCCCGAGGAGGCATTTGCTGCTGTCGGTGCTCGCAAGAAGTCCAAGGACACCAAGTCGAAGCCGAAGAAGGGGTCTAAGTAGTGTGAGTTCCGGCTCTACATCTTCTTACACAAACGATCCGCATGTCATTCATGAGGCGCTGTCTTTTCTGTGGGCTTGGAGCTGGGAGTTTTGTTTGCGACTGCATCTGGGCCGGTTGATATTACTATTTGATATTTCCATATGTTTTTGTTGCTTGCCATTCTACAAATGGATGAGCCAGATCCGACATTCAAATACCCGTTCTCACTGGGATTTTCGTGATCCTTTTCTCTGTAGTTTAACCCCAAGCTGCAGTATCACGAGCTGGCTAGTCGCTCATGCACGATGTATATGAGCTATCCGTAGTTGGTAGTTGTTAGCGTGATATTCATGACATTTACAGTCCGACGATTCAGATAAGAGGAGTTCGCAGCCTCGCAGCCTGCCGCTCTGTAAAGGGAAGCCTCACCTGAGGCACCTCCTCTCTTGCATCAACTTAGAAATTCAGTTGTCTCTCTCTCTCTCTCTCTCTCTCTCTCATCTCCTGGTGGTTTGAGAAATGAGCAAGACCTGGGACAACGTGCATTACTCCTTACAGGCCTGGGAAACTCCCCCAGCATTCCGTAAGTTCTCAACAACATGGGTTTGAAGCATTCCTGACGAGAGCAGTGACACCGAAAGAACCCCTTCGATCGGAGTGCATAACCGTCATAGAGTTGGCGATCCGCTCCACATTCCATTTGGGGTCAGCTCGTTGGCCGAGCGGCTCACCGGGAACCCCACAGCTGGTCAGGCCCGCCGGAGGCGGAACCGCACGCGATGTCGTACCACACTGGTACCCTCTCCCCTAGACTTTCGGATCCTGCTGAAGAGGTCAACACATACCGACTATCCAATTCATCCAAGGGCCAGAAACCCTCAAGCCTCAGTCGCGCAGTACAAAACCTGCTGAGTACCCCGCAGTCTGCAAGGAGTGCGGGCACTGGTCTCGGCGGGGCTAACAAGTCTCAGAGACGTGGGAGTCGCAGTCCAGTCGAGCCCCTGGTATCTTCGCCACTGCGTATCAGCTCTTCCGTCATGGCCTCCGCTCCAAGTTCCCCCGAAAGGCCCAAAATCGGATCCGATGAGGCCCCTCGGAGATCATCGGATCAATTTGATCGAAAGGAAGTCCATCGACTGTCAACAGAGCGTTCGGTGAACAGGGATGATGATGCAAAGTCAGAGCTATCGATTGAGCAAGCGGGGTCGAAGAGACAGTCACGGGACAAGTTCCAAGGGAAGCGCGGGATGGCGGCCATGATGTCGGGGTTGGAATCGAGATTGTTTCCCCGGAGCTTCTCACGTGGAAGAGAGTCGAGTGGAAGCTCGGCACGACGTGGCTCTTCGTTGGACTCTAGGTCCCCCTCTTCATCGCAACCTGATCACTCGACTTCCCCCTCCAATCATCTTCAACAATCCGGTCCGAAACCAACGTTCAGCAACTCCGAAAAAGGAAAGGCACTCAAGATGGATGATGCTCACAACCAGTCTGATGAGGTCCTGGCCAAGTCATCTAGTCGTCTTCCGGACTACGTGAAGCCCACCGACCACGAAGAGGCTGGTGTGCGCCTGGCCAAGGATGTGTTTGATCGTGATAAGAACATGATTGAAAGTAGCGACGAGGATAGTGAAAAGTCATTCAGTGAGGATGACAGTGTTGGATTAGGCCAGTGGCGAGGCCGCAAAAAGAAGGACACGGACATCAGCTCTATCACACCCAGCGACTTCACAAAACCAAAAAAGGACAAGACCACCCCTCCCGATGGCAGTATGTTTCAAGGCCCTCTAACCCCGTGCGTGGTATTTACTGACCCTGCACAATAGAGAAACCTACCAAGAACGTCAGCTTCCAGGACAAGGACAAGAAGCCCCGAAAGTCGGCCTTGAAGTCCGTTATCCACCCCCAGACAAGCTTTGACATCCCTACTCCGTACTCCCTGTCGGCTGCTGGCACTCCATATGGGTCGGAAGATGAAGCCGAAAAGGAGGATGTTCACAAAGCCCAGCAGCTTAGCATTTCCATGTCGAACATCGACAACCGTGTTCCTCATCGATCAATCCGCACCATTGTCCGCGAAAACTTCGCAAGTATGCAGGAAGAAGCCGACGGCGGTCGCCGCCGCCAACGCAAGTATCTGGTTGCACTCGATTTGAGTGACGAATCAGTGTACGCTCTCGAATGGACCATTGGTGCAGTTCTTCGGAATGGAGACACATTGTATGCCATGTACGCCATGCACGAAGATGCCAATACCTCATCCGTGCAGGTCGGCGAGGGAGCCAAGGCCATGAAAGATGCCAATGCCGTTGTTGGCTCCCAGACAAAGGAAGTCAGCCAAGGCCATCATGCCGCATCCCGCACTATCCTGGGCCGGCTTGGACCGGCAAGTACCAGCAAGTCGAGCTCCGCTGACTCTCGTGCTTCTTCTGTGGCAGAGGCGGAGCGAGTCAGAGCTGCGGAGTCTATCTCCAAGACCTGTATTCACCTACTTCGCAAGACCCTTCTGCAAGTTCGCATTGCCGTGGAGGTTATTCATTGCAAGAGCCCCAAGCTCATGGTCACCGAAGCAGTAAGTTTTAATGTGTCCATCTCATCGCAAAAGATTTATGACTGAATTTGTCTCAGATTGATGAACTTGAACCCACTATGGTGGTTGTCGGTGCCCGCGGTCAGAGTGCTCTGAAGGGGTGAGTTGAGATAATTGTATGCCAGTCCCTTGTTCTTCAGCTAACAGGTCGCAGTGTTCTCCTTGGTTCTTTCTCCAACTACCTGCTTTCCAACTCCTCTGTTCCCGTCATGGTTGCCCGCCGCAAACTCAAGCGTCACCCATCTAAAGGATCCTCATCCTCCAAAATTCGCCTATCCAACAACCTCCCAACTCCCAAGAGTCTTATCGACGCCAAAGTGGACTAAACATGGTCCGCATTGCTTTCTTCTCACGCTTCCAATTCCATTGCAACTGCATTTTCAAAAATTATGGCGGGGTTCCTATGTTACTCCGGCGATATTGACATGAACAGTTTCACGATATTCTTAGACACCTCTTTGCTCTCACCCTCTTGATACCCTTCCTCCACGTTTGATGGACTCCGTTAATTCGGCTTTTGTGGGCTCCGTGTCATCTCTCTCGTCATTCGCCTGTTATAGAGTGATTCTGCTTCTAGATTAGCAGTGCACATCGAGCCTTTTGTGCTTTATTCCTGCTCTGAACAGCATTCTCGGAATATCATTATCATTACCTGAGACTCGTGGGTGTCTCCACTTTTCCGTAGTGTAGTTCCCACCCACCAGAACATAAGTATTCAGGACATGACCATTGATCCCTAACAAAGGCTGCATACTCTCTAAGAAACAATCCATGACTCGATAGTGATCATAAAATTCCAATAAATCTCCATTGTCCAAGAAAGAGAACAGGCTAAAGCCCAGACTCCATAGGCCAAGTCGTAAGCCATCACGTGCAACGTCACCGCCCGAGCTCCAGCGTCCAGACAGCTTGGCCAACCCCCGGCTCATCCCACCTTGCTCTCCTCCCAACGACTCTCTCTACCTTGCGCTGCGCCCGTGGAGGACCCGATCCGCCCGTCATGGCCGAGTTTGTCGATCCCCGGATGACCAACATCAAGCCCCGCATCCGCTACAACACCATCGGAGGCATTAACGGACCGCTGGTCGTTCTCGACAATGTGAGACTGCTCCGGACACAGACCGACACCGGAGATGACGCTTTTTTACTAATACGTATTGCTGCTGAATAGGTCAAGTTCCCCCGTTACAATGAAATTGTGTCCCTGACGCTGCCCGATGGCACGGAGCGTTCTGGTCAGGTCCTGGAGGCCAGAGGTAAGCTCTCCTGCCCGCTGTGCTGCTGTACTTGTTATGACCGAATGACCGAACAGATTACTGACGTCTTTGCTCTTGGATATAGGAAGCCGAGCAGTTGTGCAGGTATGAATCGAAACTGATGCTCCTTCGACCCCCCTTATGCGATAGGTGTTAACACGGATGTTCTACAGGTGTTCGAAGGTACTTCTGGTATCGATGTGAAGAAGGTATATTATATCTGTAATTGAATATACATGGTTGTTTCGCTGACCCCGAGGTTAGACCAAAGTCGAGTTCAGCGGCCACAGCTTGAAGCTCGGTGTGTCCGAGGACATGCTGGGTCGTGTCTTCGACGGTTCTGGACGTGCTATTGATAAGGGCCCCAAGGTTATGGCCGAAGACTACTTGGACATTAATGGCCAGCCCATCAACCCCTACTCGCGAGTATGCGCCACCGCCGATTCTACATGTGGTGTTATTGGAGCTGATGGAAAACCCTAGGTCTACCCCGAGGAGATGATCTCCACCGGTATCTCCGCCATTGATACTATGAACTCCATTGCCCGTGGACAGAAGATTCCTATCTTCTCCGCCGCCGGTCTTCCCCACAACGAAATCGCTGCTCAGATTTGTCGTCAAGCCAGTCTGGTTAACAAGCCTACCAAGGACGTGCACGACGGCCACGAAGAGAACTTCTCTATCGTTTTCGCTGCCATGGGTGTTAACATGGAAACTGCTCGATTCTTCACTCGCGATTTCGAGGAGAACGGCAGTATGGAGCGTGTCACTCTGTTCCTGAACTTGGCCAACGATCCCACCATTGAGCGTATCATTACTCCTCGTCTGGCTTTGACAACTGCCGAATACTACGCCTACCAGCTGGAGAAGCACGTTTTAGTCATCATGACTGATCTGTCCGCCTACTGTGATGCTCTTCGTGAGGTCTCTGCCGCCCGTGAAGAAGTCCCCGGTCGTCGTGGCTACCCTGGTTACATGTACACTGATTTGTCCACCATCTACGAGCGTGCTGGTCGTGTTGAGGGCCGTAACGGTTCCATCACTCAGATCCCCATTCTGACTATGCCTAACGATGGTATTGAAACCTCCAATCCAGACCTGCTTGACTTTACGACTGACCTTTATCTAGATATCACTCACCCCATCCCCGACTTGACCGGTTATATTACTGAGGGTCAGATCTTCATTGACCGTCAACTCGCCAACAAGGGTGTTTATCCTCCCATTAACGTGCTGCCTTCCCTGTCCCGTCTGATGAAGTCCGCTATCGGCGAGGGCCGCACTCGTAAGGACCACTCTGATGTGTCCAACCAGCTGTACGCCAAGTACGCTATCGGCCGTGACGCTGGTGAGTTACCCTGCGCAATTTCGACTTGACATTTTTCTAACGAAATCTCCCAAATAGCCGCCATGAAGGCTGTCGTCGGTGAGGAGGCCCTCTCCTCCGAAGACAAGCTCTCCCTTGAGTTCCTTGAGAAGTTCGAGAAGACCTTCATCAGTCAGTCCCCGTACGAGGCCCGCAGCATTTTCGAGTCCCTCGACATCTCCTGGAACCTGCTCCGCATCTACCCCAAGGAGCTGCTCAACCGTATCCCCAAGCGCATCCTCGACGAGTTCTATGCCCGCTCCGCCCGCAAGGTCGCCAGCAAGGACACCCGGGATAACTCGGGCGAGTCGCAGAACGACTCGGCGCAGAAAGCTAACAACCTCATTGATGCGTGATCTGGTTTTGTTGAAGTGTCGGGGAGTTGGTTTCGCGCTGAGGGTGGCTGTATCAAGCGCGTGGGCGGCCAAGGCCGATCCCTGCATGTCCTCTGTCCCATTGCATATACTCTTTGTGCGGCTGTATCTGGTGCTAAGTTTTTTCTCTGGTCTTGCGTCTGTTCTGGTCGACCACAATACAAATTTGAATCTATAAAAATATGCCTAGAAGTTCCTATATTGCTTTGCCATTCCGGAGCCGATGCTAAGGAAGCAATTTTCTTGGTAGAGCTTCAAGGCTGCCTGCCACTAGTGAGATGAGCATTGTGTAAACGAAATTATTCAACGAGTGAGTTTCCAGCCCCGGACAAGGATGGTCTCGTCTTTACGGGTCCATCTGGCCACTATATGCCCGAATCCTAACGTAATGTTTCGACTAGGCGCATGGCTATTCAATGCTGACAACTAAAGAGTTGGATCTTCCTTTAGGTTCGGGCTTAAACATCCCATGCACACTCACGGAGATACTTTGGGACTCGTCCACTCGCTCGATTGATCTTCCATTTGTCACTTGTTTGTTTTAGTTATGAGATCTGATTTTAGATTGCAGTTTGCCTTCAATAAGAACTTGATTACCCCACGAGGCACTGTTACATGCTACTTGGGATTTACCTAAGGATAGATAAGTTTGATGTACAATGTATCGATTCTGGTATTCTACAGAGCCCAGCACGAAGATGCAGCGAGATCTGGGAGGAAAACAAAAGAAATAAGAACAAAGCCTGCAAATAGTAAAAACGCTTTTTGTGAAAGCCCCGTATATCGATACCATGGTCCAAAAATCGAAAACTCTAAGCGGGCTTCAAATGGCCAGCTGAAAATAGATAGGAAATCATGTGGTCCTGTACAAACCCTCGAAATCTGTGAGGGTAATATACGGTGGATCGTGAGGAGATCAGAAGTTTAGAATCGCAAATCCCAGCCGATCTTAGGACCCAGTCGAGGCAGCTCATCGGCAACGCTCTGAACGTCCTTATCACCACGACCGCTGAGGTTCAGAACAATGTTCTCGCCCTTCTTCATGGTCTTGGCGAGCTCCATGGCGCCCCAGACAGCGTGGGAGGACTCGAGGGCGGGGATGATACCCTCATGCTGGGCGAGAGCACGGAAGCCACTCATGGCTTGAGCGTCATCAGCAGCAATGAAGGTGGCGCGGTTGGCGTCCTTCCAGGCACTCAACTCGGGGCCGACACCGGGGTAGTCCAGGCCGGCGGAGATGGAGTGGGTCTCGGAAATCTGACCGTGCTCGTTCTGGAGAACATAGGTGCGGACACCGTGGAGAACACCCTTAGTGCCACCGGAGAGGGTAGCAGAGTGGCGGGCGGTATCGATACCGTCACCACCAGCCTCAACGCCGACAAGCTTGACGCTAAGGTCTTTGGAGAAGGGGTAGAACATACCGACAGCGTTGCTGCCACCACCAACGCAGGCAATGACGGCGTCGGGAAGCTTGCCCAGAAGCTCCTGCATCTGGACCTTGGTCTCGTCACCAATGACGGACTGGAAGGTACGGACGATAGTGGGGAATGGGTGAGGGCCGATAGCGGAACCAATGATGTAGTGGGTGGTGTCGAGCTCGACAACCCACGCACGAAGAGCCTCGTTGACGGCATCCCGCAGAGTGCGACTACCAGCGTCGACAGCAACAACCGAAGCACCGAGAAGCTTCATGCGGAACACGTTGAGGGCTTGGCGGCGGACATCCTCAGCACCCATGTAGACAGTGCACTTCATGCCGAACTTAGCACAGACAGTGGCGGTCGCAACACCGTGCTGGCCAGCACCAGTCTCAGCAATGATCTGAGTCTTACCCAATCGGCGGGCAACCAAAATCTGACCGAGAGCGTTGTTGATCTTGTGGGAACCGGTGTGATTGAGATCCTCACGCTTCAACCAGATGTTGGCACCACCGACGTGGTCAGTCAAACGCTGGGCAAGGTGGAGGCTGCTGGGGCGGCCCATGTACGGGTAGTAGGAACGGAACTCCTCCCAGAACTTGGGGTCCTTGCAAGCACCGTCGAATCCTCGCTCAAGCTCGGCCAAGCAGTCCATAAGAGACTCAGGGACGTACTGACCACCGAACTCGCCGAAGCGGGAAGGAATGGCAGAGGGGTCCTTGGTGACATTCAGAGCCTCAAGCTGGTCACCGAGACCAGGGCCGGCGGGAGTGTCAGCATCGGTGATAACCTTGGTGGGCTGCGCCTCGACAGGAGCCTTGTAGACAGCCTCGACGACGTTGATCTCACGGTGAATAAGGCCTTGAGCGTCGCGCTCGAGCTTGCGGCCGGTGACACTGGAGAGGTAATCCTCGGCGTACTTAGCCGCCTGGCCAGCAGGGGCATTGCCCACCTGTGTGATAATCTGACTACCAATGACGACACCTTCAGCCTGATCCTGGACAGTCAGGAAGTGCTCACGGGTGCTGACACCGAATCCAAGAGCGGCGGGGACGTTGCCGGAGTATTCATGGACACGCTTCAGAAGCTCGGGCACGTTGGCGCTAAGGGTGCCGGTAGCACCAGTGACGCCCATGCGGGAGACGACGTAGATGAAAGAGTCGGCAATCTTGCAGAGAAGCTTCATGCGAGATTCGGATGTGGAAGGGGCAATGAGGGGAACGTAGGACAGGCCAGTACTGGCACACAGGTCGCGGAAGCGGACGGCTTCTTCCGGAGGCAGATCGACCATGATGAAACCGTTGACACCAGCCTCCTTGCAGTCCTTGAGCATGCGCTCGTCTCCGTAGCGCAGCACGGGGTTGTAGTAGCCCATCAAGAGCAGGGGAGTCTTGAGACCGCGGCTGCGGGCAGTGCGGACAAGCTCCAGCACTGTTGTGACAGTAACGCCATTCTCGAGAGCCTTGGTGTTGGCTGTTTGGATAGTAGGGCCGTCGGCAATGGGGTCGGTGAAGGGAATTCCAAGCTCAATGATGTCTGCGTTGCGAATTGGGCTGTCAGTCAAAAGTCCATCCGGCTACCCCTCCACTCAAATCAAATTGAAGAGCACACATACCAGCACCACCATTCTCCAAGCCGATAAGAATATCCACAGCCTCCTCAATCGTGGGGTAACCAGCGGTAATGTAGGCCACCAGGGCCGCCCGCTTCTGCTCCTTGCACTTGGCAAAGGTCTGCTTAATCGCGTCCATTGTGGGGAAGGAGGACAGCGCGGGGCAAACGAAAGGTCAGGTAAGAGATAAAAAGAAAAAAGGTCAATCGTAACTGGAGATGGTAAAATTTGCAAAATTGAAGAGGCAAACAGCCCTAGTGACTCAGAACAAGCCTATGCAGAAAGATATGCAAAGTTAGGACGGGTCTCTCTTGGAAGTGACTCAACCACGGCAATTTCCTGCTCCGCCGATTTCGCCCCTCAGGTCACGTGGATCCGGATAAGATAAGGGTGAGTAAGCAGAGTACCCGTCACGTGCTGTGTTCCGACCTAAGCATGTATGAAAGTGTTTTTTCGAGGAAATATTGAAAAGCCACTCTAAGCTCTAAGAGGTGATGAAAGCCTTGACAAGAAACTAATGACCGAAAAGGTTCCAAATCAAAGACTGTGTTAGCACGAGCCGGTCTTTTTTGAAAGAAACGTCCGTCGTTCGTGGTCTAGTGTGTACATCCATATGCCCAGCGCGACATTCCAAGGATCATGTTAGTCCATAAGTAATTTAAAAAAGGATATATTCGGATGTAAGATCATGATGGATCAAGATTAGATCGATTGAAACAAAATGCAATAGAGTAACTAGAAACGAAGAGGCGGGGGATATCGCGATATCGCCTATCTTTCCAAACGCCGAAACAATGCAATCAAAAGTAGCCCTCAGCTCGAAACAAATAGACAGAAATAAAACTCCCAGTAATATCCAGACGAAGAGTGCAACTCTCGCAAATAAGCCTAAGCCATCCGCGAGGGACACGCTTTCCGATGCGCAGGGAGCAACCAATGTTGACCCCAATTTCCCAATCCCAAACCAAAAATCCCAAATCTATCCAAAACCGTCCTGCGAATGCGAAAGGAATGACTGCAGCGCCCATGCTATGCCAAATACTCGTACAGTAGCCCAGATGTGGGTAAAAGGAGAGGAAGCCAAAATGCCCGGCAATAAGGTAATCCAGAAAGGAATGAACAAGACACGGTCTTAACAGATGCAAACAACAGGTGTTAAACCGTAGCAATATGCAAAAAAGGGCGGGCGGGGGCATTCAGGCATCAAATGTGTAAGGAAAGACGTAAAATCGTAAACAAGTAGCTGGGTAGACTCGATGGAGAGACACCACCGAGTGACCACGTCAACTGGGCGTGATAAGGAGTGACATGAAAGAGAATCGTGTATCAACTGAGCAGAGGGGAAATATAACAATAGAAGAAGAAGAAGAAAAAATAATCAAACTCAAACCCGATAAAGACGAAGGGGGATCACGGGCCGTTAGACGCATCGTGGAGAGGATACCCGGGGTTCATGTAGGAGTAGCACCCAGTAGCAGCGACGGCAGTCGCAGGTCCTGGAGCACCAAGACTGTTCATGTCCCATCCAGTTCGATGGCTAGGAGCAACCAAAGCGTGGACGTTGTGGGGCTGGCAGATGGCCGGGTATGAGTATGTGCCCACTGAGCTGTATGGCTGGCTGGCTGAAGACATAACCGACCGGAGGTCAGGCGCCGCTGTCAACGAGGCACATTGATCAGGTTGTGTTGAGTATACCGGAGCAGCCATGGCAGTGGTGTAGTTGTGGGCTGCGCCATGGTCGGATACTGACTGGGGAGAAGGAGCGTGGGTATCAGTGCCCGAGTCGGAACCAGTGCCATGGCTAGCGTAGTTTGCCATCGGCGTCGGTAGTGCACCCGCGGTGGAGGAGTAGCTAGCAGACTATATAGAAAGATAATTAGTCGATCGTATGGCTAAATAATATTGAAGTGCACTCACGTATTTCCCAATGATCTTCTTCAGAGCATGGCTGAGTATCTTCCAAGGAAAAACTTTGACATCCTTCTCGATGTTGCGGGGCTTAGGAGCAGGGAAACCCATGATGACTTTGAAAAACTCTTCGCTGTCTGCCTTGGCCTTGGAGACAGTAAGAGGACGGAATCCCTCGAGGTTGCGGCGGATTCGGTTCTTCTCCTCGACCGTGAAACGAACGCCTACAAGGGCCTCGAGAAGGTAAATGGTGTCCACGCTGGTAACGTAGCACTCATCCTTGCCCGCCCAGGAGATGCAGCTGATGCAAATGCTGTTCTGGGGGCGGTCCTCGGGAGCGACAGGCTTAAAATCGGCATGAATAGTGCTTCCGATTTGGTTGCGTGTGAATTGCACCAATCGACGCTGCGAATCCCGTTCCTGCTTTGTCCATCCTTCGGCCATGGTGTCCAAATCTCCGTTGAGTTTCAAGATAGCCTTGGTGGGGTAGATCGAAGCATAAGGGTTGAAGTGCTGGTGCGACCCCAGACCACTTCCCTGCTGCAGAGTGGAGGTGCGAATCAAGGTTGGGGCGTGACCAGTACGTGCAGGAGACGGTCCCCTGTGCTGAGTGATTCCGTGGGCCACGGTCAGTCCCTGGCGACCATCGTGGGAGACGGACAGCACGGATGGGCTCCACACTGGAGTCAGAGGAGATGGGGCACGAATAATAGGTTGAGGGGCAGCCGAGACAGTAGAATAATGGATGGGTCCCGTGCGAGGTGAGGAGGCGGCGTGAAAGGGGGTCATGTAACCAGTCATGTTGGGGAGGTTCTGCAGATATGGGGAGAAGGATGGGGCACGATGATCCCTGTAGGAGTAGTTGTCTTGAGGCTCGCCCTTGATCATTGGGCCAGTGGCCCGTTTGGCCGGAGGAGGAACGAGGTTGTCCGAATATGAAGAAAACTTCCTTTTCCGTGAATCAGCCGGGGGAGAGGGCTGAGAAACACGCTCATATGTATAAACACCAACTTGCAAGGTAGTTGGGGCGCAATCAGGTGAGGTCTCCACCAGGACTTGGATAGGCACAGCGTAAGAGGCAGACCCAGTCGAGATGAAGGTGGGTGCATCTGCTGAAATGGCATATTGAAAGGCATTCTCTTCGAATCCAAGGAAGTGCGGGAGGCACTCGCTCTTCTTCGAGCCGAAGACCAAATACAAAGCTCCGTATGTGGAGGTGTGCAGATCAAAGGGAGATTGGACCTGTACAACAACACGAGTACCCTCGCAGCCACGCTGGGGAGTATATGAAACAATTTCTGGAAGTTGGCGAGTGCGAGCAACCATCATTGGGGACTGTGCATCTTCGTATGAGCTGGCATACTCGTTGCTGGGAATGTAAGGAACACAGTCCGAGACTTGACTGGCCTGGTCGGCCATGGGCGATGGGACAAGAGGGGTATTCACGTATGGGGATTGACCGTAGGCTGAGTAGGAGCCAGCATCATGCAAAGACCGCGTGGAGGCAAAGTCTGTGCGAGTCTCAGTATAAGAGGTCAAAGTAAAGACAAGATCAGAGGAACAAACCTAGTATGGTGCCGGCAGCGGGCTTCTGGAAGCTAGACATAGACAGGATGGGCTCAGACTTGGCCCACAGGCCGTCTGAGAACGCACCGACAAAGTGTGGCTCTTCAGAGTCCGAAAAATCCAACGACTCGCCGAGAATGAGAGGCGTTTGGAAGTCCGGGTCGAACTGGAAGGGGAGGAGAAAGAGTCAGCGGGGGTTGCGCGAAGGCAGAAACCGGATGAAATTCAAGAGGGCAGAAGGTTCAAACAGATTGAGCCAGGATTGGTGGCAAACATGCGGGCATCCAGAGGAGAAACAGAAGGGTTTGATCTCACCAAAACACCGTGTGTCTTCGAGTAAGCCAGCTTGAAGGTGTTGCAGAGACTGCAACGAAACAGAACCGCCGGAAGAAGCGAATGACTGAGAATTTATTCTCGCAACGACTGTCAGTCGATCGACCAGAAAGGAGAGCCGAGACAGCACGAGATTGACGCTGTCAGTCTCACAGTAAGGTCGGCAACAAAAGCTCTCGAATCACCATCCAGCGATTGAAAGGCTTGGAACCGAAACCACGAAGCCTTGAGACTAGGCGAAGGATGGCTGCAGGCGAAGATTCAGATCACGAAGTGCCCAAAGGTTCATAAAGCCGGGCGCCGGGAATCTGAAGGAGTTAAGCGAGCACTCGGTCACCGCTAGTCGTGGCGAGAGTGGGCGAATGCACGCGGACTGGAGAGGTTTTGCTTTCTTTCTTTTCTTTCTTTTGATATCCCGGATAAGGTCTCGGGAATAACTTCAAGCAGATTGGGCAGCAAGACACACAACAAGTCTAGAGAGAATGAGAACCAACTCTAGGAAGAAGGGAGAGACCGGATCGGTGCATAGAAAGTCAAGGAGGTTTGGGAAGGGCTCACAGTGTGAATCAAAAAAGAGACAAGATGACACAGACCTGCCAGATGGGGCCTAATATGCAAGATTTGCGAAGAGCCGAGCACCTAAGGAGAAGTTCGAACGTCAACAACAAACACTCCTTCCACGGGTGATTATTGACAATTTGATGCGACGGGGAAGCGGGTCCGTCGGCTTCGAGAGACGCCATCGACGCTCGTCATCTCCCGAACGTAGATCATGAGCGCACGACTTCAGCCTGCAAGGAGATGCGACAGAGGACCCGGAAGAGGAAAGAATGCAAGGCACGAGGGACAAGTGAGACCGTGGGCAAAGGGGGAGAGTGGGGACAACTCTGTTTCTTCAGCTAACCTTATAGTTATTGGCCTGCAATGGGTGTAATGCCCTTTTCCCAACAAGAAACCTTTCCAATAGAGATCCTTCGAACCGTGCTTTCAGCCGAGACACTTCCCAATAGATCCTGCTAGGAATAAAAAGAGACGGGAGGCGATTTTCGATAATAAAAACGAGGTCGACGATCTGGTCTTTGCGATATCCTAGTATCCTTCACGGGTCCGGAACAAACGGACTCTCTACGGCACACTGGGGCGAAAAGGTGCAAGATCGAGTTGCAAACGCCAACCAAACGATGATGATTGTCGTCAATCTCCGAGTCCTGCGCCCTAGAAGCTCCGGAATATCCTTCTTCTCCGTCTTTCTTCCGGTCGACGCTCGTGGTAGCCGATCAAGGGTGGCGTTCAAAGTCACCTGGGCGCAAGGTATTGCGATAATTAATTATTAAAAATATTGCGGGATATAAGCGTTATCCTTCTTTCAGTTCACTGTTCGCTGGAATTTTGGGATCCTCAACGAATGGGCAGCAAATAAACGTAGCGAACGTGGTTCTCGTAGCAGCAAAAAGCGAGCGTAAGAGCGAACGTGGGTTGAGCGAATGTGGACCTTTCAAGATGTCATAGTAGAGCCCTTGGGGCAACGAGAGATAGAGGGAAGAGGAGGGGGGGGAGGGGAATAAGATGGAAGCAAGGATGGAGAAGGGTTAAAAGCAACGAGGGTCATATACGATGTGTGATTATTATTAGCAGTCGCAGGTCAGGGTGCAACTCGGGCCTAAACTGTACAGGGCCACGAGCTGTGGAGTATCCTCCTCTACGCTTTTTCCCGTTTGGAAACAGGAAAATGCAAAAATGTAAAATAGTAAAAATATAAAAATCGAATTAGGAAAATTCAGAAAATTAATTAATATCCTTTCCTTGGGTTTGCCCACTCTTAGCCCCAAGCAGTCAGACTAGGGGGCTAGTGGGAAAATCGTGGCGGGGGATGCACAGAGCAACCGATGTCGAGGGAACTGGGAGTAACGCGAAAACTTGGCATCATCATGGTAAGGTAATTTACTTTGGTTATACGAATTTACGGCGCTACATCGGAGCAAATAGAGCAGTGACACGGTCCAGGATCTCGGGAGATCATCTAATCAGACTCCCAATCATGAGTATTGAAGTACCCGGCTGATCTTGTCAAAATCTTACGACCCTGACCTAAGAACCTCGCATGTACCACGAGTACAATAGGGTGATGGAAACCCAGGTACCTTCCAACCCGGGTACCCTATAGGTAAATAGATAAGTAGTGGGTGTCCTTTGCGGGAGTCTGGCATGCCGGAAGCCACTAAGATGCGCCGGTGGTGGCTTTCCGAAGTATCCGACCGGGCAGATCCAGAGGATCTGCTGGTCGGACATCTTTCTGTTTTCTCCTCGCATCATCTGAATTTTATTAATGAGTTCCTTGGAAACTGGACCTCGACTGAAAAAAAAAACTGAATAGGTACAAGTTTAGTAATACCAAGACCGCTGTGTGAGAAGATTCGGGATAAACACCAATCTGGCGGCTTGCGCCGCGAGAAAAGTGGAGCCCACGCTGGCAAGGGAAAAAGGTGGAAAAAAAAAAAAAAAAACAAATAGTGAGGCCGTTAGAGAACCACGGACACGGTAAGATTGGGATGTTTCCTACTATTGTGACTTCATAGGGAAGGGGGAACACAAATTGTTGTAACTGGAGATTTGAGATTTTCCCAGCCCGAGCCCAACCACCCAAGGGGGCAGAAGATGGTGACGCTACAAGATCCATGTCAGACCTTGAGTTCAATCCAATCATGATGTCAAAAGTCCGGGTTCCCGACCGTCTCCTCCTCCCTTTCTCTTCCAATCAAAACGAGGCTCCCGTAACGCCGTTCGCCTTGATGGTATAATTAGCATGGTTAGTTCCCGCCCTAACTCGGCGGGGGAGGAAGAGCACCCCGTCCCGTCATCAGCATTATCATCCTACACTCCGTCCGATCTTTCAGTCTCTTGGTCCCCTTGCTGGGTCCTCTCGACCCTTGGGTCATCCGTGCCAAACGGGTGGAGGAAAGCCAAGCCCCCGACCCTCGACTTTTCTATTCTACCCACCAACCGCTAACCGAGCCTACCCTCGAACACCCCTAACGGGGCAGAAGACCCTGCTTTTTGCCGATGCTTTCTCCAGAGATACCCGACTCCACCGAGGATCTCGAAGAGAAACAATAATTGGTGCCCCTGTAATCGCCGGCTCGGCCGACGATTTACTGTAGTAGTCAAAAATTCCTCAGCCTATTCTCGTGGGTCATTACGATGTATACCATCATGCATCGTGTCAGGTTGATACCTCACGCGCACGACATCAGACGTCCTCGAGGGCCGACGCACACGAGGTGGCTACTCAAAAAGTTACGATTGAATCCCGACGGCTTCGCTACACATCTCCCTCAGTAGCATATGGATACCGCCTCAATCAGAAAAGAAGGTTTGAAAGTGTTGTCATCTGACAGTTCCAATCCCGCTCGTAAACCCGCAAGGCCGTACAGCGTACCCCGTACACCGTACACCGTACTAGAGGTATTTGACAGCAGAGAGCAGCTTCCGGAAAAACGAGGAGCTAAACATAGTACACCTTGCATTTCAGGTGACTTGGTGGCCTAACAATGCAAGGGCTCGTGCCTCTCATTGGGTGACTGGCAAAGCCCTACTCCCGATCAAGTATGACCCCGGTCCACGCTAAACCTGCACGGTCGAAGTATCCCGCGCTCCCCCGTGCTGTGAATCCCTGCCGGAGGGACCGTATCATTCACGGCCGTTACTCTGCACTGTCACCTTCTGGTTTTTCCCGGTTACTATTTCCAGAACGTGGTGAGATACACCACGAGCCCTGTCCGACCAGTGCTTATCTGTAAGATTGCCATCGCTGCGGCTCACAAGTAACTGGACCCTGTCAATCGTATCGATCGTCTTGCTCAGTACATTTATAGTCATGCCCTCGTAGATGGCATGACTATAAATGTGAAATTACCCGAGGTGGTTGGTGGTTGGTGGTTGGTGCTAGTCTTTCTAAGCTAGGGCTGCACGTTTGGGAATAAGCGCGTGCAAGGGTATTCTGGACATAAACCTTTGAGAGCAACCCGAATGAGGTCATGGAAGGCAAGGATTCCGATCGTAGATCCTTCAGAAGCCTTATGGAGACTTTGCCCGTAATTCGTATTATCGTAAGAACAGACTTTTTGTTGCGAGTTTGTTAAGGGTTCGGGTGCAGAACTCTATCCCGATCGAGTAATCAGTTCACCAGCCACCACGATCTTGAAAATTGGAAACTGGAAATTGAATACCTACAACAAAAATTAGAATAGAAAAACAGGATAGGACTTGTGTATGACGGATGATGTCCCATGGAATCTACATAATATTGTTGACCAACATTGAACTCCGCGATTTCGCCACGAGGAAGACATCTGTGGTGGGTCCCACTAAACTAGAGATGGTTCGGGGTGGAGGGGGTTCCAGCGACGACTGAACCAGGAGGCACTGAGGTCGGGTTAAAGCGACTGTGGATCGGTCAATGATCAGCGAAATCTGTCGCATCATGAAGCTTCGAACCTTGATCGCCAATCAAATGCAACGCGGATAGTTCTCCAGCCTCCCGTTAACGGCTTTCCAATCTATTGTATTCCACCCTACTTTTTCTAATCTTAATCCTCATTCTTATTGCAATTTTTAATCAAACGCAGCAAGGGCAAGGACAAGGATGAGTATCAGAGATCTGAATCATCCCTTCCCAAGGGTTCCGTGTTTGATGCTCCGCCGGACTCGAAACCGCACCCGTTTGTCAGCGGGTCAATCTTCAGCGCCATCCCCACCGCCCCTCCCTTATTCCAAGAAAAAAATAAAATATATGGTATTTTCCGACGTTGCTCGGAAATCTCCCCTTCCTTAAGATAGGCATGCACGAAATGACCCGATTCGCCCCATGATATGAATTACTGGGCCCAAAAAGCGGAGCTGTGGTGGTTTCCAGGGTTCGGAGCACCAACCTTCTTGGAGGTTTCTCCGTACTGATAGTGCATTCGGTTTGCATCGGCTCGTGCCTAATATCAGACAATTGGCCATCCTTGCGAGGTATCCCCGCTGTCAATATTCACCATTTTGGTACTATTGTTCAACCGCCGATTTGGGATTGGATTTACGCCTTCCACGATGGCTGGGACGCGCAACATCAAAGTTAATGTTCAAGGGGAACGATGCCAGGGCCACACGGGAGCCTTGCATGTCAATCAGGGTGGACAACGAACCTGAAACCTCGATCGATCATCGATTCAGGACCCTTGCTGCTTTCTTTCCGGGTCAAACGCCTGCAAGTCCATAGTCCGTGGTTCGCAGCGCTGCTCCCGTGTCGGGTGGAATACATTGCTGCACGCCCACATGGGGCGTCTCGAGGGGATGCACACCATTTGGTGCACGGTGGATCCGGTGCTCTCTGAGGCTAATGGTACTCGGTGCTCAGCCACATCCTGTGGCCGGGCAGGACCGGTTCCTTGCCCGTAGTCCACAGGTTCGTCTCTTGGCCTCGAAAAGAAAGTTTGGTTTGCGAATCAACGAGAACCTTTTGTCTTTGAAAAGGGGGGCCAGGAAATGCCCGGATGCTAAAATAAATGCGAAAAATGATCTAATTTGCTTCAATAGTGTTCCTTCAGGATACTGGTGCCTGGGGCCAGGAACCAATCCACCACTAAGGATGCCAGATCCTTCGCTTGGTCTGGCACCGTGCTAAGTTAGCTCCAACCTTGCACAGACTTGTCTGCTATTTCAGGATCATCTTGAAGACCTCCTACTACTCTATCGCGTCAATTCTTGGAAGCTACTTCCATTCAGTGTTTAGTGTCTTTGGCTGAGCCACTACTGTGGAAAAGGAGGTCAACGGCTGCGATACCACACGATTGCTCTATCTCGGCCAGCTATGGGTATTGTCTCGGTCGCTAGGCATGACTACGGTCCCCAGGGCTCTGTTCTTTGCCCTCAAGTGTTCTAGTACACCGCGATCCGCCATCGGAAGAGCAGAGAATCTGCAAATATGTAGATTAAGATTGCTTTTGACAGAGGACGGATATGGGTAGATTGATTATCCGTGGGGCCTCCGTATTAGGGATCGTGCACCTCCCGACGATACAACTATATATTGATCGGCTTGGTCAATACTGCATACTTTACAGGAGATAGAGAGGCACCTGACAGCACAGACAGACATCATCCGGAGAGGTCAATATACGGAGCGGACGTCCTGCATTCCAGGATTGACTTCAGGCCTGTCGCTTTCCACATCCCCTATCCACTTAATCCTGTCCACACAGAACGTGTTTTAGCGGCGGAATCATCATAGGAAGGGTTTCACCGCCACTATCCGGAGAACTGGAGATTCTTCAACCATTCAACGGGGCGCTTCCCGCTCCAAGCATGATGACCCCCATCCACAGTAGGAATGGCAGGCAACGTCTATCAACATCAGAGCCTTGTTAGAGCGTTAGCGGCCGACGGTGCCAAAGAAGCACCACCACATCCTGGTGGCTGCCCCCCTCTGTAGATCCTAGCTGCTAGCTCTTCTCATGATGCTAAGCCTAACCTAACTCCCGCTAACAACTTTGAAGTGGGTTTCCGAGAAGTTAACTTTTTCTAGCGGAGTCACTAGAATAGTATACACCTTCCTTGTTCGTGTTCAGCATCGTGATGGTCTCACACGTTGTGGCAAATGGCTCAGGGGCCGTGAGACCGATCTCCAGCTCAGGATCTATTTTTTGACCTACACCCGAAAAACCCCGTGGTTGGCCGATCTGATTTCGAAAGCAGGATTTACACTATTTCTCCGATTCCCAAATCCACGCTTTTGAGATAATGCACATTTTGAATGCGATTGAATATATGAATAGTAACAATACTCGTGGTTGAAAGTGAAATAGTGAGGTTTGTGGTGACATGTAGCATGCGCTAACCACTTGGAGGGGTAAACTGCACGAGAGTGACGATCATTTGCGGCCCACGATATATATATGCACGTTAGTACAGTATGTGGAGAGAGTTTCTCCCGCACCAAACCCAACTAAACTCTACCTAAAATATATCCGAATTTTTTACCGACTTCTAGAAAAACCTGTCATGACCCGATTGATAAACTGGAGTAATCGACTAGTTCGCAGCGATCGGCTGAGATCGTCATGGCTTGAAACCTCCGCCGAAATACGACCGTTTCAAGTTGATCAGCCTCCCCCTCCCCCCCTCTCCTAGCCAAATCGAGACATGCAACCCCGAAACGTAGCTGAAGCGAACCACTGTTTTGAAGAACGGGGAAGATCTCAATCCGTCAAACCTATGCAAAGATCAAAGGGTGCACAAAATAGGAGTGGAGCGCGTGTTTTGTCCGGTAACCGATCCTCCGTGAACCGAGTGGAGCGCACAGTCAACAAATGAGCACGTTGGGATTTGGGGCTGTCGGGAGCTCCGGACCCATCAATACTCCGACTCCAAGCTCAGTGCTTCTTTCTTCTCAGTCTATACCGTATCGAGCTCGCCGACGCGGTGACGGTGGGCGCTATTCCTGGCTTTCCAATGGCCCCAAATGGTCCATGTGGGGTCTAACGGGACCCCCCTGTCCTTGTCGGACCCGAAGCGAGACGATCCACCCTTTTTAGTTTTCAAAATGGAAATGGCGTTCTGTATCTACGGAACCAAAAGCCCCCGCCTCAAAATTGGTGGAACTTGTGTCTTCTTCATGACCCTCTTTTTTGTGGTTTGTGCTGTTTTGCTGCCGAGTTTCCTCCCCATCCCTCTCCCATTAACACATGCCAAGGTAGGCAGCAGCCTGCTTTAGCTTGGACCTCGGTTTTGACAGCTCGCCAATGTTCATGGGTCCTAACCTAATTTGCGCGCTTTACAATGTACCGATCGGGCAGGCGTGAATTTGTTGATGGAGGCGGACTCCTCATAGGCTGACTTTGCTTTGCGAGGAGTGGAAACTAAAAGACTAATTGTGCCAAAAGAATAAATCGATTGGGTCATTAGGTCATGATATTGGGTTTGCGCTTTTTTATTCCATTCCTACCGGCAACGGCATTTGGCATCCCGGCAAAGTCTGCGATAGCTCGTAACCCAACAATAGCAGATGTACACTCACATCATCGTCAAACATGAGGCTTCGGAACCTAACCGAGCCGGGACAAATCGGGGACCCTGAATCGGCCCCGCAACTGGTCATTGGGCCATCGTCGGGTAAATCTAAACGCCAGTTCGCCAGTCGGCTCCAGGGCTGTGCAGACAGGGCTGCTGAGGGCTTGTCTCACTTAGGGGCGGTCAACAGACGATCGATACTATTCTTAGAGAGATGCATTTCTGGGATGCTCTATGGGTTGATCATCTGCTACCGTGACAATAGATGGTTGTGTCAAAAGCCCCGAAGATTAAGAGCTGGACAGAGACGTCCACATACGGAGTAGATTGTAAGAAATCAGACGTAGGACCCTTTCTTGAGCCTTTGTTCAGCTAGTCACGGCCGTTGCTCGCTGCGGGCCTTGCCTGATCGACGTAGCCCTAGGCAAGCCGTATACAATTTGCGCTTCAGGCTGAACCTTGGATGCCGTGTCTTTCCCAGCTTATTATAGTAAATGTCTTGGTGATGACATAGTCTTCATTCCAGGGCCTGAGAAAGAAAAACAGAATGGCAGTCCAGTGAAAGGCTGGGAGTAGACGCTAGCGTAGCCAGATTGAGACATCCAGAAGGAGTGTGCAGTATCATAACGATCTTGCTGGTGGAGTGCGGTGATATCGAGGAGACCCGCGTTGGCCCTCACCACTTTGATTGAAGATGTGCTATCTTGTGCTTGCTCAGACTTCGTTCTCTTTTTGAGATGAATATTGTACTTGCAGCCTCTTCAGGATGGCGTGTTCGTCGAGAATGAAGCTGCCGTGAGCCTATATGAAGTACCCCCGGGAGGAGTGAACCAGGGACTGGGTCGTCTCGGCTCCGCGGGAATTGCAGGTAATGATGCAAAAAGAAGTGCACTGTGGCCTTGGGTCATAAGGATATGCTAGCTAAATCTCTGTTCCAAGGAAAGAAGTGTAGCTGACCGAAGCCGCGAAAACAGGAAAACGACCGGCACCATCCCACGACGAACGCCTTGAGTCCCCAGACCCTCAACCCGGGATACGCAAAAGACCCAAGCTGCCATACCGATGGAACTCATAATGTACAAGGATGGGATGGATGTTCTTCAGGTTGCTCAGAGAATGGTGGCGCTCTCCTCCACGGTCCGGCCGTAACAGACGGGGAACAACTTTGACCAGAAGTCAAACTTCGCAGGTCGCTGCTCCTTTTCCTCAAGAAGCCACTTAGCAAATGCATTCTCCGTCTGGAATGGGTTCGGGCTGCGGTATGGTGCGACCTGTGAGCGTGAGCAGAACGAACAGACTTGACGCCGGCCAAGGAGGAGTATCTTGCATACCTCATTGTAGCGCGACAGTGCCTCAAGGTACTTCTCACCGAGACCGAGCTTCCGGAGAGTACTCTCAAGGATCTGTTTCGCCGCAGTGTTGTATGCGTGGAGGAGATTCTCACGCTCGGCGACGGTGCTCTCGCCAATGGCAACACCTGCCTGAAGCTTGCGGCGGCGCTGGTTTGCATGGGCAACTTCGATGAGACGGGTGAGAATGTCAGCCTCCCATGTTTCGTACAGGGGGTGGTTGAAGTTCTTGACGTGTCGCTGGAGGAGCCACAGTTCTCGCTTGAGGCGGACGGTGTTGGCTTGAAGCTTTGTGATCTTGTGTTGGATGCAGTCGTTGGTGGCTTTCAAAGCAAATTGGGAGGCGTTGAACTTCTGAGCCCAATCAGGGTCAGTTTCAATGGCCATGACGGAAAGCACAAGGAGAGAAGGGCCGAAAAGGAGAATACCAGAATGTCTTCATCATCCTCAGACCAGGATGCCTCGGAAGAACGTATCGATGCATCCTGAGGTAACAGAACGGGACCGCCCATATGTGGGTTGGTGCGGAGTGTCTTGCCTGACGAGATTCGCACTGTGCGTTTCATTATGATGGGGAGAGAGCAAAGAATGGAACAGGATATCAAAAGGTGTTGAAGGAGCGAGGCTAATGCTTGTTAATCAAGTAATCTGGAGAACGAGGATGGCGATAAAGAGTGTTGATGATAGTGAGAAGGGAAAAAAGCCGTGGTGGTGAGTGTGGACGATGAAAGGAAGTGCGGAAGGTGCAGTCAAGTACAGATAGACGCTGGCAACTGCCAATTCAAGCTTGAAATGTGACTGCAGTATAGAGGCACGGAATATTCCTAGTCTCGTGGCTTCGTAGCAGCTCTTTCTCGTATTTACAACTTGCTGCTTGAGGATTTCCCTCCAAAGTCGATCACCAACTTGCCAAACTGGGTACCATTCTTCATGTCCTCAAACAGCTCATCCATGCCCTTGAGGTCATCAATCTCGGTCTTCAGAACTCGCGACACGACCGGTTGGACCTTGTTGGCCTTCACAAAATCGACCATATCCTTGAATTCCTTTCGAGATCCCATCGTGGATCCGCGCACGTCGATGTTCTTGAGAACAGCCTGCATCAAGAAGGGCATCTTGGGAGACACCGTCATTCCATAAATAGAGAGAACGCCACCAGCCTGTTTGTTTTATCAGATGCGCCGATGGGAAAGTCTGGCTTGATTTACGGGGTACTTACCTTGAGCAGCTTGGCAGCTTTCTCGATCGAATCTCCTCCAGCGCCATCGATGATGGCGTCAAAATTCTGTTTGCCGGATGGAAGCATGCCCAGTAGCTTCTTCTCCCAGCCTTGCTCCTTATAGTTCGCACCACCTGTTGCACCCAGCTCAACGGCCTTCTGAATTTTCTCCTCACTGGAGCTTGTCACGAAGACGTGAGCGCCTCGGGCCACTGCGAACCGCAGCGCAATCAATGCGACACCCCCTCCAATACCAGTGATTAATACCGCAGCTCCATTACTGGAGTTCCTCTCACCGGCCTTGGACACCAGTGCTCGCCATCCAGTCAGGCCCGTCAATGGGAGAGCAGCCGCCTCGGCATCGGAGAGATGCTCAGGGGCTTCTTCGACCTCGGAGTCTTCGATGGCGATATATTCTTGGAGGGTGCCCTTGTTATAGACTTTGGTACCGCCCATAATCCGGTACCCCGTCGCCTCCTCCGGGCCATCAGGCGAGTCCTTCCAGCCGACACCGGGGTTCAAGATAACGCGTTTCCCCTGCCACTGATCTGCGTTCGCGACATCAGGACCAGCGCCGACGACGACACCTACGCCGTCAGCTAGAAGGGGGACGTCGAATGTCACACCCGGGTAGAGATGCTGACGAAGGAACAGGTCGCGGTGGTTGAGCGAAGCGGCAGTCAACTTCACCAGCAGCTCCCGACCCTGCGGGGTAGGCTGGGGTTGAGTGCGAATTACAAGCGGGTAGTAGACCTGGCCGGGCTTGCCAGGCTTGCCATCAATAGGCTCGATATACACAGCCTTGGACATTTTCGCTGAACTAATGTGAATGTTTCAAGGCCGTCGGTTCAACTTTGTTGATAGTCGATGCGGGGATCTTATCGATAACCGAGGAGCTATGTGTGAAGTAACGGAAGCAGTTGAGTACGGCGAATTGCGCTGATATAAAGCTCTGATCAGAGAGATGAAAAGGACGCGTTGAGAAGCTTCAATAAAATAAACACTATGATGCAAGACCACCTGTGCGACTTTATGTACTCAATTGAATGGTGCCCAGGTGAACGTTCAACGTCGTGTTCTCAAAAGGACCTCGGCCCGGGTAGGCCGTCTTACTAATTAGTCAAGTTCGCCATCCTTGTACTTCTCCGAATTGGAGATATCATCTGCGAGCTATACAACATTAGGTTCGATTTTTATGATGGCGTGGGTTCAGCTTGTTACCCTAAATGGCAGTCTAGTTTGACCCCTGCAGGCCCTTCAGTTCCCCGGACCTCGTGATGCAATCTCCACTCTCAATGCAGCTACCTACATGCATCCATAGCTACGATACACGTCGATTGGTTTACGAATAAATTCCAGGCCAATAATTTTTATCCGTTGTTATTATGCTGGGTAATTCGTAGATTTGAGTTGACTAAAGCACGGGAGCGTGACTGTAAAGTCCATGCTGGGTGGTACATATATATCCAGATTTTGGAGTGTGACCTTTGGAAGTGGGCACTTGAGCAATGTACATCCGTGAGATTCTTTTTCTCTTGAAATTCTCCAATGTCAAAAGCATCCCACATGCAGGCTGATAATTTATCATTTGAACACATGTCTGGTTGTAAATAGATGCAGGATGATTGGATACTTAGGTAGCCCTGGAGGTGAGCGCCTTAAGAGGTTGATTCCAGATTTTCAAGGTTAGTGAAAGGACATTTTCGAGTCAAATCAAGCTGAATTCATTACTTAGGTAGTTTTTGCTCAAGATTTTACCAGGTATTCTTCGTAAGTGTAACGACCGACAAAGGAAATAGCATAGGTATCAGTCTAATGAATGGAAACACAGACAATGTAGTTTAGTTTCACTCCAGAATCCCCTGCAAACCGACAAAGACCTCAAACACTACTCCAGGAAGGGAGTTTCCATGGGGACAGCTAAATACCAGGGTTGGTAGTAGTGGTGTGAGAGTGTCGAAGCCTCAGACCCAGCTCCAGCTCCAGCCCTAGCATCATTGGAGCCTTCAGAAACAGCGTCATCAAAATGCCCTGTATGCTCCGTGGGGCATTCCTCCGAGTGACAGCAGCAGCAGTGGTAGATCCGAGTCTCACTCTCGGAAGAAGCCGCATGTTGCTGGCAGTACGGGCAGATGCATCTTGCAGGTGGAGCCTCTCGTGGAGTTGCAGCAGGCTGCTGCAGGGACGGAGACGGAGCTGGAGCTGGAGCTGCCTGGGCGAGAGCTGGGTGGATGTAGGCATGGATAGAATCTGAGCCGTATGCAATCACAGGATAGCCGGAGACCGAATGCACATAGTGGAACTGCGGCAGCGGTGTAGGTACATTTGTGCCAGAAGAGGCTGACGGGGCTGGAGAAGGAGCAGGAAACCTCTGGCCTTGATTGTTACTCTGGCGCTTTTTCTTGTCTTGAATACGCTCCGTGGCCTGTACCCTATGATAGTGACAGATACAGTGACCGGTGCAGTGATGACCACAGGAAGTAGTACAGCACCTGTGAGTCGGATTGGAGGCAGAAGTTTCGCTGGTACCGGGCGTCGTAGGGCGAGTCGACGGTCCAGAACGCCGATTGCCGGTAGCGCCGTCACTGTGGGTAGGAACCAACAACGGCAATTGCATGATTGGAAATCCACGAGAAGTGAACCTGTTGATCGGTCTGCCGGTAAAGTAGTCCTGATGAGAAAAGGTTGCACGTGAATTCCTGCGCATTTTTCAACGATCGAAGTCAATTTTCAATTGAAGTCCGATTTCCTTGAATCACCCGAGAGCTTTGAATAAATTAGGCTTAGACAGGAGACTGAATCTAGAGAAGGAGTAAACACCGAGTAGACTGACTGCCTTGTCAGTTGAGTAAAGAAGACAACGAAGAAGGTGGATGAGGGTCTTAATATGTCAAGACTGAGTCTACGATGATAATAGACCGGACTTATCATGTTGTTCTAAGGCAAGACAGCAAGCGATGGCAAGTTTGAGGTTTGCACGTCATTGTCAGTCAGTAAGTCAGTGAGTCAGTATAGAGCCGGCCGGGAGCAGTAGCAAGCCCGCACAAAGAAAAACAAAGAATGTTGATATAGAGGTGTCAGGTAAGGATAATGCAATTCTCAATCCAGCCAGGCCTCAGTCCCAAACCAAACGGGAGCTATGCACGCTGGTTCCTTCCTGCAACAAGGGCGATGCAGTATCTGGTGCCAACGGGGGCTGGAACAAGTCAGGAAGGGATGGCAGCTATGCGCAGTTCCCCTTTCATTCAAGACGTCTTGTTTGGGTCGTCTTCCAACAGACCAACGCACCTCTGAGCTCTTTGTGCGTTCGTATCAGCGCAAGGGCCGCAGCATGAAAGGAGCACGACTCGTCGAAATTGGAGCCAACTTTAAGCAACTTTAACCGTTTTGAAAAGCAGGAGATCGTCCAATTGCAGGCGGGGAGTGGCGTTAGCTCAGCAGACAGGTCAAGCATGTTAATGCCACACATCGATGTTCCAAGCCATGAGCAAGCTATGTAGGTAGATAATGCTCGAATTTGAGTTATGATGATCTTTTCCAAGACTTGCACTTCTAGAAAAGGTTTCACCATGCTAAGACCTGACACAAAACGCTTTTGTTTCAGTGACATAGAGGGGGAAAGTAGCGGGTACGTGGGTGATGACGGAGGCCAGATTGTGTGTTGCGTGTACTGAAGACATCAAACTAGGTGGCTGGCTGCAGGCGGTGTATCTGCGTATTGTGTATTTCACCGAAATCAGGTGGCGCTCACGCGACTAGCAACAGTGAATACACGGTAATTTCATCTACGGCGCGCCTATTGCCACATCCCCGCTAAATCATTTTTGCTCCATCCAAACCCAAGCGAAATCGAAACTCGATCTCTCTTCTCGACCTTGTTCGTCTGGCGCTCGCATTCTGCATTTCCCTCATTACAAACCTACCTTGATTGACTAGCGTCTCAGCTGTCATCCCACAACACCAACATTTCCTCCTACCTCTCTTGTCTTGCGTCGCATCACCGTTCGCATCACACAACGCACATCCGCCACAGAAACTCTCGCGACTAACTGTTTCATACTCGGTTGTTTTGAGAAGGATCTTCGTCTTACCCAACAACCTACCTTCCATAATGCCTACACCACTTCCTTCGAGCTTCGCGTCAGCCGCCGCTGGCAACACCCAGGACCCCAGTAGGAGAGGGGATGGAGGTGCCGGTGGAGAATGGTATGCAATCGTTGCCTGTCTTCCCACTTTTCCCTTCCCATGCCCGCGTGCCCCGGTGTCCAGCTCGACAACTTGTTTTGGACCTCACGGCTGCTTTGTTGATGCTCAATTCATCCAATGAGAGATATCCGATCCTAACCTTGAAAGTAGGTCCCGCACTCGCATGAACGGAGCCACTCAAACCTTCCGGCGCCCATCTGTCGCTACCAACCCGTCTCACACCCGGGAGGGTAGCCAGCCTGTATCTGCCTCGACCCCTACCTCCGGAGCCTACATGCCTCCTCACATGAGCTCAAATACTATGTCTAGCGCCATGCGGAACGGGGAAGCCCGATACTCCAAGGAGCAACTTCTGGACATGTACAGGGCACAGCGAGAGTCCGGATCCTTGGGTAAGAACGTGGAGGATTACTTCGTGGCTGACTGGGACCCTCATATGGTGACACCCCCTGTGAATGGGGCGTGGGGGAAGCGGGATGACCACAAGACCTCCGCGGGGCCCGAAGTGTGCTGGGATCACGGTGGCCAGGCAGAGCCGCTTGGGTTGACTGATATGTCTGATGGGGAGAAAGAGGTGGGTTACTACTCTAATATCCACGAGCTGTGTTTAATGCTAAATCTCTGCAGTTGTTCTCCGCCTCGGTCAACTCGCCTCTCAAGCCGCCGCCCACTAACGCCTCGAAAGAAAATACCGCTCCAGGAACTAGTGGTCGCAAAGGATCCATTTCCTATACTCAAGGCCACATTAATAACTACAATACCTCTTCTCCGAATGCCGCTCGTCCGGGCGTCCGACGCCGAGAGACTAGCGACTCTATCGGCAACCCCATGTCTCCTACTGGTTCGAACCCTCGCTTCTTCAGAGATGATGCAAACACTTCTACTCCTCCCCCGGCTCTGTTGCGTCGCAAGACCGACTTCCGAGACTCCAAACCGGACGAAAAAGTGAAGGAGGGCGGACCGGATACTGCTTCTCCCTTTGGATCTCTGAAACGCAGCTCTACCAACCCTCTGAATTCCGCCATAAGTGGACCCAACTCTCCCTGGGGAGCTGCATCTGCTTCTCAGAGTGCCAACTTTTCTCCCATGGGCGCATTTGGGGCTTTCTCTCTCGGATCGAATGCTACCGCTCAAACACCCACGACCGAGAAGAAGGCCGGGTTTGGAAGTCTGCGAGGCGAGAGCAGATTCAAGGGCCTGCTCTCTAAGGATAGCTCGGAGGATATTGCGGGTTCTGCCAGGGACAAGGCTTTGGGCAACCTCGAGCGTCTTGCTGAGGATGAGGCCCACTCACGCTCTCAGTCTCCGTGGGGAGATGCGGTCAGGACGCGTGCCAGCCGGAGCGAAACCAATCCATTCGATGAGCCCCGCAGTGGTAGTGCTGCCCTCGGCGGCTCTCAGGATGTTGAGGCACCGTCTCAAGCAGACGTCGGCTTCGGTGCCTTCGGCATGACATCGAGCATTCCCGGTTTCCGAGAGCTGATGCAGAGCCACGAGAACTCGCGGAATCCCACTCCTAGCCTTCTTCAGGGACATGAGCCGACTAGCCCGACCAATACCAACCCTTATCAAAGCCCCCACGGTGATAAAACCGCAGTGGATGCGGAGGATGTGGATTCTGATGGATCTGATATCCAGCAGCCCCAGCACCCTGGCCTGCGCGGCTTGCGCGACCCTGGCAATCCGTTCGGCTCGATGAAACGAGTAGGTTCAGGCATGGACCTGCCAACGGTCGACCGCAGCCAAAACTCGAGTGTCAACGCTAACCGAAACTATCCCGGTCTGGGAAGTCTGGGTGGTCTCTCCAGCCTAGGCGGACCCTCCGCATGGTCTTCCGGCGGTGCTATCGGGACCCCGACTCGCGAGCGTTCGGCATTCGGTGCATTCGGTGATCCCATTTTTGGCTCGATGGGTGGTGATCTTCAGTCTCCAAGCCTCTCCGCACTCGGCGGCGGTGGCTTCTTTAGCCCGCATGCCGGTATTTCGGGTACCGCAAGCATTGGTAGATCTAGCAAATTGGGCGCGCTCTTCTCTGGAATGCAAGATGATCAAAGCCGCCCTGAGTCCGTGGGCATGGATGACATTCTGAGACAAGATCCGTCTCATGGATTGGACGGATCGGCTAGTAAGCCTGGATCGAACTCGGCCTCTCAAACACCTGTTTCTGCAGTCGGTTCCCTTCCTGCAAACTTGACCCACGATATTACCGGGGCCCAGACTCCCGGTGGGACTGTTCCTTCTGCCCAGCAGCGGACCATGGTCATGCCTGACCGGATGCGCTGGATCTACCGTGATCCGCAAGGAAACATTCAAGGGCCTTGGACTGGACTTGAAATGCACGATTGGTTCAAGGCTGGATTCTTCAGCCCTGAATTGCAGATCAAGAAGCAAGAGGATATTGAGTTCGAACCACTCGCACAGTTGGTCCGACGAATTGGGAACTCGCGTGAGCCGTTCCTTGTTCCTCAAATTGGCATTCCTCACGGACCCGAACCCAACGGTCCTCAGTGGACCGGTGCCGCACCCGCCGGCTCTGCCCAGCCTCCATTCCCTGGCAGTTTCCCTAGCTTCGGCACGACTTTGACAGCTGAGCAGCAGAATGCACTTGAGCGTCGCAAGCAGGAGGAGCAGTATTTGATGGCTCGCCAGAAGGAGCATCTCGCTCAACAGCAAGCTTTCATGAAGCAGGTGCACCCTGGTGCTCCGGCGTCGGCCCAGCCTCCTCTTCAGCACCAGTCGAGTGCCCATAGCCTTCACAGTCAGCCCAGCTTCGGCAGCATCACCTCCCCTGCCGCGTACCAGCCCTCTCCCATTCAGGCACCAGGCCAAGGACAGCAGCAGGGTCAGCAGGTTCAGGGGTTCTTTGATGCTGCTGGACCGCTTAGACAGAGTGGACTCTCGGGTGTCACCCCTGGAATGCTAGGAACCGATATTGGTAGCCAAGATCAGCTCGCTGCTCTCGTTGACCGTCTGAATGTTGGCCGGCAGGATCCATTTGCTTTCGGTGGGGCTCCGTTCTCTGGCCGCCAGCCCGATAACTTCATGCACGCTCAGCAAGTGGCCTCGATGCTCCAGGATCGGGCCCAGCTGCAGGAAGAACAAGAGCAATTTGACAAGACTAACCCGGATGATCTCTTTGCTCAGCAGGCTCGTGAGGAGCGACTGCGTCAGTTCAACGCCCTGCGGGCCCAAGAAGGTGATATGGTCCGCACTGCGGAAGGGCTACCGACCCATCCGGCTGCAGTGTCCCAGCAGCTCGAAGCCGAGGCTGCCGCTACAAGCTCGGGAGTTGCTGCAGAGACGCTTGCCTCTGAGCTCGAAAATTCCGAGCCTGAGCTCACTCTATCCCAGCAGGTTCAGAAGGCCGCCTCTGCCCAGCGCCAGCAGCAACAAGAACAGGACGAACGGGCCCCCGAGTCGGTTTGGGGAAGCAAGGTGGACCGTGCTATGCCTCAACCCTTCCCTCCTCCTCCCTCTGCCTCGCCTCTGCCGGCACCTGCGGCCCAGCGTAACCGCCAGAATGTGGCCGATGCTCTCGCTGCTGGCTCCCGATCCCAAACCCAAACTCCCATTGATGCTCCTGCTACCTCCGTTGCTCCTTGGGCCAAGGATACCCACGAGGTGCCCAAGGGTCCCTCCTTGAAGGAAATTCAGGAGGCTGAGGCTCGTACCGCTGCCCAGCGTGAGGAAGTCGCCGCTGCCGCTCGTCGTGCCCAGCTTCTCGCCGAGCAAGAACGTCTCAGCCAAGCCCAGGCCCAGGTTGTTCCCGGCCTTCCCTCATCGGCCAACTGGGCCAGCGCTGGATCGCCTGGTCTCCCTACTGCAACTACTGGCTCCGCATGGAGCACCAAGACCCAGCCTACTCCCATCAACACTGCCACCAAGAAGACCCTAGCTCAGATTCAAAAAGAAGAAGAAGCTCGCAAGTCGCGCCTGGCCGCTGCTGCTGCTGCTGCCACTGCGACCGCGACTCCTAGCCCTCCTGCCTCTGCTAGCAAGCGCTATGCTGATCTCGCCAGCAAGGCCCCTGCTCCCTCGGCTGCCTCCGCCACCGCTCCCCCAGGTGTGGCCGGTGCATGGACTACCGTCGGTGCTGGTGGTAAGGCCAAAGCCCCGCCTACTGCACCCCTTGGCCCCCGCACTTCCAGCGGACCCGTCCCAGTTGCACCCGCTGCTGTCCCCAAGCCTCGCCCAGTTGTTGCTACCCGCTCTGTGACCGCGGGCAGCGTCCCCCAGTCAAACCCTAACCGGGCCGTTGAGGAGTTCTCCAAGTGGGCCAAGCTCACCCTTGGCAAGGGGCTGAACAGCAACATTAATGGTAAGATATGATGCCAATTCACTTTAGTAATGCGCAATACTAATTCTATCTATAGTTGACGATTTCGTCCAGCAGCTGCTGTTCCTGCCCGCCGAAGCTGAGATCATTTCTGATTCCGTTTACGCCAACTCGCAGACCATGGATGGCCGCCACTTTGCCGAAGAGTTCATTCGCCGCCGCAAGCTCGCCGACAAGGGCGTTGTCGAGTCCGTCTCGCCCAGCGTCTTTGGCGAGCAGAAGAACGGCGGTGGCTGGAGTGAGGTTGCAAAGAAGGGATCGACCGCTAGCGCTACTTCCCAGGTTTCCCGCGAAGAGGAAGCTGCCAGCGCTGCGTTCAAGGTTGTCGCTCCCCGCAAGAAGGGCAAGCGGTAAATGCGCGTTGGAAGCTATGCTTACAATGTCCGACCTTGCCAAGCCTTTTGACTCCTCGATCTGTCCTTATTTTGAGCCTTCTGAATTCTCGATGTATTCTGCCGACCCCAATCTCACCATGCCCCGTCGTGGGCTGCCATTGTTCCAAGCGGGCAGCAATGATTTGAGTGAATGTGGTGCACCTTTCCCTCGGTCCCGGAGCCAAACGAAAGGATGGTGGATCCGACTCACTCGTGTATCATCATACGTCTTTAGTAGCATTCAACTGTATTTTTGCATTTATATATTTTATTGTAAAGTTGAGTTTTTGCCTGGCACCGTTGGTACATAGGATGGAACTTAGCGGAGCTAATGAAGCTGTTTGAAAGAGTGGATATGCTACGCTACTTATCTGACAACCTTCACATCAAGTCACCGGTAGATATGTACAATCCATCCCCACAACAATCTAGCATTTCTTCGAATACTAGTAAGCTCCATCGTAGGGAACAGCGCGGTTCTCCTTGACCCAAACCTGCTCCTGCTCACTCTTCCACGGCGGCGGCATCAAGCCATTAAGCTTCCACAACCGACGCTCCGTCTCTTCGACATGATATTCCCAGTCATATCCCTTGTCCGCGACATGGGGCTTCAGAATATTGTCGATCTGAGATGTGAGTCGTCGGTACGCGGCGTCCTCGTTCGGTGCGCGGACGGCGATATGGCTGACAATCAGGCGGATGAAGGGACGTTCAGTCGGAACCTTTCCTCCAACAAAGATCTCGCCCTTTGAGACAGGAATGAAGTTGGCGACGACGTAGAAGGCCGGTAGGCCAATTTCGATGTACCAATTTGTGATGTCTTTGGCGAACGCCTCTCTAGAGGCGAGGTCCTCGAAGGTTCCCTCGGGGTGGTAGATTTGCCAGAGAGGCATGTTGAAGATTGGTCCGCGGTTGTTTGAGGAAGTATACTAGACTTCAAGGTAGATATAGGACTCGCTTGGGAGTGGAGATCTTGAAAAATTGAATGGATGAGCATTTACATGGCGACTAGGACACTCTTATACGCCGTATCCTCATCATGACGGAATAGGACGAGGGACCACTCAATGAGTAAACAATCATTCCAGACAAAGCCGAATGTTTTCAGATTATTGATCGGTCGCATTTAATAAGATGAATTTACACAAATTCAAGCTGGCGGTTGTTGACACTATCAAGTCCGATGGTAGAGATCGGGATCTTCGCGAAGGGCCGAAGTATAAAGGTCGACAGGAACGCATTTCTAACCATTTCTAATATGTTCCAGAAGTAAGTTCCAGTGCGCTAGTAGTCACTTGTCTAATACTTGGTGAAGCAGGTTCGAAAGCGTCATCCGCTCTCAAATGTTTCCCTTTACATTCACTGACGTGTGGCTCGGTACGTATGAGCAACCTGAGCCGGCTTCGCTTATGCGGTGGCCAGACAAAGCTATAAATCATTCTAACTGACTGCTGCTCAAATGGATAAACTGAGTACTTGTTGTATAGTGCCGATTTGTCTTCCGTTGGGTTATAACCTAAACTTTGTGCAAATGGCCCTTGTATGATGCACATGAGGTGAGTCTAGCAGGCGTGTATAACTTGAAGAATCTCTCGCCCCTATGATGAATCGCTGCTATATACAGGATCGAGGCTTTTCTGCAAAATAGTCCAAAGGTCAAGCAAAACACCGAATCTCAGAACGGTGATGTAAAGGGTGTGTCTGGTACAGCCAATCGAATGCCAAGATGCTTGGCAATCCGGGGCTGATTTTCAGATTATTCAACAACCCGACTGCCATGGCTCTGATGAATAAACGTGGCCACGGTCACATCTTTGCTGACAATTTGCATATCTCTGCATTACATCACTCCCAGAGGTGAAATATCACAGATCCAAATCCTTGCGAAACGACTCAAGTCATGGCTGAAATGATGGCGGAAACTAACCCAACTACTCCGGGGCCCCGCAAGCGCGGCCGTCCCCGAACCGTGACAGACGACCAGGACGTTCCCGAGGTGGGTATCTGATAAGATTATTGCAAGAGCACTAGCTCACTATATTCAGAGACGTCGCAAGCAGCTCCGCGTCGCACAGCAAGCTTATCGCCGGCGCAAAGAAATAACGATCAGTAACCTACAGACCCGCGTGCAGGAGTTCGAGGCGGGTATCGAGGAGATTAGCCAGTCCTTCCTGTCATTCAGCAACCTTCTCATCGAGGAGAACTTACTTTCGCGACGCCCGCGTATCGCGTCCGCGCTTCAAGATATCACTCGGCAGTGCGTAGCGCTCGCCAAGCAGAGATATGACGATGACGAGAAGCCGGCCGCAGACGAACCTACATCTACTCCTAACGCCAGCCGCAAGAAGAAGAGCGCCCCTGAAAATATTAATCTCAACTTTGACTCGGATATTTTGCAACCCAATAGTCTATCCATTCCGGACGACTCCTTGCAATTCCCGTCCAACACACGCCAGTGGCCCGTGTCGCAACCACTTACGCCGCCTTATCAAGAACAGGCCATGCTTCCTTTTGGAGTCGTATTATCATCACCATTTATGTCATTGTCTCCTCCAAAACCACAATTGCCGAGCCCCCCAGCAACTATATCTCCAGCCAGTCTCATCAGAGAAGAACGATGGAGCCTTTCACAGCGCATTGTGCGAGAATGCTGCAAAAACGGATACCGGCTACTGGTGAACCAACCAAACAATGACGCAAAGATCCAAGAGATCTTCGGCCAAGCGCTATCCTTATCTGAACGCAATCGCCTGATATCCGTGTTCTACATGGCACTGACTGACGATATGCCCGACGCGATTGAGCTCAAGACCAAGGTGCTCAACCCGTTGTATTATGAGAGAGAGAACTTCTCTCCGGATATGCTTTCACGCTCTTCAAGGACATGGCAGCTTGTCCTTGACTCCGACCCTGATGAATGGTTGGATGCTAGTGGCGTGCAGAGGTTCCTGCAACAGAAGGGGATTCATATCGACAACAGCTCACCACACTCCAGTCCGCGTATTGACGCCCCATCGGAGTTTAATCTCTCAACTTTCTTAAGAAGTGAGTAATACAGTGACTGCCTACAAGATCTCGGCTAATCTGTGGACAGTCTTATCTCTTGATTGCATCTGTGTCGGCCCTGGCCCGGTATTCCGGAAGTCAGGTGTTGAGCAGGCATTACAATTGGCCACATCGCATAACCCGTGGGATTTCATGTACCCAAAGTTTATGATTTGAACTTGTATAATCTGAGACTAATTAATACTTGTTTTGACATCGTCATTGATCCCAAGCTCCGACAGCCCGATGTAGACCTCCTTTATCCAACGTATGCAAAAATAGCTGCACATTCCCCACTAAAGACCTGTATGGCTGAATCAAACGTTATTCTATGAAAAGGTCAGGAAATCTGATCCAACACAGTAGATCATCAGTCAAGTCATCCAGAGCAGCGTTACTACACGAGAAGCATGAGCCCAGCTGCAGCATTTCTGCTGCCGATGGCCGAACGAAAGGTTGCTTGTTCGGCCGTCGGATTGGTGATATCGAAAGCACCAGTGAACTGATTGATTGTGACTTTGTTTGAAATTTCTGTGGATAGGCTTGAACACATTCGAGAGAGGGGATCTGCCAGATTACGCCGGTTGAAATCAAGATCAACCGATGGATCGGGCGAGGAAGTCGGCGGGTCGGCGAAGCATGCATAGTTTAAGTTCTAATTAGAGAATATGACAATATCTATATTATTTAGCGTGAAAAGCCATGTTGGAATTGTGAAGACTTCTCGCTTCTCTATTCGTTTTCTTGGTCTCGGTTGTTTCTGTGCTTACTATTTCCGGCGAGCTGGAACCCGCAAATGCCGAGGTCCGTGACGAGGTTGAATAAAGTGATCAGATCTCACAAAGGAGTTCAGAGTGAAATTTCCACTGTGAGTAATTACGAATAGACTATGTGGAATGTTTCTGAGCTACACGTACGGCTTAGAATACTTTGTCCTCAATGACTATTGTCAAACCAGTGATAAGCTACGAGGAGATGACGGATAAGACAAACTCTTCACCACTGAGTCAAATGGAAGTGAGGTCCAGACGCATCTAGACGCCCAATTGAGAATTAAAAAACACGACGGTCTCTCCGATCGGCCGGAGAAGACCTCAGTGCACGGTTTCCCGATAGAGGTTCGCACGCCCTTCGACACGGTTCAGGTGGATCTTAGACACGATAGCCCCGGCATTCATTGGCCCGGAAACTGAGGTGAGACAAAACTGGATGACAGGGTAACAATGTTCGTATCATACCCCTCTTGACCTTCAAGATATTAAACCTCATTTCCCAAGCTGACTCACTGGCTCGTCACCGCTCCTATATAATAGCGTATCACCACGAAGATTCATTGGAGAACACAAGACTTGACAACTTTAGCATCTTCATAGAGAATTTTGATCTTCGATATCATGGCCAGTGAATTAACCTCATTCGGGAAACCAATGCTGAAGCATTGGATGTTTGCCCCCTCATACAAAAATTTAAATCACGGTCTGTCTCTTACGTGTCCTCCACGCCTTTCGCAATCTAACACGATGGCCAGGTTCCTTCGGCGCACACCCTGCCGCTGTCCGCGATGTCCAGCGGGCCTTTATGGACGAGGCCGATGGGCGACCGGACCCATACGTCCGGGCCCATCATGCAGAGCACCTTGAGAAGGCGCGTGTAGCTGTCGCGGAGGTGCTCAATGCCCCAAAAGACGAATGTGTATTCGTCAAGAACGCTACCACCGGCGTCGCAACAGTGCTGTACAATTTGAACTTCCAGTCCGGAGAGGTTGTTGTATACTTCGAGCCTGTGTACGGAGCTGTTGAGAAGGGCGTTGTCTCCTTGCAGGAACACTCCAACCTCCAGTCTCGGAAGGTGCATTTCCAGTTTCCCATCAGCGAGGACGACCTCGAGAGCCGGTTCCGGGAAGTTGTCCGTCAGACTCGTGAGGAGGGTCTTAAGGTTCGTGCTGCTATTTTCGACGCCATCGTGAGTAACCCTGGCTGTCGCTTCCCCTTTGAGCGATTCACTGCCATCTGTCGGGAAGAAGGCATTTTGAGTGTGATCGATGGTGCCCACGGCGTTGGGCAAATTCCACTTGACTTGAATAAATTGCAGCCGGACTTTTTAGTTTCTAATTGTCACAAGTATGATATCCCCCGCCCTTGACTTGAGTCTGACATTGGTGTATTCGAAGCCTGACACTTTCGCAGATGGCTCTATACCCCTCGCAGCTGCGCCGTTCTTTATGTTCCCAAGCGCAATCAGCACTTTATGCGCACAACTTTGCCTACCTCATGGGGGTTCATTCCCGGTCCCTCTTCCCCCGAAACCCCGCAATCAGTTCTTGAAGATCCAAACGCCGCTAAGAGCAAGACTCCTTTCGAAGAACTGTTTGAATTCGTCGCAACTAGCGACGACTCCGCTTACATCTGCGTGCCCGCCGCGCTGAAATTCCGCAAAGAAGTCTGCGGCGGGGAGAAGGCCGTCATGGATTACTGTATCAACCTCGCCATCGAAGCCGCTGATGCCGTTGCAAATATCCTTGGGACTGATGTGCTCCAGGAGCCGGACCTGAAGCCGGGGGAGACCAGCAATATGCGCCAATGTGCAATGGCAACGGTGCGCTTGCCTATTGCCGTTTCCGACGAGCCTGTTTCGGGTGCACTTGTGACTATTCCGCCGAAACAGGCCCCTGATGTCTTTTCTTGGATCCAGACGACTCTGATGACACAGCATGATACCTTTGTGCCTGTCTTCCGTCATGGCCCGTGGCTGTGGACTCGTTTGAGTGCTCAGACCTACTTAGATAAGAGTGATTTCGAGTGGCTGGGGGGGATTCTGCGGGATCTTTGCGAACAGGTCGCGAAGAAGGAGGGCAAATGGAGTGCAAACGTGGCTATCCATTAGATGTCTCTCGTACGCTTTTAATGCATCACTGTAAATTTGTCTAGATCGCGACTGTTAACATCGTCCTTAATAGAAGCTGAATGTGACCCCGCATAATCACTCGCCTTTCCATAGAAAACTCAAGATCTGCACGCAAACCATAGAAACCCAAATACTTCTACGGTCTTGATTCTATTGGTGCGCACCCTCGACGTGCTTCATCACGCCATCAAGAGTCCGAGTAGCCAAAGATCACCTCATCGAAGAACACGAGAGCGGGGAAATCCAGTCCCTTTATATCCTGATAGAAGTCCCCAAGGTACCTGAGTGACTTAATCTATTCGAAACAAGTATACAACATGTCTGTCGCCAAAGAAGCTGAAGTTGCCAATGCTAAGTATGCCGCATCCTTTACAAAGGGAGATCTAGCACTTCCCCCACAACGGTAAGTTATCATTACTGTCTCCTTGTATGTTCATTAGGGTTGAACAGCTAAAACCCCTTACCAGAAAAGTCGCCATAGTGGCATGTATGGACGCGCGCCTTGGCAAGTCACCCATTTCATAACCTCGACATTGATAATGACCCAATTACTAACTAAACCAGATCCTGCTCGAGCCCTTGGTCTCGAAGAAGGCGACGCTCATGTCATCCGCAACGCGGGCGGCCGAGTAACCGACGCCCTCCGCAGCATCATAATCTCGCAGCAGCTTCTTGGAACCCGTGAAATCATCGTCGTGCATCACGTACGTGAAAAGCGTTCGCTTTTAAAGACACACTTTTATGAATTATACTGACAACCCTCAGACGGATTGCGGAATGCTGACCTTCACCGATGAGCTGATCCGCGGCAAGATCCGCGACGACCTGCATCAGAATGTCGATCACATTGCATTCCTGCCGTTTGGGGATCTGAAGCAGAGTGTGCTTGATGATGTGAAATTGTTGCAGGAGAGTCCGTTGGTTTTGGATGTTCCTGTTACCGGCTATCTGTATGAGGTTGAGACGGGGAAGCTTGTAAGGGTGTAGAAGGATGATGGAAATCTATGTAGTAGAACGTCCATTGTACTGGAATGAGACAGAGACTATGTACACTGACCGAAAGAAACCCCATGGAAAACCAGCCACGAGACATATAATTGCATCTGTCCAAGAGACCAAGAGAAACGAAAGAAAGGGGTATGAATAAAAAAAAACGAGCGCTCAAAGTACCTGTATCGCCAATGGAGAACGCAAAAAGTCCCCAATATATGTGATGAAAAACCAAAGTCCGTAAACTTGCATGTCGTGAATCGTCTATCTTACTCGTTGCTGCCACCAAACCGACTCCAAACCCAACCTGTGATTCCTCCTCGCTCACTGCGACTGCCTCGACTGCCTCGACTGCCCCGGCTTCCGCGTCTGTCGCGGGGTTCACTGGCTTGGGGCGTCGGTGATTGCGGAGTCGATCTAGACCCGGATGATCGACTACTGCGCATAGAAAATGGTGAACTGCGCCGTCTTCTTTGTCCAGATGAAGCCGCCTCAGGACTATCCTGGATTACGACTGGGTCTTCGCTGGTGCCCTGGCCCGTGCTTGTGAAACAGGATTTCGTCAGCGCCTCAAATCTTAGCCCGGTAGTTCATCAAAGCACTTACGACCCAACCGAATCGATGCTGCGTCGGCAGTGCGGGCAGGTATTATGCTGGCTCAGCCACGCTTCAATGCAGCTGTAGTGGAACCAGTGCGTGCAAGGAAGCACCGTCACTTCGGTGTTGAGTTCCACCGCGTCCATGCAAATTGAGCACTCCGCCTTGCCGTCAGACCCCAGCATTTCCTTATCGACTTTTTTTGTGGGTAATGATCTGATTGCGGACTGGGATGCCGGTGGCGGTGCCGTTCCTGTGTTATTATGATCGATCAACTGCGAGATGACGCGGTCGAGCTCTTCTTGGGAATAAACTGCGTCACCGTTTCGGTCCATGTTTAGTAGGGCTGAGAGCATGGCGAGCGGGTTCGGTCCTGCGACGCCGCGGGCACCAGGTCGGCCTGGCTGTCGCTGTGGGCCATCGGTCTGCATGCCCTGTAGGAGACTGTGATACCGGGTGTCAGTTGGGTGTAGTGAACAGAGAGGTGGTATAGGTGGGAAACCATACTCATACAAGTTGGCCAAAGGGTGAGGCATGGGTTGCGCTCTATCTGCATTGCGTGGAAATAGTCCTTCATGCTCCGCGGGATCATCCGAGTCGGCGTTCGGCCAATTTGACGAATGCGCCGCGAAAGGATCATCGAAGCCCGGGCTCCTGGCTCCATGGGGGTGGTGGGGATCATATGTCTCTGATAGCCCTCGGAATAATGTGTTCAAGCTCTCAAACATCATCGGAAGCGCGGGGTTGGGAGGGCGGTTCGTGGCGGATTGCCGCGTGGAGAAACCACCACCGAGAGTAGTACTGCTAAAGGTGAAGCGGCCATCGGGGGACCTGTAGGTGTGCTGAGAGTAGCCGGGAGATCCTGAATCCATGAAGTCGAATGGCCGAGGTCCAGCCGTTTCCTCATTACCCCAAGGTCGGTGGTCTGCCCACGGGTTGATAGGTGGCGTACGAGGTTCCGGTTCGAGTTCTGGAGGAGGAGTGTCTGGATCTGGAGGGATTTCAATCTATGAGGGGGGCCGTTAGTTACTGCAAACAAAGAACGAGGAACAAAGGCACGCGTACAATCTCTGTGAAGTCGGATTCGCAGTGAGGGCAAGTCAAACCACTGTCGGCTCTTGACCAGACCCCCCCGCAAGCATGGCAAAACATGCGATCTCCGGTATCAGCCATGGCATGAAAGGTGGAGGTGGTAGATGGGGGGAAAGACGAGACTAAATCGGCGAGCGCGCGGGACAGTCACGAGTCATCGCCTTATCAGCGCGGGGCAACTACACGCAACTTAGGCGCCTCGTTCCGAGGGTTTAATTAACGAAAAGGTAGTTCGGAGGCGAGAAGAAGACGTGTAATAAATGTTAGAAAGCAGTTAGTGTAGGCGATGACGTCGGAACCGGTTGCCTTCCACTCAGGCGATAGAGCGAGATTAAGGTAGCCCATGCATCAAGATATCCAACGGTACGATGAAACCGTCCAAATCTTCCCTATACAGGTTTCACTTCATGCAAACCAAAAATAGAACAGTGTTTTAGGCAGCGTAGTTAACTTTGAGATCGGAGGTTTCTCATGCAAGGTGGCAAAGGTAGAAGAACAAACGTCCAAATAAGAAAACGCGACCGACTAAATAGTAAATACTTCCATGTCATTCATTTCGTAGTTGACAAAGGTAGATACCTATGTACGGGGGTTGAGAAAGCCATAGAGACAAAGAAACGCCAACAATGCGAAGGAGGCTGAAGAGTAAAGCTTTCAGACAGTAGAAATTATACAACGGGGCAGACGCAAGGATAGTCTCGGGCTGTGCCACAGCCCTTGCAGACGCCAATCCCAACCCCAACGCTCACCGTCTTCTGGTTCCCTTGAGAATCAAACTGCCAACAACACCCGCGGCTACCGCTAAGCCTCCCACAATCGCGATGCCCATCAGCCCTTCCTTGGCCACCTTGTCATCGATGAGCGACCCTAGACTGGCTGCCTGAAGGTTGGCCGGTTCCTTCTCGAGGAGCAGGTCATTGTATCGTCGGGCCTCTCCGTAGTTGCCCAGCTTGTAGTTGCCCAGGGCCAGGTAGTATAGGCATTCTCGTCGGCGTTCCGGGGCTCCGCGGAATATTTCTGACAAAAGTCGAACACCTTCTTGCTGGTCATGTCGCTCGTTTGATTTGATCAAGCCCTGTTAGATGATACCCCGCAAGAGCGGAGACCACTGGTTAGCATGAATTTCGGCCAAGCACCCGAGAGTCATAGGGCCATACCCAGGCGAAGTTGAACTTGGTTTGAATGCCGACATAGTCGCCTTCTTTCTCGTATTGAGCGCGCAGAACTTGGAGCTCAGCGGGCTTCAGCGGGCTAGATTCGGGCGAGTTAGTTCGCAATCCTCAAGAGGTCTTGGGAGGGAGCGTGCCACGGGGCAACGGACCTTTCCGCATCTGCAGCATCTGTGACAGAGGCACCGAGTCAGTGAAGGGTTCGCGACACGAAAGGGATCAACCCCATCAAGAACTTACAAGGTAGATTAGACATGGTAGACAGAACAGTTGGAGAGGAAAGATGGAGGAAAAGTTGGAGGCAGACGTCACTTGCGGAGAAGCCAACATGTGGCGGTGCGCAGTGGCAGTTGCGGCAGCAACAATCAAAACACCACATTTTGTCCCGCCTCACTCTTCCCAACTACGCCCGCCATGTTGCTCGACGAGGACCCTGGTACTGTACGTGCTCATTTGATTGCCAATTACTGAACCCAACTAATGATCACAGCTCATCCATCACACGATTGGTAACTTCAACATCCACCCGGATAAACAAGCCGTCACGCGCATCAATGACTCGCTCGGAACGCTTCAGCAGTCGCGCGACCTGCGCATTCGAGAGGCCGAGTCCTCGCTGCGCAAACTTGGTCGCCAACTCAACTCCTTGAACACCCAACACGAGGAGGCTGTGGCAGTGCACGACTCTAGCAAACATGCCGAAGAAATTGTGCAGCTGGACACCAAGAAATTCCGAATTGCCAAGGCAGCCACTGAACTCGAGGTTGAAAGTGAACGCCTAGAGAGTGAGCTGGAAATGCTCAAGGAGAAGCTGGCAGACTTGGAATCACAGGGTCTTGAAGGCGACGAGACCACGCGCCGTGAGCGTGAGGCGGATGACGCGACAATGTGAGTGGCGCAGCCTGAGCGCAGACTTCTACTTGCTAATTATTGTCCAGACTGCGACTTAAGATCTTTCGATCTTTGGGCGTTGATATCGAGCCCGATGAGGCCGGAAACTTCAATCGGGCGGTTATTCGCAATAGTCGCAAGGGTGATGTGCACGTCGTCAACATCGATCCTAAATTCTCCCGCTTCTTCTACGCCAACTACTTCTGGTCCACGATGCAAGGTTAATCATAATCGGTACATTTTATTTGTCTCTGGAGTTCCATGGTGGATCTTTTATTGGAGTTGTTATACCCTTGAAGCTTTATTCGAATGTTATGATCATGCCACTTTGAGTTCTCTCCCTCGCTCCGCTTGGGTATCATTTTGAATATCGTCAACGATTTTGTAGTTCATGCAGGACCTTCGAACGATTCAGTTCAGACATGGCACCATTAGCCCCATAGCCAGGATGACCATCGGGGAAGCTCTTCTCTACGGCATCCAAAAGAATATCCTTCTCGACACAGGACGGGTCCGCTCCCCACGATGCCACCCACCGATCCTCAAAACGAAGCAAGTCCTGCTCGATCTGGTCCATATGCGGGATATCGGACCCATCCCAAGTCAAAACAACCTCTTTCATAAGAGCCCCCGACTCGGACTCCGCCACCCCATATCTCGTTTCCACTCCAAGTGGCCCCAACCCAAGCTCCTCCGCCCGAGCGTTCCAAAGCGCCTGCCTCAAAGTCCCATCCCGCTCCACCATCAACCAAAATAATGGAAACGAGCTCCGCGCCAGCGCGTCTCGCACACCCTTAGTTGCCTCGCGCGGGCTAACCAGCACGCCGGCAGTCTGGTCCGTGCGCCACCCGACAGGCGCCTGGCGGAAAGTACCTTCAAGCTCGCGCACCAGATTCGGCCCGAGCTTGCTTTTGAGTGCCTTGCACTGCACCAGCACGCGAACTGCCCGTTCCCGTTCCCGCTCCGGTAGGTGCCAGGTGCCAACTAGGTCGATGCCGGCGTCGTCGCGGCCGCCAATTCGCTCTAGAGACAGCGCATAGCGTCGTAGGCTTTGGAGGACGGTGTATTCGTAGTGTGTGCCTACGTAGACGGTGCTTGTTTCCGGGAGAGATATGCGCGAGGCGTAGGAGAGGAAGGTCGTTAGGTTGGTGTGGTTTTGGGTTGGTGTTGGAGGTGCCGAGGGCAGCTTGAAGAGCCGCCGGGTGAAGGGTGTCAGCTCATTGTTGATCTGTGAGCTGGAGAATGGCCGGGAGACAATTAACGATTTTGAACAAGGGAAGGAGAGTCCGGCAGCGAAGCCATGACGCGGGCGCAGAAGTCGCATTGAGTGGTGTCGAGGTGAAAGAGCGCACCTTCACCGCATTGAAGCTTATCTCCGCATTTCCTGCGCATCCTGGCCTCTCAACTTCGCATCTGCTTCACTCTCCCCATTACTTCCAAGCCTTCATATCGACCGTCATGGCAGATATCCTTACCCAGTTGCAGACATGTCTTGACCAGGTAAGCTTTAGAATTACGCGACAATTAGCCACCGGCCAATCCTGACAAAAACAGCTTGCAACTCAATTCTACGCAACGCTCGGCTATCTCACAACATACCACGACAATTCACCTGCTATTCCACCTCCAAATGTTCCTGATGCCGCACCAGCCCTAGCTACGATCTCCAAGAACACATCCGCCCCTCCCATCCCCGCCTCCGTCGCAGCAGGAACAGCAGGCGGCGGCGCAGCACAAACATCGCCAATCCCTCCACCCACACAACAGCCCGGTACAACAGCAGAAGGAGGCGAAGCTGAAGGAGATCCGAATCTTCCACCGCAGCCTGACTCACCCCGCACATTCGCAGCTCGTCAGCGCGAGCTGGCCCGCGACCTCATTATCAAAGAGCAGCAAATCGAGTACCTGATCTCCGTGCTCCCTGGCATCGGTGCCTCAGAGGCAGAGCAGGAATCAAGAATCCGGGAGCTGGAGACGCAGCTACGAGATGTCGAGAAGGAGCGCACGGCCAAGGCACAAGAATTGCAGAAATTGAGGGGCAGATTGGAGAGTGTTCTCGGTGCTGTTTCAGTGGGGATTTACGGTCAAAAGGAATTCAAAGAGTGAATTGCAAGTCTTGAATGATTACATTACGAAGGTTTCGAATACTCCTGCCTAGGAATCCCCTTCCACGCTCCAGGTGCAAGCGGTGATAGTGATCAATGATGATTCTCTAAGGGCTTTGATAGGCGCTTAGTCAACAACCTGCATGTCACATTCCCTGGAAGCACGAGAGCTAGCAAGTGAATCTTCGACATGGAATGCGCCCTCCACTTTCTCTGTCATGCTTATGAGTCTCCCAAGATGGGTCCCCACCCCAAACCCCTCTGTCTGAAGCCACCAGAAGCCGGCGTCGCGGCTCCATCCATTGACAGCGAGCTCTGCTATATTTGCCCATGCCTTCGCAGATAGGATTGCCGCTGGATGGGTTGAGATTCATGCATGATGTTTTTATAGCAGTGTTGAAGACGCTCTTCAGATGGCTGTTTACGCCGTTCAAACACCTGTTCAAACACCGGTTCATGGGCGTCGAATCATGGATTTTGCAATTTGATTCCTATCTGAATGAAATTATTATAAAGCATTCTCAATCTCAAGCCCGTGAAACTCCATGACTCTACGCAGCCAACGTCTATATCACTTTATACAGACCCATAATCTTATGGGTCGGCGGTGCATAAACGAAGATCGATTGATACGCCTATACGATTCACACAATATACATTCGAAAGCCTCTATGTAAATATATTTTTAATCATAATCAATTATATACAAGAAGGACAGAAGAAGTGATGCCAGTGGCTGTTGGAACCGAAAACAGCCGTAAACAATAAACGACTAAAAAGTTACATAAATAGACTAGGCCAATTTATGCCAATTTAGGCAACCTGAGGAGCTCAGAGTACCATCCCCATAGGTGGGACCGCTGCCCCCACACCTATACCATTGTATAGTTTAGGACTATGGGGATAGGACCACATATATATCTACCGTTATACACTACTATTTTCCAACGGCCATCACTATTTCTCCTTGCCATCTATATAACCCCCGATATACCTACTAGTATTTCTGACGCCCGTCACTATTTATACCTCCAGCCTATATACCTACGAATAAGCTGCCTAACACCTCTATATTACTTCATACGTGAGGGAAAGAGCGCAACGGCAACATAAGCCAAAACTTTGCGCCAGTTAGCAAAATAGAGAATGCCGCTACGGTGTCTGCGATACGGCGCCAGCTTCGCGTACGCCGGCACAGGGCATAGGGTCTCTAGAAATCGAGCAAAGATAGAAAGACCTACTTAGACGACCCATATCACCGCCAAAAAAGCTAATTAGGACACGAACTGGCCACAAATAACCAACCATGACACACAACGGACGATATGAGGGCCCACAGACTCATACGGCAAGCAACTAATAAGGAGACGAGCCCGCGCCGTTACACTAAATACATATTTGAAATATTTGAAATGCACAGGTAATACCTGATGCCCGTCACTATTTATACATATAGCCTATAATCCCCCATATTTATACTAGTATTTCCTGACGCCCGTCACTATTTATATATACGGCCTATAATCCCAGAGCCAAGCAGTCAACCCCACGAATAACTGAGTGTCATTAATTGTAAGCTATTCAAGCAACATAGCTAAGCACAGAGACAATCTAAACCACTTGCCACCCTTCAGCAACCATATCATCTAGGTGCGCGGTCACACAGTTGGTTCCATCGAACAAATGGAAGAAGCCACCGACCCCGCTCGTGTCGCAGTTGACGATGGGCGCGCCGCAAACACCCTCCGATACAGCGGTGTTGATGACCCCAAATAGTGAACTGAGAGTAAAGGGCCGCCAATGTCTAAACTCAATCGGTGGATGACCAGGAGGGCGCTTCGGCTTCTCGAACATAGTGCCATACGCCATGAGACTGACCAGACCTGAGCTCATACTGTCCATTTCACTCCACGAACCCTGCTTGATTTGATGGCCTTCCAACAACATTCGAGGGGGCTGGGCTTGAAAATAGCAGTTGTTCGTAAAATTTGCCGACGCAGCTGGTGTAAGGCTAACGAGCGCAACGTCGAGTTCAGGGCGTGTATCGAAGACTTCCCCGATTTTGTCTGCGGTCGCGCGCGGGTGGTACACCTCAGTGGATAGCTGGAAACCATGGTAGGCAACTGTCAAGGCATCTTCCCCGCGAGAATTGCGAATTTTCACTCCCGAAGTTGTAGCGCAATTGGCAAATTCGTTCGCGGACCCTGGAGGGCCGAGGCCCCACTCTAATCTGCAGCCAGGAGTGAGAGAGGCGTTCCGCAGATAGTTAGAATCATCTTGTGGTAGAGTCTGGTTCTGGTTGTTGTTCATATGCTCCTGTGGATCGATGGCTCTCACTCGGGTCTGGTCCTTCATAGCCTTGTAGAACGGCTCTTTCTCATGGTGGTAGAGTGTTGTTCGACCTGCAACAACGCCTGGAAGGGACATTGGCTTGTAGGTACGCCCATCTCCATAGCTGAGCTCGACAATCGTCCAATTTGGTAGATACAGAATCGCCCGTACATCTGCGAGGGGCTTCAGAGCCATTAACACCGCGATGTTTTGCTCCTTCGTCGGGAACTGCATCGCTGGCCAGCGAAGAGCAGCAGGACATGGGTCTGGGACCCGAGGGTTGGGATAGGGGGCGCGCGGAAGGGCTTCGAAGTGGGATTCGCCAGTCCCCACAAAATACACTGGCATACATCCGACTGTGAGAGGTACTGGCTGCGGCGGGCTTGCAGTCTCAATCCACATAAACCACCCGGACCACCCGATCCTTCCATCTCCAAACTTGTTCAGAATCCACAACTGTTCTTCGCGCTCTGGTGATCGAAACTTGCGTTCTTGTTTATCCCACAACGTAAACGGGGCTATATCGTTCATATGCCGCGCCCCCCAGCCGCCAGGGTTTTGCCATCGGTTTGGCTCTGGGTGGGAGTGTGTCGTCAAAGCCAGGTGCTTCACGATTGGTCCTGAACGAAGAGGGTTTGATGTGGCTCTGGTATAGATATCAACGTATGGCGAACTCGTTTGTAACCGCTGTACCTGCGGCGACAACCTGACTGAAGTTGCCATAGTTTGCAAATGGACGGAACAGGACGCACAGAGAAATAAAGAAGATGGATGAAAAAAGTCGGAAGTAAAGAAGGCAAGGATGCAGACACAGAAAGATGGCAGAGGAGAAACAAGAAGAGAGGCCGGTGCTCTATAGATAGAAGGCAGCTGATAGGGCGGTAAGAGCGGCCAGGGGCGGCGCTAAACCTAAATAGGGGGCGGCGCGAGGGGCGCTTTACCTAATAAGGCAAAGAGAGGGCGGACCTATGTACTTGATTTCCTCTGCTACTTCTCAGCGTTCTCTTTCTGTTTTATTGCTTATGCTTTGCCGCTTTTGCTCACTGAGAAGAGATAGTAAAATAAGTAGAAGTCTAGCGCAAACCACCCGTCCTCACTATGGCTAGCGAGGTCGTCTTTGTCTGTAATGCCCAGGAGGGCTAATATGCGATACCGGGGGGGATGGTTAGGGGGGCAGTGTGTCAGGAACTCACGCCTAGCAAGATCTTGCTAAGTCCCGCTCCGGCGTCCCATAGTGAAGAAATCGGGGATAGCATCTGGACGGATCGTGGTAGATGGGCGGTGGTGGCCATTATATTAACTATAGTGGACGAGGGAAAAGAATACGTGGATAATTATTACACTTACACTCTTTGTTTATGTTACATAGTAGAATACTATTACTACAGCGGTCTAAACCCGTTTAGGTTTAGCACTTCTCGGCACTCTATTATTACACTTACATTAAACGCTCACTAAGTATAACGTGACTAGCCTGAGTAGCTTAGTGAGTCTGACTCTAAGTACCCTCAGAAAAGTGGCGGTAGCTAATATAGGATAGCCCTCCCTAGTAGAGGAAATCAAGTACGTATAGCGATATATTATAAGGAGCGAGTCTAGCCTATTATAGGAAGAGCTCTAGTATTACCTTTTAAAGATACTCTAACTTAGTGATTTTAGAATAAATTAATCCTATAATAAATCTCCTACTTAATCTCTCTAAACCTACCTCTTACTCCTTTCTTACTTCTCTCTCACTTCTCTCTCACTTCTCCCTTACCACTCTCTTACTTCTCTCTTATTACTCTCTGAATATACTCTCACTATTCTTTTATTACTCTTTTACTACTCTTATAACTTCTACCTGCCCACTTTATTCCTCTAACTCTCTCGTTTAAAGCCCGTAAATCACCTATTACCCACAGCTATAATATCCCTGTTTACTGATATCGCCGAAAGTGCCATAGGGCTCCACAGAATGTCCCAAACCGGCGCGGTTATCCCTGCTGGTCTTTCCCTGATGCAAGGTCTCCCCGCTAGATACGTTATACGAGTTTTTTCCCGACTCAAGCTACTCCAAGCCGACGCAGAGAATATTCTACAGTTGCTCGAAGAAAATCAAGATGGAAACCAGTGGCTCGTTGTCCTCGGTCTGTCGGCATCAACAATCCGAAAACTGGACGGCGAGGACCACAGTGTTCTGGGAGGCGTGGAATATCGCTTCCAGTGGGATGGATCTACAGGTCTCATCAAGGTGGTCCCATCCCACACCCACGCTATCATTACAGATCAGGTCACCAGGTCCATCGACGACAGACTTTATACAATGGGAATCCGTTCCAATGATAGGAAGTGGGCTGCAACTTCCACCTACAAACCCACTCCCACTAAAGGCAAGCAGGGCGATCAAGCTTTTCTTCCACCATCTCGGCGCCCTTCCCCCCAGCGACCCGCGGGCTGGCCCACCTTTGTTATCGAGACTGGCGTGTCTGAGTCCCTCCCTCGAGTCCGGGAAGACGCGAAGTGGTGGCTCGCCGCTTCGAGTGGGGATGTGCGGATCGTCCTCGTTATCAGCATCAAGAGGACCAGCGTCTCCTTCGAAAAATGGCAATTGGCTCCATCGAATGCCCCGCGCCCTCTCACCCGGAGGTACATCGATACCCTACGCCTTCAAAGCCCCCACATACCCCCTCTCTCCCAGCAGCCAGCAACGATCCAGCAAGCATACTCTATACATGAAGTTGAGGTGACCTCCACTAGGGTTGATGGGGCTCCTATGATTCTCCCGTTTCTTGCGTTGTATGACCGACCCCCCGGACCTGGGGAAGTTGATGTCGTCCTCGGTCCTCAAGATTTTCGGGATATCACGAATATCCTATTCTAGCGCCTGTTCGTTTTGCTACATAGTTGATTAACTATTTACCTCATCTCCACCTTGCTATTATGTCAAACTATTACCATACAATTGCGTTCCCAACATGCTGGGCCCATACTATTATCCACACCACAGGGTCTAATATCAGCTTTTCTTCTCCTTATATCGTCTTCCAAACCATGATAGACACGCCCATGTATTACCCCAGCTGCTCACAGATGATATCCGAGCTTGAACATCAAGAGGGCAAGGTATCTTGTGCCCCGTAGTGTTGAGAAAACAGGTCCAAACGTTCCTACACATCCCTGAAGTACTTGTACACCCGGGCAAGTCGAACGAGGATCGTATTGCGCCCTTTTTTGCCAGGCTACTTACCTTGGGCGAGATGAGGAACAACCATAGTTTACATGCGAAATGCATATCAAGAATGCCGCGGGAAAGCTGTGTAGCGGTATAGGCAGTAGCCGCACATGAAAAAATTGTTTCTAATGGAATAGAGGTCTCAAAACAGGTGTATTGGTGAGATGACTAAAATAAATAATTACAAAGGCGGGTTGCCCTAATCGCTGTATATCCAATTGGGACTAAACTATCTGTAACGTCAAGTGAACGGTTGGGGGCTGAGGTAAGTTGGCTGGCGTGTTTTTCCTGGCAACCCGGTTTACCTCGTTGCAATTCGTTAGTTGCTGCGGACTCTTTGAGGACCCGCGGGTTTCCAAATGGGGAAGACCTATGACATTGTATTACCAGTTCTTACACTTGTAGTATCCCGTCTGTCGCCTAACGCTAGGACGACTTGAAACCATGTATGACAGCCCTGCATAGGAACATCCTAGCTCTCGCGTCGTCTGGATTCCCCGGCGTGACCCAGACAACTTGCAGCGTGGTTTCTCACGCGTCCATGTAGCCAACCACAACCAGTAGAAATGAGCGTCTTCCTCACCCACAGAATTCGCTCCGGTCTCTCTCTTATCTAAACCATGCCGCGTAGGTTCCCATAATACCCTGTATCTTGACACTGTGCGGCAAAAGCGCAGATAGCACGGAGGTTAAGGGTGATTAATGTTGGGTTCGAAGCATAAGTTCGATGCTCCGTGCAGCGAAAACAACCCATTTTGAAAGGCCGGAGACTGCGTTCCTCGAGACTGAACCAGAGGTCAAATCGTCTTGCTGCGCATAGACTCGTGAACCACGGATTGCAATCACAGAGTGAAATCATGCCTGTATATCTATCGACTTTTCTTCGTCTCATCGAAACCAGGTTTTGAAGCTGAAATGGCCACATAACGCCAGTGTTGGCGGCCACGATAAGACTCAACTCCTGCGACCGTATTGATAAAGAAGCGTTCCAGGCCAAAAAACGTAACAATGATGAAAGGAACATAAGCGAGAAGGTAAAAAAATCGCGTCATTGGTTGAATGTTAGAAGAATAGTCCGGGACAATGAGGTCGGTGAAACCGGCATCTTCAAGCATTTGCCGGAATACTCCAGGTTGTGAGACGCTGTTGGTCGGCATTGCTGCAATCTTATTTATCTTCTTCATAGACAGAGCCAGTGCTTCCTCTGGATTATGTGCCAATTCATGGTCGTATTCAAACAACGCAAGGCGTCCCCCAGGCCGTAAGACCCGAAAGAAATTGCGTAGGACAGCCTGGGGGTCCGTAGCGTGAACGAAGGTCTCCATTGTGTATACACCATCAAAAGCCCCATCTGCGAAACTGTCCAAGTGATGATAATCCATTTTGCGCACAGCAAGTTGATCTTCCGAGAGACCGTGCCGGGCAATATTCCGTCGAGATTTGACAATGTGATGATCGACGATATCGATGCCTTGAACCTTGTATCCGTGCTTAGTTACTAAGTGAATTGCGACGTGACCGACGCCACATCCCGCATCGAGAACATAAGCGCCCTGTTTAAGGTCTAACAAAGCCGCTAGCTTATCCTCCATGGCACGCAGTGCGCGACTCAGTGGAAACGGCCACCAGGTGTCATGTTCGTAATATCCGAAATGGCGCGTACCGCCAAGAAGAAGGCGATACCCGATTCTGGATTCGAGGGAATGATAGTAGGATTGTAATTGAGGGTTATCTTCGAGTAAGGCCTGTTCGTCCTGTGCCGATTCCATTTTGTCGCAGAGAGAGGAAGGACCTCTATAACAGTGTTAGAAAATGTGGGAGGATAATTTCAGGAAAGAGACTTGACATGAAGATACTTTGGAGGAGAAAGAAAAATGACGCTTTGAATCAACGGGAGGCTGGGCCCGCTAGTGTAACCAAACCACCGAGAGGCAGATGAGTGGGGTCTAGTGAAACGGGGGAGCTGTTTCATTTTGGCCGATTTTCCACCGTATCAAACAATGCATCGGGGCAGTCGGCGTTGTCCAGCCTTGGTAACCAACTACAAGTACATACCCAGCAAATGAAGTTTTTTGGCTATTCCGGGCTTTAGGACGGGTAGTGGAAAATTATTATGAGTGGGCGTATTATCTTATGCGAAGCGGAAGGCGACCGCCCCGACCGATCTTTATCCGTCGCTCACTAATCCGTATCTGCCTCTCCGACAGAACACTAGAATAAAGTCCACTCCTGATTATTTCTATACTCTGTCGCTCTCTTTCACTCCTGCTATCCCCTTTTTCTAAAAGAATGCCGCTCCCTGATTATGCCTTACCTTCCGTGTCCTATATTATCCGAGGATGGGAACGATGCTGTAAGAGAACTAGGTTATTAGGGTAGAACGGCCTGTCGTCCTGTTAGGAAATAAAAGAATATAAGAGGATATTAGTTAGAAGGGGAGATAGTGTAGTTTAATTTATATAAGAACTAATTCTCAAGGAATTAGAGACGAGATACTTTCGATCCGCTATATTTATACTAGAGATCCTGCTTAGTTATTTAGGTCACCTAACTCAGGCTGACCTAAACTCTAGTTCCTTTACACTACTCTAATACTTTAAATACTACATAAGTTATACAGATTATATCTTTTAGTATTCTACACGACGGCAAGCGGGGGGCCGGAAACCGCGCCCATTGGCCCGTGGTTCTGCGTGCCCCGACCGCCTGCCCGGCTGCGGCCTCCCGCTGCCCCTTCCGGCATGGCGGCCCACTGAGGTGCCCCCGATCGGGCCTAGCGCCGCAGCCGCCGCTTTTAGCACACGGGCTCTCCGCTGTCCGATCTATAAAACACCGCTCGCCCACCCTTAACTCGTCGACGCACTTTCTCTCCTGCTTCCAACTCTCTCGATAGCCCCTTTCCTTTCCGCCCCCACCGAGCTATGCGCATTGGCACTCGTAGTTCCCGCTCTTTTTGCGCCCAGAAATGTCCTTACACATCGGATTTCGCCGGAGACTGGTGGGGTGCGGGTTCGCCCAAATTTGACAAGCCCAACTACCAGGGACCTCTTGACATGGACTCGATTCTCTGTGCCAAAACCACTTCAATCAAGACAAAGCCTCAAGCTGCCAGGGGCGCAGCTCAAGCCTGATGGAACTCCATCAAATAAACCCCAGAAGGAGTACAACGCCTATTGTATGCGAACCGATGCGGGAGGTATGCAGCCGGCGTCCTGGAACATGCGCTTCAACATGGGGAAGTGTCTTGTTAAATTCCAGAACCCTGCGAGCAGCAGCCCGGGTTCATCGAAAAGAGACATGGGCAAATGGCAAGGATGGGAAGTCGAAAGTATGTATATTGGCACCAGAGGATAACATGCTTTTGAGAATCTGCTGACACTTTTCTAGGCGTTGAATGGGTGGAGGATGTTGATGATGAAGAATGGTTATGATCCCAGCGGTCAGTGGGACGGGGAGGTTTTGGATACTATTCTCATCACAGTGATAGGTAAACGATCGTGAATTAAAAAGATTTTCACTTCTTAAGGGATTACTAGTATGATCAGGCGCAATCGTATTTGCTAGGGTATCCATCAACTACTACTGGTAATCAAATTGAAGATCTGCATAGGTTGGACTCCTGATTTACTGATCAGGAATTTTAACGTTTATACGGAGCACTGTGACTTCATGTAACCCTTTGATTCATGACGCCCGGGCAATATCGTTTATTTTTTTTTCTTTAAATTGCAACGGGTACTTGAATAGTTGAGGCCAGTGTTTACACAATTTTCAGAGGAAGGCCATTATCTAGCCAGAACTGAGGAAATCACCGGTCGGCGATCTGCACGGAAGAAAGAACGGAGACATCGAAGAGAACAAAAGCATTCATCTGCATTCTTATGAACCAAGCACGATGTCGAACAATCGCCATCAGAGCTTTCCAAGAATTCCAAACACAATCCACAACTTGCACGCGCCCGCTTATGGGTCTGCGAGATCCTCTTCAGTCAATTGATACAATTCCTTCCCGATCTCCCCATTGACTCGATACTTCTCATCAAGCGTCGTATACTCCAGCAATTCATACGTCGTCATCCGTAAACCGATGATACTGCCGAAATCATCCCTTTCAGGGTCCATGCGACCCTCGCGAACAATTCGTCGAAGTCCGTCGAGATAAATCACTCGTGGACGCCCGCTTTTAAAAGCTTCTTCATCCGCGATGAAGATGTATATAGTTGTAGCGCTACTCTGCATCGTCATACCCACCGACTCGATCACTGAATCCCGGTCGTCGCGCCACGCTTGAGGATCGCTTTGCTTCCGAGCCGCAAGATCTCTTTTGAAAAACGGACGCATCTCACTATATTCATATGGTTCGATATACCGTATAAAATACCGGTGATCGTCCTTTATAATACACCCAAATTTAATAGGGTAAGAGACCTCAGGTAAAATATTATAGATGCGGCGCCAGTCAGACCCAAAATTGAATATATCCGCATCGTCGAGAACGGCCCACCAAGCCTCGTCGCTAAATACCTCCGCGTTTGTCCATTTCTCCATCATCTCGTCGTGTCTTTTCTTCTCGTCCTCGTCGTTGCTGTAGTGCGTGCGTAGAAGCATAGGACATAGTTCACCGGTGTAGATATTATCGGCGTGCCACCGGAGTTTCTCACAACGATAAGGTCGAAGGATCGTCTTAATTTCTTCCGTGCTGGGCTCCCGCGGGGGAATGAGTAAGGGATCCCCTTCACAGTTTGTCATCCACTCAGCGGGGATGAGCTTTAGGTCCAGAAATTCAGCCACAAGTCTTTTCCGCTGCTGGTCTGAAGCTTCAGCGGAAGAGTGGTCCCAGTTTGTCTGTAGGTGCCGAGTTAACGTTTTAATGTCCCAAGTGCAAAGTAAAGGAATGACAAGGTGACAAGAGGATCTTACAATAAAGTACTTTTCAACAGCTAGGTCGCCCCATGGGGGGCCAGTCTTGTCACACTCGTCAGACATGATCAGGATGGGGGTAGGTGAGAAGGAATGATGCCAGGTGGAAGAGGAAAATCAGCGATGTTCCCTTAATTTAGGTCGCTGCAGCCTGCGATGATCTCAGCAGGTTTCACTTTCAACTTTCAGCAGTTGGGAATTCTTGGCACTTGGCACTTGCCCACATACAGAAATAATCAGCAATGGGGCAGGAAGCACTACATCCATATTGTACGAGGATTACGGACTATCATACTCTCTCCGAGCATCGAGCTACACTACTGCGTTTCGACATTTTACTAGGCCCGAGAACATGGTTTCAGTGCCTTGCTGTTTGTTAGCCAATGCTGGATTTCGGGAATAATCCTAAGGTTCATATCGTATTTTCTACCGCTGGATTGAAAAAGAATGAATACATGAAGTAGAGCAAGTATCTCTGTCAAGTTCGAGCTCTTTTGGCCAGTCGCTCCGATCGTCTGAGTTCAGATTGAATCCCATCGTGTGATGGTTTGCGTTTCACGGATCCCGCATAGGAGCTGCGCGGTAGGTTCTTCCTAACAGAAGTACTAGCTTGATCTACTGTCTCCTGAGAAATAGTGTCGCTAGTCATCGAAGGTTCGCGTACGCCGTTACCAAGTTCCCGACGATGGACCGATCAAACAAAACGAAAATAGTGTGTTGATGGTGACATTGAGTCTTCGTAGTCGCAGTGTAAACGCAAAAGAGTGGCGATCCAGTGCACCGTAGAAGAATTCTCTATCTCAAAATGAAACAGCTGTGGGCAGAGGGCTGCGACGAACACTTTCTGAGAATGAGCTTATGGAGGTATTTCTCATATGAAGTTGGGATAATGTGCTTTCGTCAACGAAGATCTTGAAGATCTTCAGAGCTAATGCATTGAATCTGCGCAATGGATGTTCCCAAAACAAGCTGTTGTAGCTGTTGCAGAACGTGACCGAATTGCTGCATGAAACGTCATACCTGCATCGCGGTCATGACTGGTGGATCCTAATTTATTGCAATGTCGACAGCCTTGTTTCTTTCATCCAATATACATTGGTTTTGACCTGCCTGCAACTAGAATGTCGCTCACTTCCTTGGCTTTATTTAGCTTTACTTGAGTAAATGCCAATGAGGTCCCCGGACGTTATTTGCAGCAGAGACTCCTCAATGGCCGCTAAAAATGCCCTATCTTCTCGCGCTTCTTCAAAGAGAAAGTTATTGCGTCAAAAGCAAAGCCGTCGCAAATCTAATCTGATGAGAAAAGCATGTGAATATAGTAAGATGTGTGAAGCAGACGTCTGTCTGGGGATTCGTCTTCGTGAGACGCGTCAAGTCTATATCCTATCAGCGGATACTTCGGAATTTTGGGGTTTCCTCAGATCGGAACTAGTATGCTGCCAGGTACTGGCCAAATGACACAAAGGCTAACTTTCCTAGGGTTCCTACTATCCAACTCCTTATCTAATCACGGACCAAGATATGAAGATGGCTAGGGAAGAGTAAGTGGCCGAGAGTAGATCTACGACGCTAAGGGCTATATAATATAACCTCTGATAGGGCGTCCGATAGGGCGGATAAAGCGGAGCACGAAGCGTCGAGGAAGGCAACCGGGAGACTTCGCAGCTAGCGTAGTTAGCGGGAAAACAGAGACCTTTAGGCCTCACTAGCGGAAGGCGACCGAGATAGCTTTATAGTAAGATCTACGATAACTCGTCTAGGAAAGAAAACGAGAGGATTAACGCGTAACCACACGACGACAACCACGATATTAAGCACATAATGCGGTAGAGGGCTAGATCACCTTAGTGTTTTAGCTCCTAGGCGACCGGTATCTCCGGCGAAATAAAAGAGGTAGTGTATCGGGCTGAGAGTTAATGCGTAGGTGATAGTAGGGGCCGAGAAAGAAAGGGGTTAGGGGAAAGAAGGGGGAAAGAAGGGAGAAAGAGAAGGGAGAGTGCGTCGACGAAGAAGCGAAGAGGGCTAGTGGTCTTTTATAGATAGACGGCCGATAGGGAGGGCGGTAAAAGCGGCGTGGGAAGGCACTAGACCCGAACGGGGGCCCGGGTGAGGGCGCTATACCCGGACGGGAAGGGGGGTGGCAGAGACGGGCAGGCGGTCGGGGGCGGCTGATCAGCGGTGTAATGGGCGCCGTTTCTGGCGGCCCGCTCACCGTGTCCTCGTATACTTAGCTATAATTAACTTCAAAGTTAACTGTATTTAGGTTCCTATCGGTTTTTTTCTCTCTATATTTCAGCTAATATAAATTTCACTTCTCAAATCTTACATTCGCAGTGGATTCTTAAAGAAGGAGAATTAGCGGAAGACTATACAAATCAGCAAGTCTAAGGTGTAAGTGAGAGGGTACCTGACTACCAGATAACTAGCTTTGAGATAAAGAAGAAATCATCAGTTACGATACTTGTGTTCAAGTAAAATCAAAGCTCGAGAAGCACTCATTAGGGCCCGAAGAATATTCGTCTCTTCTTCTCGGGCTTGCGCTTCACTTCGTCTTTTCCTCTGAACAACCATTCCTCCCTTACCAACTCCACCACCCACTAATGACCCTGAGAAAGAAGATTCGTTTCACTATAACAAGAGCGGAATCCAGAAGATTGCATTCTCGTGGCCGGCCTGGTCTATTTTATCTTTCCATCTTCATTCTATACTGTCTCCTGACTTAAGCGTGTCTCTTCATGTGCGCTCCTTCTACGTTTGTGGTAGGTCCCATGGACCTCGCCATCACCGTCAGCATGGCTTCGGCCTCATTTTTGCATGCCGAAGGACTCCAGGGTCAGATCGGGGCCACTAATCCCCACTTGACAAACCCAATCGGCAAACTCGACATCAGAATGAAGAGCAACCCGATTTTGTTTACATGACCCTCAAGCTCCTCGCCGCAACATACAGACTTCTGGCAAGGTCAATCATGTTTCCAGTCCACGCACTGAACAGGTGTCTGCTGGTTTTCCTCGCAAGCCAAGCCACACGAGAGCTTTCTACAATCCGACCTCAATGTCTGCGGCTCCGCATTCTTGAGACTGCCTGTTTTATGGGCACTCTTTGTTTCTTCTATCTTGGGGCTCTTTATGAGTCTTGACGCGCTGATATTTGAAGATGGTCAGGGGATAGGTTTCGGGTGAGCGAATGGAACCTCGATCATGAGGGATGTGACAGTACTTGATCTTGACGCTGCGGCTCCTGATGAATGCGACTAGCCTTTTCAAACGCAATAAAGTCGTTTTCATAGCCCAATCTTCTCATATTACAGTACAATTGTTGTAAATTGGCGGAGCGGACTTTCATATACGTGGCTTTCTTAAAATTTCAATTCCATGAATATGGTTTTCCTTTATCATATCCATAAAGTGACATAGGCATTGCCAGGTTGACAACATGAAGCAATCGTCAAAAAGGTAAGGAAATCAAGCTGCGATGAGAGCTACGATCTATCTAAAGAAGCTAGAGAGAGGGCAAAGGCGGTCAGGCTAAACAGATAGACTCATCACTGATGGGCTAGAATAGACCTGTAGCATAAATTATTCAGTACAATTAGATTTGGTAAATATTTTGGAGAAAGGGACCAATGCCTAGATGGTTATTCAATATATACAATTGTTTATATCCAGGTACCACGGTGATTCAAAACAGTAGCAATCTTGGAACGCTAGTGTTCGGGTTACATTAGCCAAGTCTCCGGGGCTAAACCGAACTGATGACTTCCTACCTCTTCTCTCTCCTTCCACCCCGCTCTGAACACCGTGAAATCTCAATATGATTGAATCAGATGCAGCGGCCCAAAGGCCCCTACGAATTGGCACTCGTCGATCCAATCTAGCCATCGTCCAGGCCGAGGGCGTTCGGGCCAGTCTGCAAAAGATAGCGCCCGATCGAACCTTTGAAATTGAAACTCTCCACACTCTGGGCGATAAAGACAAGTCAACAGCTCTCTACGAATTTGGAGCAAAATCCCTATGGACGAGCGAGCTGGAAGAAAAGCTTAACTCAGGCGAGATAGATGTCGTCGTCCATTGTCTTAAAGGTAAGCTACTCAGAGTTTCCCTCGTTCACCAAACTAGTGTAGTCTAACCACAACAGATATGCCAACTACACTCCCGGATTCATGCGACCTTGCACCAATTCCACTTCGCGACGATCCTCGCGATGCATTGATCGTCAAGGCTAGTCTGCCTTACACGAGCCTGCAGACGCTCCCCGAAGGCGCAGTCGTCGGTACTTCATCAGTGCGGCGCTCAGCCCAGCTCCGGCGTCTCTATCCGCATTTGCGCTTTGCAAACTTGCGTGGAAATGTCGAGACGCGCTTGGCTAAAGTTGACAATCCCGAAAGTGAGTATACCTGCATGGTGATGTCTGCGGCTGGTCTTGAGCGGATCGGTCTCAAGCATCGTATCAACCAGTACATGGGTTCCAAGGATGGCGGGATTCTCCATGCGGTCGGTCAAGGTGCGCTTGGCCTGGAGATTCGGAAGGGTGATAGTGAGACTTTGGCGTTGGTTAGCAATTTGGCGGATCGGTGGTCGACTCTTGCTTGTCTTGCGGAGAGGGCACTTATGCGCACTCTTGAGGGTGGTTGTAGTGTTCCCATTGGTGTTGAGACGGAATGGGTAGATCGGGCACAGTTTATCTTGAAGATTACGGCGATTGTTGTGAGTCTTGACGGTTCGCAAAGTGTGCAGGATTCTATTGATGTTACCGTTCGGACCACCGAGGAGGCTACTGCGCTTGGACAGGAGTTGGCTGCGAGACTTGTAAAGGCCGGTGCTGATGACATTTTGAATGCCATTAACATCAACCGGCCTGCTAAGGACTGATCTATTTACAGTCTGTTGTATTATGATACATAGAAATACCCCCCTCATGTCTTTAGAATATGCATTTTGTCTGGTTGGCAGTATCGCAATCACTTCACAGCCTCTGGGTGTCAAGGTAACTTGCCCTTGATGCTACCAAAGTCTCACAAGTTCTCTCAGATCTACTTGTCACATCTATAAACTCATAAAGTTCTCTTATTTTGGGATTATGATCAATCTAGATAAAGTGCAGCTCGTGCACTCTAATCACGGGAAAGCATTTTCTATAGAACAGGAACTTGCGTGTATAAGCTGTAAAGCATGAAAAGCAACCGGTTTATATGCGTGGCAGAAAAGGCAGAAAATATGATAAGAAAAAAGTCCAACGCCTGAAAATATCAACCTCCATCCCCGGGTATCAAACGAAGTGAAGAGCAAGACCGCCATTGAAACCCCATCCGAGACCGAATTTGTATCCGAAAATCGAAAAACGAAAAATGAAAAACGCAAAAAATAACTATTTAAATAGGCTGCGGTACTCCCGCATGCGTGTCTCCTGCACTTCCCGCTTGTCCAGTTTGCCACGATTCATGGACATGTCGGCGAGTTGCTGCTTCTTCTTGGCGAGCTCGAGGATCTTTTCCTCGATGCTGCCTTTCATGATGAATTGTACCGTCTCCACAGGGCGGTGCTGACCGAGCCGGTGCACCCGATCAACAGCCTGGGCGACAGCAGCAGGGTTGTATTGCGGCTCCATGATGAAGACCCGAGATGCCGAGGTCAAGTTGAGACCAACACCACCAGCGCCGATGGTGGCCAGAAGCATGGTGATTTCATTGTCCTTGGCGAAGGCTTCAAGCGCTTTCCCGCGTGCTTGAAGTGTCATGGTGCCATCGAGGCGTACGAACTTGCCGAGACCTTTGCCCTGAAGGGCAATTTCAATCAAATCAAGATGTGAAGTCCAGGCCGAGAAGATGACGCTCTTTATGGGAGGTTCGCCGACCAGCAGCTTGCTCTCATCTGCCGTTCTTTGCAGGTATTCCACAAGCGCAAGAGTCTTCGTATGCGGGCCCTCGTACTCACCGAGCATCTTATTTGTCTTTTTGACGCTTGCTTGTACCTGTTGTGCTTCGATGCCACCTGCGGTGATGGTGGCATAATTCATCGGGATCCAACCATCACAAACCTGGCATTGAACCTCTGTCTCAGGTGTTGAGTCAAAAGCATTCTTCCAGCCGGCAAAACAGTCGGGGCAGAGAACACACCAGCATGGCAGGAAAATAGCCATCGGTGCATCTGGGTCCACAGCTCCCGAGCCGGTAAGAGGCTCAGACAAGGGGTTATTGCAGATTTGGCAAGGGGGTACCCCATCTTGCCCCATAAGCATGAACATTTCATACGCCTTTTTGTTCATTCCAGTCATGCTGTCGTCGGTAGCACCTTCTTCCAGGTCGATGGCATCATGAACACTCATGCCCTTGATTCTTTCCCGCTCGTCAACATCAAGAAGTTCTTTGCCGTGCGCGCTGATCTGTCGCAGAATCATCATGGCTTTAAGCACATGGTGGTACATACGACCACCCATCTTCGTCTTACTTTCTCCTGCGATAACACGCATCATGACCTGTGATTCATTGCGGAAAAATTCATGCAACTTGTGCTCTTTCTCGGAGAAGTCCAGGTTGATAATCTTGTCCTCCCGAGGCGGGAGATCAATTCGATCTTTGACACGGCGCAACGTGAAGGAGTCCACCAAAACACGTAAGCTGGCCAGAACAGTTGGATTGCCGGTCTTGAAGGGGCTCAAGATATATTGACCGAAGCGGGCGCGATCATTGTAGGGAAACAAATTCAGGAACTTGGTGACTGAAAGGAGATCTTCCAGGCGATTCTGAATAGGTGTACCTGTGACTGACCAGCGGCGCTGTGAGCAGAGGTTAAGAATTGCCTTAGTCTGCTGAGCCCCCTGCTCACGAATGATATGGGCTTCATCCAAGACAATGCGGAACATGTTCATTTTCTTCAGAGGGCTTCCGCGTTTAGCACCCCTGCCCGAGTATTCGCTGAGGATTGTGCTATACGTTGTGATCAAGAAATCGTAGGCGGCAAGTTCATCCACGTTAGTAATCCGATTTGTGCCATGATAAACGTAATATGTGCAGGTTTTCGGCCTGACGTGCTCTTTGATTTGAACCACCCAGTTGTTGACAGCACTGAGGGGCACAACCAAGAGAGTAGTCTTGGTATTGCGGATTCCTGGATTTTGACGAACGAGATGGCGGTCTGGCATTTGCCTAGTCCATTCGCGTGATTCTTTGAGCGAAGAAAGAGCCAAAGCAAGAATGCTGAGAGTCTTTCCTAGGCCCATCATGTCGGCCAAAAGGCCGCCCAGGATCTGGGGAGGCTCCTGGTCAAGAACGACGCCACTGATGATGTCCTTATATCGTTTGTTTCCATTAGGCTGGATTTCGACACGCCACAAAGAATTATTATCCTCTTCCTTCGGTCCAAAGGTGCGAGGCTTCTCCTTCTGCGTCATGAACCAAAGCGCTTGCTTCTGATGGTGTAGTAGAGGGGTCTTCACCTGCGCGGGGGGGTCCATCGACGGGATATCGGCCGTCACGAGTTGATCGAACATCTTCATGACAGCATCGTTTACCTCCTCGGCCGTGCGAACTTCGAACCGCATATTTTGTCCTGGACGTTCACGGGAGCTGTTGCTCGCCGCAGCCGCAGCCGCAGCCGCCAGCGCCTGCCGTCGCTCAGCGTGTGGGTTGAACAACGGCACGCCAGTCTCCACGAATTGGGGGATGCCCAGCCAGACATTCTTTTGACCCATATGGTTGCCGACAAGTGCTGCGTGTCGTCGCTGGCCATATAGAATAAGCGATGCTCGGTATATGCCCGATGTCGCACCCCAGACGACCTCCCCTGGAACCTTCTTGCGCATGTCTAGGCGAGCGGTAATTTCCAGTGGCACATTTGGGGAATCTAGCAAGGGACATAGAGCTTGCGCAGTTTTCGCATCAATCACGCCAAATATTTTCTTGTGGGGATCCGCCACTTCCATGATAAAATCGTTACGTGGCTGGCGCAGGATATGCAATCTCATCGTGGGCCAAGTGTTTGCCTCATCCCCGAAGATTGGGTTGGCGAGCGGCTTTGGCACCATGGTCGCATTAACCATGGCGTTCTCAACCTTCCCGAAGCACACGCGTTGGTTGCTCAGATCATTAGATCCGGTCACTTGCAGATCGTCATCGTCATTTGAGACAGATGCTGTTAAGTCCACGACATCTGCCGGGGCCACTAGCGGGGTTTGCTTGGCCTCACCGTCTTTCATGAACTGGCCAAGCCCGCTGTCGCCTGAAATCGCAACCGGCCGTTTGGCCAAACCAGTCTTTGGCTCTTCGGCCTCCAGCTTCTGTCTCTTGACTAGCGGCTGCTGTCTCCGCTGCTCCACGTCGTAGACGCCTTCGATTAGATTCCGTGAACGTGCATCATCGGCATCGCTGATATCATGGTAGCTTCGCTTCGCGTCACTTTCGTTGCCTTCATCGTTGACACTGGTAAACTGCACAGCTAGATCGAGGTCTGACTTTGGCGCGATGCTCCGCGCGGGACTCGAAGTTGCCGGTGTGGTCGTCATCGAGGGATTTCGGGATTCAGTTTTGTAAGAGCGTATAACGGGAACGGTTCCTGGCGGAGCAGTCTGTTGCGCAGAAATGAGGGGAGATCGGTTCATATTCTGTTGAGATGCGCCTGTAGCAAGTAAGTCACATTGTCCAGTCGAGTGAAGATCCACGGAGCCGTGAGGGGTAGAAGCAGGATCTCCATCTGGAGCCTGTGGCATTTTGTCGGAGGGTTGCAGGTTCAAAATTGGAGGATCTTCGGGGAGAAGAGGAGAAGCTGGATGGTTACCATTGCTTTGGAGTCGCTTTCTATAGGCCTTGGGGTCCAGGAGCATCGCTGCCTGAGACTCCATGGCGCCTCAAGTTGGGATATGCGGGTATAGGAAGTCTCTCCAGCTCTGTTTGTGCTGAGGGCATGGAAGAAGAGTAAGGATCAGCGCAGAGAAAAGCGGCAGTATGTAGTGAGGGTTTGGAGAAGGTCCAGGTGACCCAGAAAACGAGGGGTGCGATCTCGACGCGTTGATCGAGGCTCGCGCGACATTTGACGTGGGGGAAAAGGAGAGATAATAAGCAGTCGGCACAAGGCTCGCCGGTGCTCTGTTTGAGGATAAAGAAGAGAGAGAGGTTGCGGGTAGTGATCATGACCTCACTGGACGCTCGGGCGATTCCGCCGATAAGGGTGCACTTATCGGTGAGCCGCAGCGACGATGCTTGGGATAGGGTGAATGATACAAGGGAGGAAAATTTGGAACGACTCGAATGTTGAGTAAGAAAAATGCCTAGCACTGGCTCGAAGTCGATAATACAACGTTGGGTTTTCTGTAGATACTCGGAGGTGGTGGCGCAAACAAGGCGTCCCGCGATCTACCTTGGGGTTATGTCGGTTGCTGCACTATACCCAGGAGGCGAAAGCATGACTTTTCACATCTTCAGAAGTAATTATGGTCTGTAAAGAACTATGGATACTTTGGGTGATTCAAATAGGGACGATGGTATCATGGAATTAAGTCTTGTCATATGTGCTACATGAGGCGCTCAATCAATGCGCCACCCAAGGCAAGCCGAACAACCGGAGAAGGTCTATATACAACACAAATCCCTCAATCATGAACGTGGCATGTGAAGAAGAATAAGAAGAAAAGAAAACGGAAAAATGCAGGATGACCGGGAGCCACCTCACATCGTTCACCAAGAGCATAAAGGACGTGCTGGGGATCTGGCGATTGCCTTCAGGCAGCCCCGAGAAATGGACGCTAAAAAAAAACATTCGCGAATTAAAAAGAATTTGAGAGGAAATGCAAGGGCATAAATGGAGGTAAGTAAGAGAAGACTGTGCAAAGCAACGCGCCTTTCAGCACCATGTGAACACGGGGTTTTTGCTCTTGACAGCCTCAAGGCGCTCCACGATCACTTTACGTTGGTTGCCTTCCATTCCCTCAGCGGCGGCGTATCCGAGATCGCCTTCCAGATCATCACTGCCGAAGGTATTGACATAAGGCACGCGGAATGATAGAGAACCACCGTGTTTGCGGTGGTTATTGGGCCGGGCAGGCAGCGAAGGCCACCCATCGAGGGACCTCGCGTATGCTCCGTCGTTAGTCTGTCGGGAGAGATCGTTTTCGTTCAATGTTGCGGGACTGCCGAACGATTCGGTGGCTTTGTGGTTGTCATCGTTGGCACGACCTCGGGAGAGTTCAAAACGATTCGGATTGGGCAGGTCCGAGCCTAATTCCAAAAGATCGTGCTCAAGCGGAGGCCTTTGCTGAGAAGAATTGGCCGCGCCGATGTCCATCTCTTCTTCATCAGGATCGTACTCCGCGGTCTGGCGCCTTTGCATATCCGAGGTTGGCGCTTGCATGGGAATTGCAACTGGTACATCCACCAAGTCATCCCAAACACAGACTCGAGTTCTTCGAGTCAATTCGAGTGGGCCATGGTCAGAATGTTTCAAGGTCTCGACCACATTCCAGGCTTGGCCCTTCATGACAGCGATTTGCCGGGCGAACATGCTTTCCTTGAAGTCAGCATCCTGGGAGAACACCTGTCGCAAAGCCATTTGTGTGCCAGTCCACCACGCGGTGGACGTCAACAAAGGCAGGAAGTGATCGCGGGTCTTTCGCGAGAAAGGCTGTCCGATCAAAGACACTGGCAGGAAAAGCCATCCAAAGGGGAAGCTTCGCCACTATGAGTTGATTAGTACTTAATGATAGAGAAATCTTGCGGGGGTCGAAACGTACTGCGTCTGGATGCTTCCATGGCCATGACAAACTGTTGTCAATAGCACCGATTTGAATCGAAGCTTGCTGCTCTGATGATGCCAAGGGCGTGCCCGTTCGACTCACGGCCTGCATCGGATCATGTCGTCTATAAGGATGAGGGCTGCGTGTGCCATTCGAATTCACGGAGATCGGTCGGTTGGGAGGGAGTAGCTCGTCATCGTCGTGCTTTGGCGTGTTCTGGGTGGGTTGCGGAGGATCCGCGACAATGGACACTTGCTCAGTACCCCAGTCAATCTTGACCATCCAATTATCCAAACCTCTATCTGTATTGCGCATAATATAATCCAAAATCACGAGTTTTTCCAGCTCTTCGCGGAAAGACTGCATGAGGTTCTCGGTCCAGTTGAATCGACGTTCGCGGCTCTCGTCGCGCGGGTTCGGGGAGGGCAGGTACCCGTTTGCGTTGTCGTCTTCGTCGTCGGACTCCACGCCTGACGGACGGCAAGATTCATTCCACGGGCGCTTTTTGTGCCTCGGGGCATCTTCGGCACGGAAGCCGGTGTTGATCTGATCGGGCCATGGGTGCTCGCGAAGGAAAATGTTGGCATCCTTGTACCCTTTGAGGAAGACTTGGAAGCTACCAGCCTTCGGTGGTAGTGTCTTCTTCCCCTTCCATGCCTTGCGCCGATCCCAAAAATCGTAGAAGAACGACTTTGAGGAAAGGTAACAGATGTCGGTGAAGGGGACCATGTTGGTGCGTAGGCGGGCATCGAGGACGTAGGCGGCGGCTTCCGAAACGTAGGAGAGATTGGGAATGAGACAGGCTCGGCCGAAGAAGCAGGGGAATAAGTTCCGGTGAATCCACTTGGTCCATTTAGGGTTGCGAGAGGCGTAAGGTTCTTCGTCCTTGGGTTTGAAGACACCCACGACTTTGCCTTCGGGGTTGCGAGCAAAATAACTACCCGAACTTCCCTGTGCAATCATACGTGGATGCACGTCCAGCTCAATTGCGAGACGAACACTCTCAACGATTTCCTCGTATTCAGCTCGTGCTCTCCGTTGTTGCCCCTCGAATTCGTCTGATTCTAGTTCTTCAGTAGTTACGGGCTGGACACCTGGAGGGGCTTGGAAGACAGAGTGGTAGATCTCCAGCTTCTCTTCCTCATAGGTCTTGCCCTTGACCCGGTTGATCTTAAACTTGTTGGCGATCTCTTCCGCCCACCGCTCGAAGCGTGCGTTGATTGCCTTGATGTCGACACCGGAATTTCGACGCCCCCGGCGTTGGAATCCACTGTGTCTGCGTCGATGGCCGGGGGGTGTGGCGAGACCGGACGCCTGCATCTGGGCTCGAGTGGAAATGGGGGCATAGCGAGGATTGGAGGTCGAGACAGTTGAGGAGGCAGCGCCGAGGTCGTCATCTTCGGAGTCGTCGTGGAGGTAGCCGCGCTCTTCCTCCTCCTGGGCCAGACGGGCGTACCCCGACGTGGCAGGGCGGTTTTGGGGCATGATGGAAGGAGGGGTCTAATGAAGGGCTGAACGAAATGACAAAGGTCTGCAAAAGAAACGAAGGACACGAAGATAAGTTCAATCCATGACAAGAATGGGGTGGTTGAAAGCAGGCGTCAGGGCAAAATAACTGCACCCGTCACCGATGATTATTATGGATTCGTACGAGGCAGGGGGCGCTCGAATCGTGGTGACCCGTTATTTACCGTGGCGGTGGGCCGATGCGCGGCAGAATCGCCAATTGCAGCAGGGGTCCAGCGGTTTCACCCAGCCCTGAAGGGTGTCGTTCCATACAAGGTCGTAATACGAGTACGCACCGCCAACAAGCGGGTCTCCACCGTGTAAAAGGGGCTGCGCTTGTCTGAACAACTTCACAGTGGAGGACAGAAGCTGGGGCTTAGCGACCCACTTGCTGACCTGGCCAGAAGTCAATGCCGGAGAAAAGTGTACTACGGGGTACAGCCCAGTGCAGAGCTATAAAGCTAGGTAGTAGCCACACACAGATCCAGCCTAAGATCATCGAGGCATGACCTCACGGGCCATAGTTCAGAAATAATGCATAGACCGGGGAGGCAGGTAGGGCATTCCGGCAAAAATACAGTAGTCCCAGCATGCGCGCGATAAGTGATAAATTTCGATACGCGCGATAATAACAATCGGCAAGGATAAGACTGCCTTCTCCATCTTCACTATCTTCACCACCAGGACATTTTTCTGCTGTGGGATCCATTGATCTCTTTCTTTCCTTCATTTCGATAGGGTTCATCGAATGCGATTCGCCAATTCGTCAATTTGCCCTTGATATCCGAGAGCATCGGTCCTTGGTCACCGTGCTGTGAATCGGATCGCATAGCATCGAGTCCTCACTTCTAGACTTCCTCCAAGCTCTTTCCCAATTCGAACCTGCCTTCCACTGTTCTCAATTGCCTTTTGACAGCATCGCGCGATCCACCAACCCTTCGTGCCGCCCACCCTTTGTCCCCCCGTTCGGTCTCACGCGGCCGGATTCGAATCTAATCATCGCCCTCGCCCTCCATTGTGGCTTCCATCCTCTACCGGGCGTCGCCCATCGACCCGGCTCTCAAACCTGCCTCGTCCGCGCAGACTCCAGATCTCTCCCGCTTTGGGTCTCCGTCCGACGTCTCTGCTACCAGCCCCCCGACGAGCGCGAATATTCCGAAGCCATTCTCCCCTCCAGCGCTGCCAGATCTGAACAGCCTTGGAAAGTTCGACTTCCGTGATAACTTCCCCGACTCTGTTTCTGTGAGCACTTCGCTTCCAGGATTGGCCGCGCTTGCCTCAGTTGCGTCCGCGCCCACCTCGAATCTACGGTACGTTTATCCTGGAATGGGAAGAAGAATGGGAGTCCAGAGAGGCCTTGAATTCATCCACGCTATCAAGAGGATAAGCAGCGGGCTTTCCCCTCTTCTTCTCACCTGAAAGCCCCTCTTTTCAACTGCAGGAAGGGGGACCCAATGAGCGCAGAGAATAGGTTGGCTGACTGGCTTTGTTTCCTTTGCAATCTACAGGGAATCCAGTGTGAATGGTAACATGGCTAATATGAGCTACGCGACATCATCACCAGCGGCTACTACGGCAGGACAGGGAAATGGCCCGGTAAGTTGGAGGCTGAGAGATAGTTGCGTTTCATGAATTTGCACCTTATCGCCCTTATCTTCCCATTCGGGACGTTTATCAGCGACTGACCAGGGTCTTGGCACCACCCGATCCGTGCGCTCCAATCCTTATCGAACCCGTCAAATCTCTCCCAATCTTATCATCGCACACCCTCCTCCCCTTCCCTCTTTCTTTACCTTACACGATGGCGACGACATTGACTGACGACAAACGTCCCCAATTACAGCCCGTTTGCCAAAACTGCGGCACCTCGACCACGCCCTTGTGGCGTAGGGACGAGCTCGGCTCTGTCCTGTGCAATGCCTGCGGTTTGTTCCTCAAGCTGCACGGGCGGGCTCGTCCGATAAGCCTGAAGACCGATGTGATCAAGAGTCGCAACCGCGTGAAGACTGGGCAGGGCCCTAAGCGCAAGGTGAGTTCGCGATCTGAAAATCTCTGCTGCCCCCTTCGCCTTCTCGTCCCTAGATAAGATTTTTGCCTGATGCTGACCATCGCGACCTCTTATAGTCTGGCGGCCCCGTCGACGCCAACGGTCTCACAGGACAATCCGATGCTGGTACGCCCCCTCTTGGCTCCCATGGCTACCGTCGCGCGTCGCGTAAGATGTCCCCGGGTCACTCGGATCGCTCGAATTCCCCCTTGTCGCGAACGGAGACACCTGGCTTTGCCGCCATGCAGGGCCACAACTCCAACATCGCGCCGCAGCACATGTTCGACAGTGTCACTCGAGGCGATGGTACCTTGAATTCATCCGGCGGTCTTCCTACCCTCCCACTTCGGCAACCTTCTCCTTCAGCTGTTGATCGTCAGCTCGGAGAATCACCTCAAACATACGAGAGCCTCCTGGCCCTCAATACCTCTCTCAAGACACGCGTCAGCGAACTCGACCTGATCAATGAGCTGTTCCGCGGTCGCGTCGCGGAGCTTGAACAGAGCGATGCTAGTGCACGCCGATCTGAGATGATCGCCCGCGACTCCGAAGCTCGCCTGCGCCGGACCCTCGACGAGTCCCAACGTCGCGAAGATAATCTCAAGCGACGTGTTGAAGAGCTCGAGCACCAGCTCGCCACCGGCGGTGCCGGTGAAGGTGACAGCTCAGAGCCCCAAGCCAAGCGCATTCGACTGGCAGACATGGTAGAACAGTCTCCCGAAGAGTCGCCGTCGCAAGACAAAGCAGAGTAGCCAATCCTGTGTCCAGCTTCACGCTAGCTCTCTGATGCTTACTCGCTGTTTCGGTCTTGTCTTTCAACCGCGTCGTTGCTGTTGCTAGCTTGTCCGATCTCTCCTGGTCTTTTTGATACCCTTCCGACTTTCGTCTTTGGTGGCTGGAACTTCAACAAAAAAGCTCGATACTTGTCTAATTTCCTTTCTTTCTTTCTTGTCGGATGTGTCGCAACGGGTCTCCTTTTCTTCTAATTTGCTTCTCGTCGCGGGTTTGTGTACGAAATTTCCCAGTATGCTTCTAATAGTACCTCATCTTCACCCTATTTATTGATCTGCTTGCGAACACAAGCGAGAGATCGGACAGCTTAGCGTGGCAATACACTGAAAACCACAATGAATATCACGTTCTGGTTGTTTGCTTTTCTTTGAAGTCTAGGTGCTAGGTTGTGATGAAGGCTTCCGGTTGGCCTGATCGAATACCAGCGTGGGTGCTTGATTACTAGCCAGTTTGACAGGTCAGCAAGCTAAATCATATCAATTCATAAGAACCCGAGCCCACACGAAATCTAACCCACATGTGGAACCTAATCTATAAAACTATGGATCGAAAGCCTCCAGATATTGAGCTAAAAGAAGAAACTAGTGAATTTTAAAAAATACGTGTCTATAAAACCCATTCTAGAAAGTGTATTTTTTACAATTCGATATCTAGAAATCCATCAACTGGAATATTGGAACCCTGACTAGGCCAGATTCTACACCAAGTCTAGAGAAACCCAACACATCAACACGTTTCCAACTAAGCAATTGTTCTATTATTCTCCAAACTTTCACTAGTCAAATCGGGCTTGACCAGTCTATTACACTCCAAGTGGAAGATGAAACCGAGGTGCACGAGCCACTTGGCCTGTAATATTGCTAAATACGAAGTATGCTCGTATCCAAGAATGATAATATTCTCTCGAGAAGGGGTCCGTGGCCAATGAGATCTGTATTTAATTTCAAACAGTATCCAAGTGCAAGATGAATAAGAAGGCCCGGAGCAATACACAGTGTTTCTGGACAATGCTTCTGTCACTCCTAGGGTCAAGAGTACTTCGGGGCTCCATAGCTTTTCCCCAGACAGCGTACATCACCAAAATTGATTCACAGTTCATGTATCGAACCTTAAAATCCTCCTTGAGAGTCCCTAATCATATAGAATGATCGTCGACTGCATAGACTCGAAAAAGGGACCACGGGTGACAAGCACCGTCTGAAATGCTTGGCGCCCTGACGTTGCTCGGCAAAGGTGGAGCGCCGCTCTTGTCTCCGTTATCGCGCCTCGTAGGCGATTACGACGCTCCTGAAACTCACTTGGTCACTCTCTTCACTTCCCCGGACGTGTCGATTCTTGCCGACTACACCCTCCTTCTTTTGCTAGGGGTCCGATGTCCCTCTAAAGCCACCAACGACAGAGACCCTGCGCAACGCTCTGCGTCGATACGCGTGATCGCACCCTCGTTACTGCACACCATTTGGGGGTATATAGGAGGGAAGCACTTCAATCATCAAGATGACCGGTCAACTCCATTCGACCGCCCGGATCGTCTCCGTGGTCGCGGGTACTCTGGTGGCTCTGTCCTGCGGAACAAATGTTGGTGATCTGGAGTTCTTGACATATCAGGACGTGAAAGTTGACAGTTTTCGCAGTATGCGTACTCCGCATGGGCCCCGCAATTCGCCCATCGGATGAAGCTCTCGTCGACCGAGACAAACCTGATCGTAAGTTGCATGTGATATGGTGGACGAGCGATGTTGACAGCTTGGCAGGGGGCGGCGGGAAATCTGGGCATGTATGCCATGGGTATCCCTATGGGTCTCTTGACTGATGCTCGGGGCCCACGACTTGTGACTTTGATCGGTTGCGCTCTCCTGGCTTTGGGATACTATCCCATCTATCTTGGTAAGATGGCCCCGCATCCAATTCGGCGATAAGGTGTTCTGACCGTCAACAGCCTACCAGAGTGGACCCGGCTCGGTGCCCATTATCTTCATATGCTTCTTCGCCTTCTTGACAGGAACCGGTGGCTGTTCGGCTTTCGGCGCTGCCATCAAGACCGGTAGGTTGAATCGCTTTTTTATACATGCGGAGGCGAAACTAATTGATTGACTACTAGCGGCTTCCAACTTCCCTGACCACCGCGGTACCGCGACAGCTTTCCCGCTCGCTGCTTTCGGATTGAGCGCCCTCTTCTGGTCCAACATCTCCACCCTCATTTTCAAGGAAGATACTGGTCGATTCCTTCTTCTCTTGGCTATCGGCACATCCGTTCTTTCCTTCTGTTCCATCCCATTCCTTCGAATTTTCCCCCACGAGCCCTACTCATCCGTGCCACACGCTGGCGCTGGAGATCTTTCTGATTCTCAACTACTCCGCCGCCAATCTGTCCCAGATGCTTCCGACTCCAACAACCACAACTCCACCGGTTTCGAAAATGGGCAATCTGCCCATGCGCGCACGCAATCAGTCGTCTCGAACCACCGACAGGCAGGCCATCACCATGAGACTGACGAGACCTCGTCGCTGGTGTCCAAATCGGATATCAGGCCGTCGTTTGACACTCTGGATGAGGACTTCATTGACGACGTGGCTGTTGAGGCCCACCACCCAGACATTCGAGGTCTGGCCATGATCAAGCATGTCGAGTTCTGGCAGCTCTTCCTAACGATGGCGCTTCTCTCGGGCATTGGCTTGATGACCATTAAGTAAGTTCAGAAGCTCCGAAAAATTAAAACACATTGCTAACAACTCTTACAGCAACATTGGAAACAGCGTAAGAATCCTGTCCCCGTATTCCCGTTTCTTTCCTAACCGCATCACAGGCCAAAGCTCTGTGGATGTACTACGACGACAGCGCGACCCCCAAATTCATTCAGCAGCGCCAAGTCATGCAGGTTTCCATTCTATCATTTGGAAACTTCCTGGGCCGTCTTTTTAGCGGTAAGAATTACATAGGTTTTCCACAAATCCCAACCCCACTGACGAACGTGACTCAATTCAGGCATTGGCTCCGACATTCTGGTCAAGAAGCTTGGCATGTCCCGTACCTGGTGTCTCCTCATTTCCTCCGTGGTCTTCACCATGACTCAACTTTGCGGAATCTCCATCTCCAATCCCAACACGCTAGTCGTCGTCTCCGGATTGACGGGTGTCGCCTACGGCTTCCTGTTTGGTGTTTTCCCGTCTTTGACCGCGCAGACCTTCGGCATTGGGGGTCTTTCCCAGAACTGGGGTGTGATGACACTGGCCCCGGTTTTCAGTGGAAACATCTTCAACCTCCTCTACGGAACCGTATACGACCACCACTCTGTTATCGGCGAGGATGGTGACCGCCAGTGCCCCGACGGACTGGCCTGCTACCGCTCCGCCTACTATCTGACCTTTTTCTCCGGCCTCGCCGGTATCTGCGTCTGCCTGTGGAGCATCTTCCGCGAGAATCGCATCTACAACTCGATGCACAAGAAGAGCGGCCACCGCTTGGCGTAAATGAGCATTTTCATCGAATATACGACGACGTATTGCCAGGGTTGTTGAGCTGACCTGGGTCAAATTCGTCTTATTATTCCTCTCCCGGGTATTTCCTTGCTAGATCGTTTGCACATCTTATGAGACCGTCTTTTGCTGGTCAAGTATATCCCTAGTCTGAAGCCCCAGACTGGTCTGGTATCGCTATCAGAGTCACCTGCATTCATTGCCTTTTTCTTTCTCACCATAGATCTTGATACACCATGCATCTATTGTTTTTTTTTTTTTTTTTTTTTTTCTCTCTTACTTATGGTCGATTCAGTCTGGTGAACTTTGTCGTATTTAGATTGTACATAGACTTATCTGGACTAATCGAACCTCCGTTGATCATATGACTGTACGTACACCTGGAAGAAGCGTTTGCACAAAGGCTTCAGATACCTGATTTTCTTGGTCCTTCTGGACCTCTTCGCAGAGCGGGTTTTGAAAAGTCTCTCTAGACCTTCTTCTCTTCCTTTTCCAGAAAAAAGGTAATTTCTTTACTCTCTTGAGTCTGAGGCTGTACCTTCGTATTGAATGTCTTCTGAGGGCGTAGTGGAAGGGGTTTGCTCTTATTTCTTTGTATAAGAGCGATGCCTGTATCATCTGATATATGGCAAATATGCGTCCCGTCTTCTCTTTCTAGTCTATTTGCTCTGCTCACTTCCAAGGGTATCGTTCTAAAATAATTGAGAAACTCTAGGACAGATAATCATGGTCAGTAGTCAGATCAAGTTGTATTACCTTGGTCTCTCCAGGAAAAGCAAGAACATACATGTGTGGGAATAAGAAACAAATTTAAATTTTCGGGCGCTCCAATATAGAGCCGTTTTAGTACTCAGAGGATAGCTAGGAGAAATAAGAGGAGAACATCTTAGCCCAGGCGTTGTCTGCGTTCATGGGTCAAAGTGGGTCTCTGAACCACGTGACATGACGGAGGCGGGCTGGGGATCTTTGTGATCGTCACCTCCGCTTCGCGCCTCCTCTACCTTGACAACCAACTCCAACGTCCTGTGTGACCTCGACTGTTTTCACCATGGGTGCTCTTTTGTCTCTGCCGCTACTGGCAGTGCCCGGTGTGGGCACGGTAAGTACCTTCCACAACCGAGTCTTCCGAAGAACGCTTCGCTGATGCCTTCTCGCAGCTTATCACCGTCGCCGGTTCATGCTGTGGAGCCGCTACCTGCTCTGCGGTTTGCAGTGCGTGCGGAAAGTTTCAGAACAGGTATGAGGTTGCGATGGCAGGAAGGAACTGACTGTTAATTGCTAATCTATATGCAGTATGGCAACACGAATCGCCTATGCTTTTGTCCTCCTCGTCAACTCGATCGCATCCTGGATCATGCTCACCCCATGGGCACTCAAGAAATTGCAAGGCCTAACACTCGATTATATGGATATTAAGTGTGACGGAAAAGAATGTTACGGCTGGGTGGCGGTTCATCGCATCAACTTCGGTCTCGGTCTATTTCACCTGATCTTCGCTCTCTTGCTTCTTGGAGTCAAGACCTCCAGAGATAGCCGTGCCTCGTTGCAAAATGGCTTCTGGGGTCCGAAGGTCCTGCTTTGGCTTGGGTTTGTCGTTATGTCGTTCTTCATTCCCGAGGGCTTCTTCTTCGTCTATGGAAACTACATTGCGTTCTTCTGTGCTATGCTCTTCCTGCTGCTGGGTTTGGTCCTCTTGGTGGACCTAGCGCACTCCTGGGCTGAGCTCTGTCTGCAGAAGATTGAGGATAGCGACTCACGTATGTGGCGAAGCCTGCTTATCGGCTCGACCCTCGGAATGTACGTGGCTTCGATAGTGATGACGATCTTGATGTACGTCTTCTTCGCAAGAAGCGGGTGCTCTATGAATCAGGCCGCGATTTCGATCAACTTGATCGTTTTCCTGATCATCTCGTTCATTTCGGTCCAGCCGGCTGTTCAGGAGTCCAACCCGCGTGCGGGTCTGGCTCAGGCCGCTATGGTCACTGTCTACTGCACATATCTCACCCTGTCTGCTGTCTCGATGGAGCCCGATGATAACAACTGCAACCCCTTGATCCGCTCTCGCGGCACTCGTACCGCCACGATCATACTGGGTGCGATCGTCACCATGGCTACCATTGCCTACACGACCACGCGCGCGGCTACTCAAGGCATTGCTCTGGGATCCAAGGGTGGCCACAACTACAGCCAGCTTGGTCAGGATGATAACGAGCACGGTTTGGTCACGCAGCAGCCCAACAGCCGTAGGGAGATGCGCGCCGAAGCTCTCCGGGCTGCCGTGGAAAGCGGCAGTCTGCCTGCCAGTGCTCTGGATGAGAGTGATGACGAGGATGAGTTCGAAACCAGCAGCAAGGATGACGAGCGAGGCTCCACCCAGTACAACTACTCGCTCTTCCACATCATCTTCTTCCTCGCCACGACCTGGGTAGCTACCTTGTTGACACAGGGACTGACCGTCGACACGACCACCGACTTTGCTCCCGTGGGCCGAACCTACTGGGCCAGCTGGGTGAAGATTGTAAGCTCCTGGGTGTGCTATGCTATCTACATGTGGACTCTGGTCGCGCCTGTTCTGCTGCCTGATCGCTTTGCTGCCTAGAGTGACATAAGATTGGAACTCTCGCGCGTTCTGAGCGATATTTTTTTATATGTACAGTGCGTCCCGACATTGGTGCAACCAAATACACTCTTCGATTGATTCTCCAGGCTCCAACGCCAAGACTCGCTAGTCTATAATGGGAGTTCTTCCGGAGCACCCCCGTCAGTAGGACGTGTATTGCTTCTTACAGTAGATTGCACAGTACTTTCAAGTATGTATTAGCTTGTAACTTCAATACATCCGACACCTCTATACCCCATCTCCAAAACAGCCTCCCGAGGGAGGGGTATCCTAATAATCAATCACGATGGTCGAACCAAGATGGCCCCAAACCTAGCTCCTTCAAAGCGTGAGCTTATCTATGACATGATCCACAGTGGGGAACTGTCTATATCGTAGATGGCACAAGCTGCTGGCTGTAACAAGACTATCATCCTGAGAATCTCTTCTAATATACGCATATTTAGCAGCGTCAAAGCACCGCCTAACAAAGGTGGACGACCCCGTAGCATCACTCTAGTCATGCTCGAGGCTTTGTGCGATCACCTACTCGAAAAGCCTACCTTGTACCTCGACGAGATGGAGATTTTCTGTGGGACGAATTCGCTCTTTAAGTAACGAAATCGAGTATTAGCCGCGCCCTTGCGTCCAAAAGCTGGTCAAAAAAGACTGCTCGGGTTAAGGCCCGAGAGCGCAACCTAGATCTTCGGGACGAATACCGTCACTTTATCTCAGACTTTCAGTCTTACCACCTTGTCTATATGGACGAATCTAGATGTGATAAAACGATAGGCTTCAGGCGAACGGGTTAGTCCACTAGGCATAGCGCTAGTCCAAGTGTCCAAGTTTCACCGTGATCGACGATATCAGATACTGCCTGTATATGTGTAAGGTAGCATTGTTTTGTCTCGAGTGTTCCAAGGCTCCACTGACGCATCCGTCTTTAAGGATTATATCAAGCAGCTTCTGTAGCACTGTGGGAGATGGCCTGAGCCGAAGTCCGTGTTAGTTATAGATAATGCATCCTTTCATCACTCGGACCGAATAGAACAGATATGCTCAGAAGCCGGCGTAAAGCTAGTGTATTTGTCTCCATATTCTCCAGATTTGAATCCTATTGAGGAGTTCTTTATCCGGCGGAATTGGCAATCGTACGAAGAAAACCCGGATCAAGGATTCGACAACTTCCTCGAATAGTGTGTTAACGTCGTTAGTGTAAGGGAGGAAAGCGCAAAGGGATACTTCCGGCACGCTGGCCTGGTCGTAGAGGAGATGTAGCGTAGCTACTACTGCAAAGTTGGAAACTAATCTCACCGGTCGACTGGAACGGATTCCTTTGTGGGCATTATCGCAAACCGCGCAGGTGTTGAATTTTGACAATATCAATAGATATATATAGTACAGTCACTCTCGAAATCACCTTGACCAATTTACACTGAGAAACTCTTTCCTGGCCCCACTGCTAAGGCCTTAGCGCAGATCATTTATTGAGCAGCCCGCGTTAAATCTAAGGGCGCAGTAAAATGCGCATTGTATATTACAGTCCCTAGGTCCGTAATATTACACTATGCGTACGAAAATCCGGTGGAATTCCACTGAAATATATAGAATAGTGGCACCTGGTTCCTGGACGATGTGCTAGGTGGCTTCAACTTTCCTTCTCAGAGTGCACGGCATGTACTGTATCCCCTTATCAAGTCATGTGTTCCTTGTCTTTAGCCTCTCGGAGGAAGTTTATAATCTATTGTAAATTTTGATCGATCTTCCGTATTCTATACTTGCTATGACTCTCGCGATCCGAGAAATATAGTTATTTCGGAAAGTCGTATTACCTACATAGCATATCTCCAGGCACTACCACGCCACAGCTATATAAAGATAGGTCAATGGGTGAATAATAACCACTGACATAACTATAAACTTAAATCACGTAGCCGATGTATTCACAACACCAAAAAGTACACACTCCGAGCCATATATACCTAGAAACTCCCCAATCTGTACAAACCCACTCTTAATCAGGACATTAATACTTGCTTTATTCGCCTTCCTTGCAATCGCAATCAACTCTGTCGTGGTACTTAGTGCTGTCGGAGCAAGAACTAGCTCATAAATCCGTGACCACATCTTCACAAGCCCCCGTACGGCCTCAGTCGCATATCCCTTCCCCCAAAAGTCAGGGTGAAAGGTATAGCCCAGTTCCCATCTAAGGTGATCTGCACGTTTAATGCGCTCGAGCCCCACATAGAGTGATCCTACGATGCGGCCTATTAATAGAATCAGTGCTGTATGTAGACAAAGGTGTATTGTAGAAATAGAAATAGAGCGACTTAGATTGGAATATCTTACCCTTACCCTCCTTATCAGATACTGATAGGGTGTCTGTATGTATTTCCCTCACCGCGTATCCAATCTTTAGATTTGAAGTTGAGAACGCCCGAATCCATTCCCTAGTATCTGAGATATCTATATCAGGGACTTTTCTGAAACTAGTTTTGAATATTTAGTAAAGAGTTTCCAATTTCACTTATTTAAGATATATCCAATCTCTTAGGAGACTAGTCATACGTACCTATGCTTCATAGTCTCCTCCCTAGACCGGATATCGTACATTCCCTCCGCGTCGCTGTCTACTAGTGGACGAAGTTCGAGACGCTCAGTCCGGAAAACTAGGGGGGGATTTGGCTCCATTATGAAAGAAGAAAATAAGATAAAATAAAACGAGGTATGGTTGAGAACCAAGTGTTTTATGATATTGCAAAGATGAGTCATCTATATACAATGAGTCAACTATATACGAGGAGTCAGTCACCTTTGACCTATAGGACTAAACAGTGCTCTCGTTAAACTGCTCAACAAATAAACTGTTAATAATCAGGCTGGGTCATTTCTCCGCAGGTAAACAGAACGTCCCAGCCATAGGGCAAGTCCGAGTACCCAAAGTCTGTGTCATTCGCGATCAAGTGTAAAGTTCCTGGATTCATATTTTACTGCTTTGCTATTCTTTTCAACTCCCTCCTTCCCATAATGTCTGGACAGAAGATCTGGCTGCGCGCCGAAACCAAGCCTGCCGAGGCCCGGTCTGCCTGTGAGTCACTTGCCTGCCAGGAAGAAACTTATCAGTTGGAAAGGAAGAATTGGCGGCTAACCAAAGACCCGGGGACAGTGACTCCTACGACTTGCAAGGCTTTGATCGATGCCGGGTACCAAGTGACCATCGAGCGCTCTTCGCAAAGTATCTTTGACGGTAGGTTTTTGCTTCTCTTTCTTCTCTTACCGCCACTTGCAACCACCGGCGCATTGAGCCTTGAGCATCGAGCAATGGGCTAATGAGTCATACCAAAATACAGACGAGGAATTTGCCAAGGTATGCATTCTCACGAAACATCCAACGTCCACATTTATCAACACACGTCGTATCATAGGTCGGTGCGCCTCTCGTTGCAGAAGGGTCCTGGGTCACCGATGCACCCAAGGATGCCTACATTCTCGGTCTCAAGGAACTGCCCGAAGATGATTTCCCTCTGGAGCACGTCCACATCTCGTTTGCCCACTGCTACAAGCAGCAGGGGGGTTGGGAGAAAGTGCTGGGCCGGTGGCCGCGGGGCAAGGGTACCCTGCTGGACTTGGAGTTCCTGACTGATGATCAGGGACGGAGAGTGGCTGGTAAGAATTGTGAATTGGCTCGAGGGTGCAAGTTTAGCTAGGCTAACTGTCTTCCCTTCTAGCCTTTGGATACTCGGCTGGTTATGCCGGTAAGAAAACCCGGACCGAGCGAAGGCGAGATGCACGATACTAAGACTTGACGGATAGGCTCTGCATTGGCAGTCAAGAACTGGGCGTGGCAGTTGACTCACCCCGATGGCGCGCCATTGCCCGGCGAGGTCCCCTATGCCAACCAAAACCTTCTGGTCCAGTCTGTCAAGCAGTCGCTTGAGGTGGGCAAGAAGCAGGCTGGCCGCCTGCCCAAGGTCCTTGTTATTGGCGCCGTAAGTCTACCAAGTGGATGCTAGGAGAGTCACTTGCTGATATATCTCGTACAGTTGGGACGCTGTGGCAAGGGTGCCGTGCAACTGGCTAAGGACGCCGGGATTCCCGAGTCCAACATAATACAGTGGGACATGGCAGAGACCGCGAAGGGTGGCCCCTTCCGGGAAATCATCGAGGAGGCAGACATCTTCATCAACTGTATATACCTCTCCGCCAAGATCCCTCCGTTCGTCAATGTCGAGAGCCTTTCCTCTCCGAACCGGACTCTGTCCGTTGTTTGCAACGTTAGCGCTGACACGACTAACCCCAACAACCCCATCCCTATCTACGATATCACCACCACCTTCGACAAGCCCACTGTCCCCGTCACCCTCCCCGCTAGCGCCCAGGGCCCGCCACTCAGCGTGATCAGCATTGACCACCTCCCGTCTCTCCTCCCGCGGGAGAGCTCGGAGATGTTCAGCGAGGCTCTGCTACCCAGTCTGCTTCAGCTGAATGACCGGGCTAATGCGCGGGTGTGGAAGCAGGCCGAGGACCTGTTCCACGAGAAGGTGGCTACCCTGCCGTAAACTCATGGACGAATTGATGGTACATTGATACAGTCAATTAGAAGAAAGAGGCCTATTATCCTCTATATAATCAATCGATAACTAGAGTCGAAGCTCTTGCTAAGTCGATATAGATAGCCCCACGCTAGTAGTTACATGCCACTGAGAAGTCTAGTAACATCATTGTGTGTTAGCTTCTACCAAGGGGTGTCACAGAGCGTAAAGTAAAGAGAGCTGTGGCTGACAGGTTGAGTAGTGTGATGAGCGGGTTCATGAGTAGTCTGCAGGTAAGCAAGGTACAGTTATGTAAGTCAGTATTTGCAAGATTCTCGAGGCCCTCTCAGGCCCTATTAGGGAACTTGACTTGTTTGCATTACTATGGAAAATTCTAGTTGCCTTAGATCGCTAATTCATTTACACGACAGAGCGATATATTGTATTTAAAGTAAGTCACTATATGGATACTGATACAAGAATATTGATACTCCAAGTCTATTCCTAATATACACTAGTGAGCCTTGGCATTGGCCTTCGAGAAACAATTAAAGAGTGTAGGTGGTGGCACCGGTTTCGAGACGCACTATAACGTACATTGAATCATTGACAGAAATCCAATTTACCGTGAAATTTGAATAAATAAATCCAAGTACCGTAGGCTGTAAGCAAGGAAAAACAAACCCGCAGAAGTTGTACTAACTTATGTACTTATGAAAGTGTGGAGAAGTTCTTGGCGGAACTTCACGCGTAAAGTGCGACGCGCCTCTTTTCCTTGACACCATGGCATGAACCATGGCGACCATCCAGCCCATCGAGGCTCGCTCGGTGTGTATTCCAGTGTCTCTGCATAGATCTATGTTCCCTCTGACTCTCAAATCTTCAGGTCCACCAAATTCAGTCTGGCCAGGTCATCATTGATTTGTGCTCCGTCGCGAAAGAGCTAGTCGAGAACAGTCTCGATGCAGGCGCAACGACCATCGGTCGGTAGTCTGTTCCACTCGTACGACTACGTCTCAGTACTAACAACTTCTGTCTTCTAGAGATCCGCTTTAAGAACAACGGACTGGATTTGATCGAGGTGCAGGACAATGGTAGTGGCATTGCGCCCGAGAACTATGAGAACGTCGGTGAGCTTGAGTTCTTCATCTTTGGTAGTCTCTGAGTCTTTTATGCTAACAATGAATTCTTCCTTAGCGCTGAAACATTACACGTCGAAGCTATCTTCATACGATGACCTCACACGCCTCCACACGTTCGGCTTCCGCGGCGAGGCCCTGTCGTCCCTTTGCGCACTTTCCGACTTCCACATCGTCACAGCCAAGATAGACCAAGTCCCTCGTGCCAATAGACTCGATTTCGAACCATCGGGAAAGCTCGGTAAGACACAGATCGTGGCAGGACAGAAGGGAACGACGGCATCCGTGGAGGGGATCTTCAAACGGCTTCCCGTACGCAGGCGCGAACTGGAGAAGAATATCAAGCGAGAGTACGGGAAAGTGCTGAACCTACTCCATGCATATGCTTGTATTAGTGCCGGGGTGCGGTTTAGTGTCCGGAATACCGTCGGCAAGACGAAAAATGTGGTGGTCTTCTCCACAAATGGAAATCGCACGACCAAAGAGAACATTGCTAATGTATACGGAGCGAAGACTCTGTCTGCGCTGATACCGCTTGACCTGAAGTTGGAGTTTGAGCCCTCGGCTGCGACGCGCCGCGTTAGCGACGGTGAGCTTGTCAATCAGATGGAGGTTCGTGGTCATATATCACGTCCTGTCTTTGGGGAAGGGCGCCAGACTCCCGATCGACAGATGTTGTTCGTGAATTCAAGGCCGTGTGGCTTGCCGCAGATCGCCAAGGCTTTCAACGAGGTTTACAAATCGTTCAACGTCTCGCAGTCGCCATTTATTTTTGCGGACTTCCAGATGGATACAAACGCCTATGATGTGAATGTGTCACCGGATAAGCGAACCATTTTGCTGCACGATGCTGGGGCTCTGATTGAGTCACTGAAGGCTTCCCTTGCGCAACTCTTCGAGGCGACAGATCAAACGGTTCCTCAGTCACAGATACTGGGTTTCAAAACACAGACATCCAATCAGCAGGCATTGGCATCCCTTCCAGGGTTTGTGTCTGCCAGACAAGTCAGCCGAAGTGCTTCCGGCACCTCTTCTAGGTCACCTGCAAGAACACCACAAGATGCAAATGGCGATGAGCCTGTCGAGGAAGAGACGCCAGCTCCTCTTTCGAGTATACGGGGCAACATGAAGCAATTCATAAGTTCACAAGACGCGTCTAGCCAACTTGAGGTTTCATCTCCAATTAAACCTACATCTAGGTCACCTCGAGAAGCGTCTAGACCATCACCCCGGGTGGGTACTCCAGAGCAAGAGCCGGATTCTACGCCTGTTGAGCCTGCTTACGATGGTCATAAAAAGCCGGAGAACCAACCAACGAGACCTCCACCACCAACTGAGTCCCCTACGGAGCTTTCATCCCAACCATCCGAAGAGGATCAATCCCGTGCCCATCAGTTGCCCGACACTGAAGATACTCCCAATGTTATTCAAACCGCATTTGACCGCATGCGCCCTCGTCGGCTACCTGCTGAAGTAGCTACCATTAGCATCGGAGACCGCACGGTGACATCGATGGTCGGTAGTGGTCTTCCGCGCAAGCGGACTTCCGACGTTGGGAGTTCGATGAAGGAACATCCGGGGCGCAAACGACGGATCCATACGCCGTCTAGGCCGAATATATTTGGAAAACATATGAAGGCCTTTTCGGCCCCAGGGACGCAGCCTGAAGAGGATGATGGGGAGGGAGCCGACGTCTCTGGAAGTGAGGTTGATGAGGAGAATATCATTGATGATGAAGCCGAAGAAGTGGAAGACGAGGACGAAGACGAAGCGGAAGAGGAGGAGGAAACGGACGCGGAAGAAGAAGAAGCTGAAGATGTTGAATACGCCCCCGAGGCTAATGGGGACCATCACAACAACGATGTTGCTACTGGCCGCGAGGCACAATCCCCCCAAGAGCAATCCGCTGATGCAGAGGGGCCTTTGCTCGAAGAAGCCGAGAAGAAAGCGCAAGAAGAAGCACTGGTCCAGCGCCTTATCGACCAAGCCGAAGAAAAGGCTATTCTCCCCTCTGAGAACAATGCCAGTCGCGTGAACAAAATGAACAAGGGTGCCGCACATCGCGATGCCACTGTCAACCTTGTCGGTAACATCGATGCGTCCATGACTCGACTCCAGTCACAAATGGCCTGTTTGCGGGAAACACTCCATCCACGCGATGCATCATCAAAGAAGAAGGACCGTGCTGATCCCGCAGATGGCACAACTGCTGAAGACCGACTTTCTCTTACAGTCAGCAAGACGGACTTTGCACAGATGCGAATCGTTGGTCAGTTCAATCTCGGCTTCATCATCGCTGTTCGGCCCGGTGTGGATCACGATGAGCTCTTCATCATCGACCAGCATGCCTCCGACGAAAAGTACAACTTTGAACGCCTGCAGGCCGAGACGGTTGTTCAGAACCAGAGGCTTGTGCGGCCACAGCGCCTGGACTTGACCGCCGTTGAGGAGGAGATCGTGCTCGAGAACCGTAAATCTCTCGAAAAGAACGGCTTCATCGTGACAGTCGACGAAAGCGGGGACGAACCTATCGGGCGCCGGTGCCAGCTCATCTCGCTGCCTCTGAGCAAAGAGGTTGTATTTGGCTCTCGAGACCTGGAGGAGTTGATCGTCCTCCTATCCGAGTCCCCTGTCACCAACGAGATCTCCGTCCCACGACCTACCAAAGTACGCAAGATGTTCGCGATGCGCGCTTGTCGCTCGAGCATCATGATCGGCAAGACCTTGACCACGAAACAAATGCAGCGGGTGGTGCATAACATGGGAACCATCGATAAACCATGGAACTGTCCCCACGGGCGGCCAACGATGCGGCACCTAATGAGCTTAGGACAATGGGACGAATGGGACGAGTACGCCGATGAAGATGAACAGGAAGGCGGTAATTTAAACGTCTGGCGACAATACGTGGAGCAAGAGTGATTATACCCAAATACATTCAAGTATATACCGACAATCACCACCACCACAACCAACCCCTAGTCTCCTTCTTCTTCCCATTACTTCCATTTCCATTCCACAACCCATGCTGTCCATTCTCCATACTTATTCCATTAACCCCATTAACAACCCCATTCAGTTCATCTCCATCCCGATCCCCAACCCCCATCTCCTCCTCCCTCACATCCGTAGCCTCCACCCCATCCATCATCTCCTCCAACACTAGCAGATCCCGTTCAATCATCTCTGCCCAGTTCTGCACGTCCCCAATCTCTTTAAGTCCCTCGCGCGTCTCATCTGCGAAACCACTCCACTGCGCATTCTGCTTCGCCAGGCGCGCCGTGTGCTCCGTCAGCTCGGCTTCCTGTCTGTCTAGCGCGGCTGTGTTGGATGTGATTGTGGCAGCGCGGTCGCGGAGGGGAGCCTCGAGGTTCGCGCCGACGGAGTGCAGAGTTGCCGTGAATGCGGCGAGGGCTTCTTTCTTTTGTTGTTCTTCTGTGGAGGGAGGTTCGGAGGTGGAGTCCATGGTGGTGGGGTCCATGGTGGCGAGGTTTAGTTTGAGCTTGGGGGTTGGGGGTTGGGGTGTAGATTTGGATGTGGATAGATCGGGTTCGGATATTTAGGTGGAGTGCCTTGTCTAGAAGATAACGTAGGCATGGACCGATATAAATATTGCGGAGGCCGATCTGCAACCCCACTTGGCGTGGCGCGCTGTCAGCCTCTCGTTGACACCGGCACATGCATGTCCTTTGGCTATGACTGTTTTAGGTCACCTATACAGGACCATGCATCTAAGAAAGGTTGAAAAGTGTCTACTGGACAATAGATAAGTATTAAACACCAGAGATCCCCTCTGGGCATTATCATATTCGAATGCTATGCTCCCGGGATAGAACGATTTTATGAACACCAACATATCTAGAAGAAAAGAAGACCCGAAGCATAATGGAAAAGAAATGAGACAAAGGAATCACGCTCGACAAAGCCTTCATCAATGCAAAAAGTCGCTCGTAAATGAGAATTGACCCAAGATAATGATCAAGAGGCATTAATAATACAGGCTCGAATCGTCCCGTATGAAAGAAAGGTTCGGACCCGAAGAGTCAGTGGGCACTTTAAAGCAAACCCGAAAGAACAGCCTCGGTAGCTATGGGGAAATGTTAGCAGACATTCGTAGATTGGAAAAAAGGGAAACAAACGTACCAGAGTTGATGTATGGCCTCTTGAGGTCCAGGTTCACGCCGAAGCGTCTTTCGAGCTCTTGCTTGATGCTCTTCTTCGTCACCGTCATCAAGTCCGCTGTGCGGAGGATCTCACGGATTTCGCCCAGAATGGAGTCGTCTGAGGGCAAGTGGCTCAAGTCCTCCATGCTCATGTCCATGTCCATGTGGCGGCTCATCATCTCAGACGGTGCGACCGAGAGGCGCGAGCCAGAGTTGAGCAGCGGCAGATCCAGCTGGGAGGCGGGACCGGAGCCCCCGCGGGAGTTAGCGTATGGGTATTGGTATTGCTGGTTGTGGAAGGGCCCCATGTTGGTGCCGTAGGAGTAACCCGAGACTTCTGAGCGATCGTCGCGCGAAGTCTCTGCTCCCCAAAGCTCGTTCTGGTACTCCTCCCAGCGCTTCTTGGGGATGGAGGCAGGGTCGAATTTGCCTTCGTCGGAAATGACAACCTTGCGGCCCTTTTCTCCGGTGATGACACGAGTGTTACCCCAGGAGAAGTCGTCCATGTTCCAGAAGGAGTAGAGAGGCAGGGCGAGTGAGAAGACGGGGATAGCTCCCATGTAGATCAGCATCCAGCCGATCATCTCCCACTTGCGTCGGATGATGAAAATGAACGCTTGAAGACCGTAGATGACACCAAGAAGAACGAATGAGATCCAGGGAAGGTTTCCTGTGTCCGTGATAATCCAGTAGATCAAGTAAATGATGTAGGCGACGGTGACGGGTTGGATGACAGTACTGAGAAGATCGACGAAAACAACGAAACGCATACTAAAACAGCAGAAACCGCACAGCTGTTGCAGCGGGATCAGTTCCATCAGGTTGTGAACGGTGGAGTTGATCCATCGGCGACGCTGGGACAGGAAGACGGCGAAACTCTCAGGTGCCACAGTCCAAGCATGGGCTCGGAAGATGTACTTGGTCTTGAACTTGGGATGATGTTTGAGAAGAAGCGTTGTCAGGTAACGATCCTCACCGAGGTGAAGCAGATTCTTCATGTGCAGAGTATCCACGCGGATCTCCGAGTAAGCTTCGACAATTTCCTTGCTGACGAAAAGCGGCTTGCCGGTCTCCGCTGAGCGGATACGGTACATACTGAAACAACCGGGCAAACAAGTGACGGAACCGAAAAGACTCTCAAAGGCCTTGGTCAGATTGTGAGAAATGTAGTACTCGTAAACCTGAATCATCGTGACCATGGACGTCTTGGCGTTAGATAGAGCTGTTTCACCGCAAACACCGATGAGACGCGTATCAGACAAGAATGAGGAAACGAATCGTGTACCGGCATCTGGTGCAACGACAGTATCGGCGTCGACTTGCAGAATATACTCGTAGAAGGTTGGGTTGACACCGATAATATTCCGAATTTGGTGGTGCATCTCAAGCTCCATTGGGCTCATGGGCATGTTGTAGTGGACACGGTTGAGGAAGCGCATGAGGACCATCTGGGAGTCACGCTTGCCACGGTTGCCCGGGCGAGACACCTCAGAGGGCTTGCCAACTTTGACCACAACCAAGTAGGGAACGATGTGACCCTGAACTTCATAGAGACCGGAGTAGACCTTGGCCATGTTGTGCTGCTTCATACCCTCACCCAAACTCTCGAAGCTGAGAGGCTCGGGGTCGACAGACTCGGGCACACCCAAAATGTCCAGAACAATGCGAGGAGTGGGTCGATCGTTGCCCTGACCAATAATCATTCCGTCACAAATCACCAGCAGAAGTTTGCGCTTGTCATCATAACGCATGCGAGCCATAGAATCGATAGCACGGCGCAGCGACTCTTCGTCTTCTGTGTATGCAGGCACTTGGCAAATAATGAACTTGTCCAAGTTTTCAGGCAGGTTCTTCTTTCCAAATTGCAAGGCAGCCAAGAATTTGGAGACAATAATAGTGCAAAGCACGATCGAGATGGCAAGAATGAAGTACCGAGCAAACTCACAGCGAGGAGAGTTACGGGTATCCACATGACCGACAAAGAACAAGTTGTCAAGACACAGTTGCATTCGGTCGCGTAGATCCGCGGAGAAATCGAGATTGTTGAAGAGGTCAGTGACGTCGGAGCCTGCTTTTTGTTGGAAGAGCTCAACCAGAAGAGGGCTCATGTAGTCCGTGTTGATGTTGCTGGTGGAGATGTTTTTGCTAGCTGGCTCACGTGCGACACGGGGTCCCGCGATATAGTAGGTCATATCGTAAACCTTGCCATTGATACTAACAATGCTGTCACCGTCTGTTGCCAACGTCTTCATGTACTTCGGAGTGTAACCGATGTAGCCCTTCTTGTAATTGGCACGCATCATGACCATCTGCTCGTAGAACCAATCCGGCCGGTAGTCCGTAGTCCAGTAACGGAAGTCATGGTATTTGGCGTTGATGTCGAAACTGGTTGAGCTTGTGGTCGCCGTAGAGGTGTTCAGATTGGAACGGTAATCCAAAGGCACGGCGGGATCAACACTTCCATCCACGCCCTGGCACAAAGCCGAAACCTGGACAGGGAAAAGGTTGGTCGCGTCAGTTCCAGCGTAGGCCTTGAGTGCCTTCTGCGGGACGATATCGGGGTAGTGAGTAGGCGAGAAGTCGCCCAGGTTGAATATAACACCGCGAATAGCGATGAACTCGTTCTGTCCATTCTTGCCATTGTGCGTGCTGAGTTCTCCTTTGGAATACACATTCTGAGTCGGACAGACCAATCCGGGGAAGGCAACGATCATGAAAATAGCGGCGCCACAGGAAAACCAGATGATCATGTTGATTGCGAGCTTCTCACGCCAGGCAATCCGGACATCTTTACGTTTCATGCGACCGACCAGTCTGATGAGGAAGTCTGGGATGAAGAAAGTCAAGAGATAGACTAGTGCCATCCAGCGTCTGCGAGAGCCTGAAATTGGAACCTCATCCACCTCCTCCATTTTCTTCTCATTGTTCTTCTCTAGCATCTGTTCTTTCGTTTCAAAGTTTCGGAACATGTCGCCAGAGTTGAAGGCAGATGCACCGGCATCAGAGCGTCCGTCCAGCTCGCGGCTGCCAAAGTACCCTTGTTTCGCTTCATCTCCATAAATGAAAGCGCCAGGGGATTGATCAGCCGGGTTGAGCAGACGAACCTTGGCGTCCGGGTTGCTGCTGGCGTGAAATTCGCCTTCGTCGACACCTGCGATACCGTAGGAGGGGACCACACGCTCTCCGACTTTAGCGAGATCTGCCCAGCACCGTTCACTCAGGAAGACACCTGTGCTTCCCACGCGTGCCTCGTTGCCGGGCCATCGTCGCTCATCCAAGACAACCTCGGACTTTTCCCTGTCACTGCCGACTACAACATTCCCGATCTCTGCCAGACCCAGGAACTCTGCGAAAGGAAGGAAGACGCTAAAGTCGGCATTTCTCAGACGTTGACTGATTTCGGCGATGCCGAAAGTTTGAACCTGCATACGCACACATTTGCTGTCAAACTGGTTTGCGATACGCCGGTCGTTCGGCTTAAGGCAGATGACAAAGTATGGGTTCAGGTTCGGCGCCCTCAGGCATTTGTTGACAACGTCGAGTCCAGAAAGGAACTGACCGGCCGCTCCCTGCGAAGGTCCCATCATACCACTCTTCCTATTGCCTGCGCCTCGCTTGGAGCTGGCAGCTTGGCTGTCGTGATCCTCTGCTTCCTCACTATCGGCACGGGAAGTAGCGAGACGGGCTTGCTGGTCGAACTTGCGCCTAGCCATACTCGGCATACGCATGGGCTTCGACGAGACCTGCGCCTGCATGATGGCAGTCTTTTCCTGCGGGTGGGAAATAGTCTGCAATGCCTCTTGGCCGAAAAGATCACGAACAAAGTCGCTCTGAGTGGATTTCATCAAGTTCATCAAATCGCCCGAGACAACTTCTCCGTTCTCCTCGATCAAACCATGGACAGCATAGTCCACCTCACCGGCAAAGTGCTTGACGGTGAATGCTGAGCGAGCCTGCGACACATAGCCAGTGCTGGTCGCACCAGCAGAACCGACTGAGATAGCAGGGTTCTTGCCGTCAAACCTCTTGTGAACACTCTCCAAGAACTGATTATCAGATCGCCCGCGGCGCGTCTGATCGTCTAGGATGCTCAAAAGACCGTTACCGTGCTTCAAGAGTCCGCGGACAGTGTCGACATTATCGAAATAGGAGGTTGCAGCCACGGAGATCTCCTCACGGTCTAGAACATCGGCCTTGTGCTCAAAGAAGGACTGCAAGCAGTAGTTGTAGAGAGATTCGGTTGCTGCATTGCTCAGCAGCTGATCCAGAGTCGAACCGGTCGAAGAAGCTTGAGCGAAGCCAGGGAAGTCGACAATGGAGATGGTGTTTGCCACGCTATCCTCGGCGGCACAGATTTTCTGGTTCACATTTTCGATCACCCAAGTAACCAGGAGCGAGTAAATAGTGCGAGCAAAAGCATCAGCATTTTCTCTAGCACCCTTCGGATCCAGCATGATCGTGACACGCTCGCGATGGATAGTCTTGGTCTTGTAACCAAGGCTGTTCTCTAGGGCATCCACACTGAGACCCAGGAATGCAGCAATGGTATCGAGAGCCTGCTTGTTCTTAACAACAGTGACCATCTCGCCACCTTCGTGGGAGTAACCGCCGCTCTCCTCGGCACCTGTGGTGGTGGACTGTCCGGATGTAAAGTCGAGCTGTCCAATGTGAAGAATACTGGCTAGAACCTGGCAGATTTCGGCAATCTCGCCCCGGGAGAACTCAAGCTTACGCAGAGCGGTCTTAAAATGCTGGAAGCCCTCTGAATCATTGACACCGACCTTTAGCTGCGTGGGGTGACCAAGATAGCGCCATCGCTTGTGGCTAATGGTCCCCGAAGACAAGCCACCCCTCGTTTGGACGTGAATAGCATTGTCGAATCCCAGGTGAGACTTTTCGGCAGAACTGGTACCAGCCAGAAGGTAGTAGAGCACGTGGAAGCTGCGTTCACCGGTAGGCACGGAAGAGAGACGGCTACGCTCCAATCGGTAATCGATGATCTTACCACCAATAAGAGTGGGGTTCAGGGAGGAGGAGCCATCGTACTGCAATTCGAGGAACAGACCGGCCTTGGAAGCTGTCGGAGTAGTCACAGACTTGGTGGTAGTGAGGGTGTCGAAAACAAAGGCGGCATATGACAGTTTAGAGGAAAGCGGAGTTGAGGAAAAAGAGAGAAATGATGATAGTAGGTGCGAGCGAATAGTGGTTTTACCGGATCCACTCTCTCCTCTGGGAGCACGGGTTAGTTTTGAATCATGAAGTCTCGTTGTCGGGGTGGACTCACAAGAACACCACAGCCTGGTTCTCTGCGCGCGTCCCCAGTCGAGTGAAAGCGCGGCGCGCCAAATCCTCGGCTTCCCCAGCCGCACTGCCTTCCTTGGCGCCATCCGGACCTTTAGCTGCTGAATTGTATGTATTAAGTGAGATCAATGCCTGGGACGAGAGGCGGGCAGTTGGTAAGCCGACATGGAAGCTGTACTGGTTAGCGTTTGAGATTCCAGGGTCCCGAGCTATCGACGTACCGGCTGGCGAGGTGTGCTGTCAGATGAGTATCGGACTGAAGATGTGCGGGTAGTGCGGGCAAGGAGGACTGGGCATGGGCCGGAGAGCCGGTGGTGTTGCCCGCCATATTGTGAGGCTGATATCCGCACTGAGACTTCAGTGGGATGGAGTAACGAGCGTATGAAGACCACCGATCAGGAGCGGTCCTCTAGAAAATCGACGGTGGCACTCGATCCCGGTATGTGCAGATGAACGTGGAGTGTGGAATGTCGAGAGGAATGAAAGACCCCTAGCAATGGGTGGAATCGTTCATGGGGGTAAGAGTAATACAAAATGAAGGAGGAACAAGCTCCGGGATCACAAAAAAGATAAGACGGTCCGGGGGATGTGTAGCAGTGTATTGTTACCGGTCACACACTAGGAAGACTAAGAGGGACCGAAAATAGACTGTAATCGAAGGCGATGGATTGGTGTCTCGGCTATATCCACTTTTTTTTTCCTCAGAACATGTGGTGCGGAGGGTCAAGCTCAGACTGAGCTATACTGCGAACCTCGATGGAATAGGATCCCACCACTCTACCAAGCCTTAAATAGTACCTAGTGGTCACATCTGAAGCAAATACAAACCCATACGAGATTCCCTGCGACGCGTAGTGCCACGGTAACGGCTGTTTACATCTCACGCGCTAATCGGGGTTAGGGTCTCAAGTACATCAGCAAGGCCCCACCCGCCGGGAGTCTGGTCCCTGTTCCTCTCGGTCCCTGTACGCAGTACATAGTAATATGCATCATCTCCGCACCCTGGATCTGACATCCCTTACTGTCAATTTTAACATGATGCATAAATAGTATCAACTTCAGACATGTCAAGATTATAAAGAAACTTTGGAATCCGCTAATGGCCACATTTGACCTAACAGAGTGGAGCGATCTCCTTCTAGACGGGGCCATGAAACTAGGGGTTCGTGGCTGAACATTTCTGACCGTATGACCCAGCTGTCTGTCGATTGTATCTCTATTGTATCTGTATCTCATGTACCCCTAGGTGGCAAACGGTAACATAACCCAGTACAGGCCCCCCCTTTGTGAGACATCCCAAATATAGATCCGTGGACAGAGTTGGTTCAGACCGAGTCGGGAGCCCCATCTGGAATAGTTTGATTGGGTCGGGAGTATATGCCACCGAACCCTGACAGATTCAGGGTGAAAGGCAGGTAAACACTCAGCTCACAATGATGGGCCTTCTATACATTTTTTAAAAGAAACAAAAGATACTTACCAGTAAACAGTAAAACAGAATTATCTTTTATTCGAGTTTCTCTCTCCGAGAGGCCGTTTGGTAAAATAAAATTTCAAAGAGCGGGAAAGCTTGTCAGCTCCGGCGATCACCAGATCGCCGGTATTTTGCACTTTACACAGACGGTCCCCGTATTTTTCACCTGTTCTCCCCACGCCTATTACTTTCTGACTTACCTTATCTCCGTTTTTTTCCCTCTCCTGTTGTTGTTCTTTTGCTTCACTCGCTTCCCCTCGGTCAACTCGTCCCCCTCCTCCTGTCGCTCGCTCAATTCGTCGGAGTATACATCTTGTGGGAATCTCGATTTGTTGTTACGCCGATCCCCCTCGGTATACACTCCATTCCAGCTCCCATACGCGATCTGCGATCTGTCACTGCTCCCTGACAAAGCATCTCCCTCGATGCTGGGGTGGTAACCTTGACCCTGAGAACTCAGTGACCGCTGGGATTGTTCTCATATTCTAGGTTCACCATGTCGAACCGCTACTCGGTCTTTTCCAACCAGTCCGCCGGGCTTTCGGCTGGACCTCGGCCGACCTCACAACATGCTACGCAGGTCTCGACCACCACTCTGCTAAATGCTCTCCACTCGTTTTACAGCGCCGGTCAAGCCTACCAGCTGGATGCGGGCACCAGTTTGGTGGTGAACACCTGGGTGACCGCAGCCACAACTCTCCCCGATGGTCGCAGCGGCGCGACTGTCGACCGAGACATGGCTATAAGGGCCTGGGAACACGCTCGGAGGCGAGCAGAGGATGGCTGTGTCGTTCTTTGGTACCATTCTCCGACTTATCATTTTGCTCGGTAACATGCGCTAACAATGTACTAGCTCACTCCACCAGTCGACTCCTTCATTGCTAGAGCCATTCATTGCGGCACTACCAATTCCCACTCCGGAGGTGGCATTGACTGCCCTAGCCGCTTTGCGACCCTTCCTTTCCGCAGTCACCTCTTTTAACCCGTCATATTCGCTACACTCCGCCCTATCGGCTTCCTACACATTGACCCTTCAGGGTACAGTGGTGGGTCTTTCTTTGGCTTTGTCAACCTCCGGCATCAATGTGCGCAAGGGTCTCTTGGAAATCCCTAAAGAGGCGGGTTTTCGTGCATTTGACGTTTTCTACTATCTTTTGACATCTGCATCCACCCCCGCTGAGCGTGAATTCTTGGATTTGCAAGATCCTTCGACTTATGCCCTGCTCAACCGATCCGAGACCTACTCCCCTCCACCCTATTTGCCTACCGCCGATGATACAGCTTCGGCCGAAGATTTCAGAGCCCATTTGAGGTCCATTGGCATCAAGGGAGCCGCCCAGCGAGGTCTGCTCACGGTTCTTGCTGGTCTCCTCAAGCTTGGTAACGCAGCTGGACTAGAGGTTGACCAGGAGGAGTTGGAAGAAGTCTGCGAAGATGTAGGCGGTCTCCTGGGTGTTGACCCCGAGGTTTTATTGCACAGATGCTCTACTGATGAGCGCGAGTTCTTGATCGCTGGAATCTACGAAGCACTCGTGGACTGGGTTATCGGCAAGGCGAACGAAGCCATTTCAGCTGAGATCCAGATTGCGTTGGAAAATGACTCCAGCAACGGCGGTGCAGGTGCGGCTCACATCGCCAACGAAGACACGGTCAGCCTGACTGTGGTCGACATCCCGCGCCCAGCTCTTGGTAAAGCTATTGCCATGAGGGGAGTGTTTGACGATGACCTTGGTCTAAATGCCGAGATGAAGGAGGACGGAATCACTATTCCACCTATCGGCCAGTCTGTCGTCAACGAAATGAACACAGCGGTCGCACAGGTCGAGACAGATCTTGGTATCATGACCGGCGCCGCTGGACGGGAGCGTGAACACGAGCTTGACAGACGTCAAGGAGTGTTAGAAAAGGTCGGAGTGGAAGCCGAGACGGATTCCTTCTTGCGCCAGCTGTTGCTCCCGTCCGAGACCGAGGGAATCACTCTCGGCAAACATGGACGCTTCGATCTTCCCACCACTCTCGGCAGCAGCCGTGTCTGGTACCACCTCTCCATTCACCCCACTGATGACTTGCCCGGTCAGCTCAATGTATCCTCAGTGACCTGGTCCGCTGGTGCCGTGTCGCGCCAATTGCGAGATTGGCGACTTCCAGAATGGGCCAACCGTCGTCTCAAGCAGCTCGATTTCACTGCCGATTTTGATGTCGAGGAGTTTGTGGGTCGCTATGAGCGGCTTGGCTGCACAGATGGCCAGGATGGCGTTGAAAGCTGGATTCTCGAGAGGGGCTGGAGTAACGGTGACGCTGTCGTTGGTCATCAACGAATCTGGATGAGAGAGGGTGCGTGGTGGGACGCAGAGTCGATGCTGGATCTGAAACCGGATGACGCTCTCCACAATCCTTTCGTCTATGGTGCTGCCATGTACGAGTCTGGCCTCACTCCAGACGGCCACCCCGTCGGCGAAGGCGCCAATCTTCTGGGTAGCCAGAACGACCTCCTCATGCAACAATCGATGCTTGCTCCGAGTGTCATGGGAGGTGCCAAGTCCATTGCTCCTAGCGCTCCTTTCACTAGTGCTGCGAGTCCCGGTGACTATGGTCTCGGTCACAAAGGTGACAACAATCAAGGAGACATTGCCTACTACGATGACTACGGTCGGTACATTGGCGACCTTGATCCCGAATTCGGTGATCCCAAGCACATTGAGAAAAAGAAGATCACCTTCGGTCGCCGGGCATGGACTACTTTTGTCTGGGCGATGACTTTCTGGATTCCGTCCTTTTTGCTTCGCTACGTTGGTCGTATGAAGCGTCCTGACGTTCGAATGGCGTGGAGAGAGAAGGTTGTTTTGGTTTTCCTCATTTTGCTCTTCAATGGTGTTGTCTGCTTCTACATCATAGCTTTCGGTGACCTTCTCTGTCCCAACAAGGACAAAGTGTGGAATACCAAGGAGGTCAGCTGGCATACCCAAAGCAACAACTTCTTCGTCAGCATTCACGGCCGGGTGTATGACATTTCCAAATTCTGGAAATTGCAACACAGTGACACCAGTACCGAGACGACTTCTTCCAACATGAAGCAATTTGCTGGTTTGAACTTAGACGCATATTTCCCTCCGCCTCTGTCAGTGTTCTGCTCAGATTATGTCACGAGTAACACAATCAATTTGCAGAACAACGACACCACTGCTGTCTCGGACTCGAGCGCCCTTCATTCCTCTGGTCCTTACAATCAAGCGAGTACAACTACGGCCCTGCACAAAATTACCTGGTATGAGAAAATCTTCCTGCCCAAGATTACAGATTACTACAAGGGCGACCTGGTTTGGACCAGAGACACTGTCAAGAAACAAGCTGAGGATGACTCGCGTTATTGGGTCATTAAAGATAAAAAGATCTATGATCTCACAGACTATGTCTACACCGTCAAAGCGGAGAACTCCCTCTCTAGCTACGATTTTTTGCCAAGCGCCGTGACCACGCTGTTCAAGGACAACATGGGAACAGATGTGACAGATAAGTGGCCGGATACAGAAGAATTCAGGAAAGTCCAGACATGTCTAGACTATGTCTTCTACAAAGGCAAGGTCGACTTCCGCCAAGACGCTCGCTGCACGGTCAATAACTGGATTCTTTTGGCTTTCACCATTCTGATTTGCTGCGTTATCGGTATCAAGTTCTTGGCGGCTCTGCAACTGGGATCCAAACGTCGACCAGCACCACAAGACAAGTTCGTCATCTGCATGGTTCCCGCTTACACGGAAGGAGAAGATTCTTTGCGAAAGGGCCTCGACTCCCTCACTGCCCTGCAGTACGACAACAAGAGGAAGCTGATCTTCGTCATCTGCGACGGTATGATTGTTGGCGGTGGAAATGACCGCCCGACGCCTAAGATCGTCCTTGATATCCTAGGTGTGGACCCCAAGATGGATCCGCCTGCTCTGCCTTTCAGGTCCATCGGCCAGGGCAGTGACCAGCTCAACTACGCCAAGATTTACTCTGGTCTCTACGAGTACGAGGGCAACGTCGTGCCCTACATCGTCGTGGTCAAGGTCGGTAAAGAGTCTGAACAGAGAAAGTCCAAACCAGGTAACCGTGGTAAGCGAGACTCGCAAGTCCTTTTGATGCATTTTTTGAACCGTGTCCACCACCGTGGCCCGATGTCACCCATGGAGCTCGAGATCTTCCACCAGATCAACAACGTCATTGGTGTAGATCCGGAGCTGTACGAGTATTGCTTCATGGTCGACGCCGATACCACTGTCAAGGAAGATTCGTTGAACCGATTGGTGGCGGCATGTGCTGCCGATGCTAAGATCGCGGGTATCTGTGGTGAGACCAGTCTTGCAAACGAGGAACGTACCTGGTGGACCATGATTCAGGTCTACGAATACTACATCTCGCATCATTTGTCCAAGGCCTTCGAGTCCCTCTTTGGCAGTGTCACCTGTCTTCCCGGATGGTAAGATTTTTATTTTTCGAGTTCCAAATACGTTTATCACTGCTAAATACCCTACAGTTTCACCATGTACCGTCTTCGAACTGCGGACAAGGGCCGCCCTTTGATCATTGCGGACAAGGTTGTTCAGGAATACGCGGATATTGATATCGACACACTCCACAAGAAGAACCTCCTGTCTTTGGGTGAGGATCGATTCTTGACGACCCTTATGACCAAACACTTCCCGACCATGCGATACAAGTTCCTCCCAGATGCCTACGCAAGCACAGCCGCTCCTGAAACATGGGGTGTGCTTATGTCTCAGCGTCGTCGTTGGATTAACTCGACCATCCACAACTTGGTGGAGCTGGCGGCTCTCAAGGATCTCTGCGGTTTCTGCTGCTTCAGTATGCGCTTCGTCGTGCTCGTGGATCTCCTCGGAACGGTCATTCTTCCTGCTACGTGTGTCTACTTGGTGTATCTGGTCTATCGTGTCGCTAGCCACTCTGGCCCATTACCTCTGATTTCAATTATTATGCTTGCCGCTATGTACGGTCTTCAAGCGATAATTTTCCTTATCAAGCGCCAGTGGCAGCACATTGGATGGATGATCATCTACCTTCTCGCCTTCCCCATCTACAGTTTCGTTCTGCCGCTGTACTCTTTCTGGAAGCAGGATGATTTCACCTGGGGTAGCACACGCGTGGTCATCGGCGAGAAGGGTGACAAACGTGTCATTGCGGTGGAGGATGAGGCCTTCGACCCTCGCAGTGTTCCTTTACAGCGCTGGGATGACTACGCGCTAGCCAACAACCTCCCTGGCCGCCGCGGTGAAATTGGCGGCACCCAAGAGAAGGGCTTCACCGGTCGCTACGATGAAATGGCCATGGAAATGGACGACATGCACTCGCAATACTCATCTGTGAAGCCAGCCTCGACCATTCTGACCGGTTTCCCCGGCCATGGCCGCCAATCTGGTCTGTACATGCCTCCTCAGTCGCCCGCGCCTTTCGCCGGTGCTAATATGCCTGGAAACCGCAACTCGCACATGTCCAATTTCTCCCGGTACACCGATCTTCCTCAGATGAGCGGTCACGCTGCACCAGGTTCTCGGCCCATGTCTGTCGCCAATCTCGGTGGTTACCAGGACCACATGGGCCACCAGAGCCGTCACAGTCTTGGTGTCGTCAGCACTGACAACCTTCTCGCCGGCCGGTCTCGCAGCCCGCTGGCCCAATACCCCCCTTCGCGACCCGCTAGCACCGCATTCGATTTCCGGGCTGCCAGTGGCAGTGGACCCGATGAGGGATCCATCACCGAAGCCATTCGCGGGTGTCTAGCAGAGGTGGATCTCGACACGGTCACCAAGAAGCAGGGTAAGTCACCTCACCACTCCATATAGCATGACAAATGACTAACAAGCTCGCAGTCCGCGTTCTGGTCGAACAGCGTCTGCAAACCTCACTCGCCGGCGACAAGCGTGCCTTCCTGGACCGCCAGATTGACCACGAGCTGGCCAACATGTGATGTGGCTACATTCCTTTGCGCATTTAATTCTCTTCTGTAATTTGCATATCTACAGCGCACCAGTTTCTTGAGAAAATAGTCTTTCGGCATGTCTGGCGTTTTCGGGATTTGGGTCTATTTGTTTATTTTTTTTTGTCCCCCCATCTGAACCTTTATATTGAGCGAGTCGATCTTACCGAGTCTTTTCGGGCTTGTAGACTTAATGAGAACGAAGCAGCATTTTGGTTTCATTTGATCTACCTTATCGCCTATATTCACGGATTCCAGGAACTTTACACTCTCTGTATTCCTGTATTCTCCGGAACGTCTGTTGACTCCTCCCGTGCCTCATTGGAGATAGTTCACCTTAACCTCGGTGCAGAGAATGCAACAGCTTCTTGAGCCCCTTCGGTCCATGAGTCTGGACATGCTGGTAATAGTAATCACTAGCAGCGTCCATAATAGCCTTCACCTTGTCAACAGGCACCTTCGCCTTGCGATCATAGGAGTACAACCCATTGACCTCCTGCTCGATATCACACCTAGAATCGCGATCAGTATATGGAACAAGCTTTCTCCAACGGCACAAGCAACGTACAGCTGTGTATACACCAAACCACAGGTATGTCCACCCTTCACAACTCCCATAACCAGCTTCTCAAATCGCTTCAAGAAATCTTCCTGGTCGGTAGCGGTAGTATATCCCCAGTCCCGCTCACCGGCCTTTGCATCTTTAGCCGGGGCGATGTTGACGCCTCCGAACTCAGTGCAGATCACCGGTGCGCCTGCTTTGTGCTGGGCTCCTGGGTCGAGGAGCGTGTGGCCCGAAAAACCGGAGTAGATTGGCTTGGTAAACAAGTCGTGACCTGCCTTTGGGGCCAGGATTCCTCCTTCCATCTTCGAGCATGCGGCTGTTAGCTCGTGGGAGTCGGCATAGTCATGGTAGGTGGTTAGGTCGGTTAAGACATGTTCCCAGCCGCAGTTGTCATTGATCGGACGGGTTGGGTCCAATGTCCTAATGTCCTTATTAGTTTTGGTTTCTGCACATTGGGTGAAAGGCTCGACATACTTGGTCAGGTAGTATAGCGATCGCATATGGTTCCGTTGGTCAATGTTATCCTTCAGAGAGGTATAGGCCCAGCTCTCATTGTTTGGTGTCCAGGTAATGATGCACGGGTGGTTGAGATCTCGCTTGACGGCCTCAGTCCACTCGCTATTCATTCTTTCGATGTAGTCGCTTCCGAACTCGTAGGCATTAGCCATCTCACCCCACACGAGGAACCCAAGTCGATCAGCCCAGTAGTGGAATCTCGGATCTTCGACTTTCTGATGCTTGCGACATCCATTAAAGCCTACAGCCTTGGCCATTTCAATATCAGCCTTGAGAGCCTCAGAAGAAGGAGGCGTCAGGCCTGTCTCAGGCCAATATCCCTGATCCAGGAACAACATCTGGAAAAGAGGCTTCCCATTCAACCTAAAAGTCCCATCGCCAGTAGTCCAAGACAGACTCCTCATCCCCGCCGTGGTCTCAACCTCATCAACGACCCTCCCATCAGCATCATAAAGGCGTAGCACAAGATCATAAAGAATCGGATGCTCCGGCGCCCAAAGAGCAACACCATCACACCAAGCCCCTTCCCCATTAAACGGCGCCTTCACCTGCATCTCGCCCGCATTAGGAACCCTCATACTCATATCCACATTCACCCAGTTCTTCTGTGCCGGAAGCGAAGCCTTATTCTTCCCAACAAAACACCCCCCAAGACTCGCCTCAACCTCAACACTACATTCAGCCCGCGCCTTGCGATCAGTCACCGCGATGCGAGCGTGAAGATCCCCGCTCTCGATATCATCTGCCCGGAGCACAGTCCCGCCGCTTCCACACGCCAATCGCATAGACGGGACACTCTCCACCCAGACAGATTGCCAGATCCCGCCCGTAGGCGTGTAGAAAATGCTTTCTGGAACAGGCTTCCAGAACTGTTTTCCGCGAGGCTGGGCTAGATCATACGGTGAGTCTCTGATGCGGAGCGTGAGTCGGGCTTCCTTGGTGTTTGTATCAGAGCGGAATGCATCCGTGACGTCCACGTCGAAGGGGACATGGCCTCCTCTGTGGGTTCCGACGAGGGAGCCGTCGGCCCAGACGGAGCACTCGTAGTCGACTGCGCCGAAGCGGACGAGGAGTCTGTTTCCGAGTGTCTTTTCGGCGGCGGTGCGGATGTCGTGGATGGTACGCTCGTACCACATTACTTCGTGGGCTTCGAGGAGGTTTATTCCTGATGCCGGGGTTTGGAATGCATAGGGGACTTTGATTTCTTGTTTGGAGTTAGATTCTGCTTGGGATGGGAGGCCTTTCTGGTGCCATTGTTCGGAGAGGCCTGTGTCGGCGTCGTCGAAGATGAACGACCATGGCCCGTCGAGAGAGGACCAGTTTAGGGCTTTGCGCTGGAAGTCGGGGCGGGGGTATGTAGCCATTTTTAAAACTTGGGATCCTACGGGGTGATCGATTTAGATGTAGAGAGAGTTATGTGAGAGGTGTTTCGTGAGGTTACTTCGAGGCATTAAGGGTCGACCCCACGTTGCTACGTCAGCGGGGAGATCGTCAACTCCACGTCGTGGTATGCTTATGGAAATCGTCTAAGGTCAAATCTCATTGATGGGGATATCAAAAGAGTAAACATCGACTCAAAAACCAACAACAAACTCCCGCGAAACCCAGACTGACCCTTGGTATCATGTCGAGTATAGACTGCGACTCAATCCTTTCCCTCCCATGCACACCAGAATCATCAAACACAAAACAAAGAAGGGAGAGGAAGAAGAGAAAAGACATCACGTTCCTCTCCCTCCACAAAAACAAAGGAACGGTTTTGAACTCCGCTCTAGGTCACGCAGATCTTGGAATATCTCGTTTTTCTTTTCTGACGCCTTCGTTGCTTGCGTTCCGTGGTATCAACAAAATTCAGAGAACCAAAATAAATCAAAAGAGAATAAACCGAAAACACACACACGCTGGAAACAAATCAACCAAAAGGGTATACTGCTGTAAATGGATATTTTGGGTTTAACGCGGTGGCCCAATTGGGGCCGGGTATCCAGAAGTAGAATTCGAAGTGCTAGGGCGACCGCTGTCAAAAGAGGCGCGAGGGTCATGCTTGGGTGTCATGTCGCCTGGCGCCGTGCCGAAGGGAAACTTGGTGTCGAAGCGCGCGGGCCAGCCATTGCTGTTGCTGCTCTTGTGGCTGTGCGAGCTGCCCAGAACCGGCAGGTCGTCCTCGGGGAGGTTCACCCCAGAGTCGTTCCAGGGGTTGCGGTAGCCGCTGTCCCGGGATTCCATCGAGACTAGAGACGCCTTCGAAGCGTTGCTCGAGGCGTGCTTGAAGAACGAACCCGGTGAGGCGGAGTGGTTCTTCCGGCCGATGAATGAGGAGAAAGACGAGATGCTTCCGGGCTTGCGGAGGCGCTCGAAAATCGAGCCGCGCTCGCTGGTCTCGTCGCCGAAGCTGGGTCGCGTGGGCGAGTCGGTCATAAGCGGAACAGGGGCATGCTGCAACAGCTTCGAGTCGAAGAAAGGCAGCGACTCTTCGAAGGAGTCCGACTTGGGGCGAGGGATGGCTCCCTTGACAGTGTTCGCATTTAGGCCGTGGGCGACAAGGCGGGAGATCAGGAAGTCGATGGCATCCTTGAGGCCACCAGCATTGTTACGCGTGTAGCCGAGAACGACACGGTCCTCCGGGGCAGGGTCCGGGGAAGATGTGCCGGAACCAGAACCTGAACCAGAGCCTTCCTCCTTGGCGGGAAGGTCGGCAGTGGTATCCACGTTAATGTCGACTTCGTACTGCTCCTTGAGTTTGGTTCGAATGTCGGCAAGGAAGTCAGGCGACTTGAAGAATCCGCGTAGCTCCGCGGAGCTCTGGAAGTGAAGCTCATGGCTCTCTGGAACCATGCCAAGCAGAGCATCGACAGCCTGGGGGACCTGGTACTCCGGGCCGGAGATGGTCACAACATCGCTGGCGAGCTCGGTGCTGGGGAACTCAATCTTGCAGTTCCACTTCTTTTCCAGCTCGTCAATCTCAGTCATGCGGGCCAGGAGCTCGCGGTGGTACAGACGGTTGATGACAACTCGCTCCGAAACATACTCGGCATCGACCTTCTCAACCATGTCCATAATCTCCTGCTTGACAAGATCCAGGCTCTGGGCATTGCGAGCAGGCGTACGGCAGATCACGTTGTCAACCTTGATGTCGTCATCTTCCTTGCCCATTCCACCGCGGTCCATGGCATTAGAAAACTTCACAAAAACAGAGTACTTCTTCATGATCCGCTGAATGTGTTGTCCTCCGATGCCGATAATTCGCTTGTGGTACTGGTCGGGGACGTGGAAGGAGATGGAAGCCGGCATTTCCTGCTCGACTAAATCCAGGCCATTCTTGGTCGACTCGTATTGGTTGCCGCACACATCGATATAGAAGTTATATTCATTGAAACCGTCGAAGATAATCTGTACGTTGCCTTGGGTGGTTGTTAGTGGACCGTCGCAAAATATCTCGAGCTGCAAAATGACTCACTCTGGCCCATGATCTTGTTGATCTTGCCATTCTTCTTGCCACTGACAAATTCCTTGTGCTCGTTGGCCAGCTCGATCTTGACCCGCATCTGGTATTGGCTTCGAGTGACAAAGGGGATTTGGTTGACAACAGTCATGGCAGCCTTAACGGCATCGTCGGATCCGTTGATGGTAAATGTCAAGTTGTCGAAGCTGACCTCGGCCTCGGAGTTGGTGCAAATATCCGAGAGCATTGATCGAACATCGGCAGTAGAAGGGGCACGAACGCCGCCCTGGGCAGGATCGGGCATGATGATCCACCATGAGGCGCTATAGAACTGACCGGCCTAAGAAGTCAAGAGTTAGCCGATACTCACAAACGACATACAAGATTTCAACATACGAGAGCCATGATCTCCCGCACGGTCCGCTCGACATGCAGCACCTCAGTGCCTTGAATCCGAACAAGACCGCGCTGGCTGCCCAGCTGCGGGAAGAGGACATAGGAGCCGTTCATCTCCATGACCTTGCGGACCTTGTCCAGCCGGTCAAGCAGGATGTTGTCGATCTTGCTCGAGTTGACCACAACGTCCTTCACATATATTTTAACACCCATCACCAGCTCTCGAAGCTTCTGCTTAGCCCTTGCAATTTGCTCCGGAGTCTCGCCAGTGATATAAACCTCATCCTCGCTTCGACGGTTCGCGCCAGGAGGGGTATAGCCGAAGATGCGTGGGAAGGGTGGGGGGAAGTAGATGGCAGTGCCAGTCGCGGCTTCGATGAGCTTGATATTCTTGCGGGTGCGGCCACAGACCAAGGTGTGCATGGTCAGCTCCAGCTTGATGGCATCAACATGGCGTTTGAGCTATGTTTTCGTTAGTCTGGCAGCCCGTCAACTTGCATTCACACTAAACCCACAATTTGATCAATCATGATCAGAACCCGTGTCTTCGCATGCTCTGAGCTCTCCATGTCACCATAGATGGCGACTCGGAAGCGCTGCTCGAGGCCGCTATCAGACGCATATCCATAGGATGAAACCACCGCACTGTCAGCATCGTGAAGTTTGGGTGTCAGTAGGAAAATGTCGGTGCCGGTGTAGGCGGCCAAAGTGTCCATGTGCTCGAGCACACTAGCTCGAATGCCCTTGGGGGATCCATCTATGATCAGGTGCATATCCACGTCGACGGTTGCGCATCGCTAGTAGTTAGCAAGATGTTAGCAAGGGATACCCTTGATGCACTGCAGCGGGTGTTGAAAAAAAATTCAACCACGTACCAGCATGATGGGGGTTTCGTTCAGAATCTTTGCCCGCATCTTTCGCACAGTCTCGCCATCGCCTGTGACACAAACATTTGTCACCAAGCCGTTGGGCCGCCGTTGTAGCGACGGCGAGGCCTTGGGCTCTGAGGATGTCAACGAGGCCTCGATCCGACCACCACTGGTTTCTGTAATCTGGCGACATAACCTGTGCAGTCCGTCGACATTGCTAGTGTGCACCGGCAGTTGGTGCACGGGCGTACCCTCTGCGGTGCCTTCAGGGAAGGTCCAGCGCTGCAGGGCGCCGGGACTGGCGTGGAGCACGTCCTCGACATCAGGGCCGGCGAGGGTGGATGAGAAAGGGACGTTGAAGGAGAGGTTGACGGTAGGATCGATGCTCGTCGGAGGAGTCATAGGCGGAGCACCGTGTGGCCGGCGAAAGGCCATGTCGGTGTGAGGTCTGGACATCCCGAAAGTCGGCGTCATCCGTTCCCAACCATGACGGGCCTGGCCCGTGAAGTTGGATATCTTGTGCATGACCAGCGGGGGAGGATTTCACACTCTCGCCCCTGTGATACTGAGGGGGAAGAGGGAGGGCAGGTTTGAAGGTGGGTGGAGTGGAAAGGTTCAAAGGTCAAGCCGTTCTCGACAGGGATAGGAATGGCGCTGTGTGGGCGTTTCGGGAATGGTGGAAACGAAGATCGATCGATGGGGGGGAACGGACCAACACACCGGGCTAGAATATGAACTAGACTCGGCTTTCAAGTAGGAAGGAATTCATGAATTCATTCGATTCCTTCCTATCCTTTCTATTGACCTTGAAGTATCGACCAAATGGTAGATCGCATGGTAAATAAATGGCAACATTCGAAAGTGTCGTCAGTTGTGCGGGTCATTTCAATACCATTCCAGACCCTACGGAGTATATTTGGCCCTACACCATTGTTGAGAAGCTTCCCCTTTTCAATGTTCATCCTCCTGCCTACTATAGTCGGAGATAGTCTAACGACGTCCATAAATATAGTTGATTAAAGCGTCTCTCCGTTTTTGGTGTCGCGGCCCCGAATCCACATTTCAGCACTGCCTCCCTCGCAAAGGAATGCGGCCGGTCAGCCAGAATGCCCTCGCAAGGGTTTCTGTCTCTGTATCCGCAGATCTGATACGGCTCTGACTGACACCGTATGTGTCCTATCACTCGTACCCCGTGCATCACTAGTGATCTTGAAAGAATCTATATTGAACTCCTCCTCAAGCGAGAGTCACGTGATACCCAGTGAGTCCAACGAACCTGCTTTTTTTCTATGGCATCAAGGGAAACAGGTGGCTTTTTTGGCGCAGATCCAACCAAGTTTCAGTCCATTAATCGGGATCCGAGTCCTTCCGCGTGTATACACGTACTCCCCGAACGGCGAGCTGTCCCCTCATAGGCCCCGGGACGAAGAGCCCTGTACGACGCATGTATCTGGACCCCCTGGGTCCACTTTCAGGGTATCATGAGAGTGATAGGACGCCCAAAACTGGCCCGGCTGGCCCGGACACGGCCGCCGGCCCAGCCTGTCTCTCTGCTGCGGTCATCACCCCTGGTATGTGGATCGTGATAATGCCGCTGACGCCTAGGGGACCTCGCCCAATAATCAGTGGTAATCACTTCACCACGGGGCAGATCCTCAAGCTACGACAAAGTCCCCATGCAAGTCCAAGTCCCCATTTGTCCTCCGCGTGAATGGCCCTCAACAAGAGTAGGGAGTACTGTACGGCCTGGCTTGGACAGGTTCAAGTGGTCGACGTCATTCTCTCGTATAGGCACGGGGTGGGTCAAACGCTCTTTAGCTTGTGAGGCCTTGATACCTCTTCTCCAGTTCCGACTGGACCGCCGCACGCCTGCTTGGAAAGCTGACTGCAGGTGCTCTCGCCACTCTGTCCCCAATTCTGGGGCCCCAGAGGGGTGCAGTACCTTGGGTAGAATCGTTATCTCGTCAGTGCTTAACCGAAGGTTGGCACTAACCTCGGAAATATAGAAGGGAATTGACCTGTAGACTTAATTATGATGCTGGCAACAACCTTGGAAATGGGTGCTGTGTGAATCTTGTAGATTATTGTTTCAAGTAGATGTGGATGGTCGAAGCGCTATCTGGCGATCCAAAGCCCTGGGCCGTCATGCTCAAACTGCCCCTACTATAATCCAAGCCAAGGCGAGCTAATATATAAGCTATCTCCACGGATAATTCGTAATTTTTCAGCTGCAGATTCATAATACCTATGTTTCACTAGCCGTATCAACAATCGAAAGGGGTGTCAATGTGTCAATATGTCAAACAATACGGGCTATATATTCGCCACGAGTCCCTGTGTTTGAAAGTCTTATCCGCTCATCCTCCCCCCCTCCGCCTTTTTCAAATAAAGAAACATCATCCCAGGTACTGAAGCCCCAATTGTACACAAATAAAAATACTCCACCATTCCAAAACTCTGTAGGAACGAACAGTTGAATGAATACGTGCCATTATCCAGATACGTGGCCTAGACTTGATCTAAATACTTGCCCCAAACCACCAGGGCGTCCTTGAACTTTTCAGGAGAGCAAACAAATCCAACTCGGAGATACCCTCTGAAATCTTCATCGTTGTCCGTACCGAATGTTTCGCCTCCAGGAACAATCAACAATCCCGTCTCAGCAATGAGTTTCTCACAGAAGACGGTATCATCAACCGGCATGCCCGTGGCCGGATCGACCACGCACACAAAAGCAGCCGAGGCACCAGTAGGCTTTGTCCAGTGTAGTCTGTCTGCATGCTCCGCGACGAATTCCTCCAACGCCTTGAGATTCTGACCACAAATTGCCAAAGAACGCTGAAGAATCTTTTCGCGCACGGGCGGATCGAGGGCATATGTCGCGATATCCTGATCTATCTGTGAGACCGATATGGTAGTATAGTCTCTGGCTAGAATGACCTGGCGCACAAGTTCAGGATTAGGCGAAATGACCCATCCAACCCGGATTCCTGGCAGAGAGAATGCCTTGGAAACGCTAGAGACTGCAATGACGTTCCTGTACTTCCCGGCAATAGAGATGATCGAAGGTGGTGGCTCAATTGACGAGTCATGGAAGAGCGGACGGAAAACTTCGTCGCTAAAGATAATGATATTGCGCTTTGCTGCAACAGATACAAGGCCCTCAAGGACGCACCGAGGGATTGACGCGCCCGTGGGGTTATTGGGGTTGCTGTTGACCAATGGTTAGCGCGGACAACGACAAGAAGAGTAGTAAATACTTGATGATTATCATCTTGGTGTTATCCTTGACAAGTGTCGACAGGTCCGAAACATCAGGAACCCACCCATCTTCTGGTCGAGTCCGCCAAAGCGAAACCTCAGCACCGGCGCGACGAGGTACATCATAGAGCTGTTGATAAGTTGGGTACTGACAAATGACATGATCACCTGGGCCGAGGAGGGTATCTAGAACCAGAAAGTTGGCCGAAATAGCCCCTTGTGTGATTGTCAACGACAGCTCTGTAGACCCGGGCACCTCATTGTAGAGGGGGACAATTTTCTCTCGGAGGCCTGGGCTTCCTAGCACAGAGCCATATAGTAAGGCACTGGATGCATTCACAGGACCTGACAAGGAGGTAGATTTAGTTAGTTGTGAAAGTGCCTGGAGAGACAACGGATCCACGCAGGTATCTGCATTACAATGTTAGATGTAACGTTACTTATAGAACAGTTCATTGCAAAATACCATGTAGTGACACTGTCGCAGAGGGCTGGAATGTCGAGGATCAGAATAACTCTATAGCAATGAGCGAGATCAACCATACCTTGAACTGGCGAACTATAAGCGGAAAAGTAGGTTGTTAGTGAAAACCTAAACAGTGTTGCGAAGTAGATATAATCACATGCCCCAGTTGTCAAGAACGAACGGCTTAACATGGACCATCGTATAGGTATTGATAGGGTACTTGTGCAATTGATATTGATTTCAAGTGATGTCAAGTATTGAATCTTGGAAGCTGACAAGAGATGTTGACATTGTGAGTCACTAGAACTTTGCGCCCCGGGTGTAAAACGACCGGGTTATCATTGGCTTCCCTGAGCAGAATTCTTTCCCCACCTCGATGAAACCACTTACACGAACACCTCCTGACGTGTGGCTGAATAGAGTTCTCGTTCAAAATAGGCTGAATCACAGCTGGTTACAATGGGTACGGAAGCACTCAAAAGATGGACAAGGAACATGCTTGGAAACACCCGGCTCGTGGTAAGCAGCCTACAGACCTTCCAATGGATCTCTCACCCCCAAGCGAACATGAAAGGTCAGACGCGGAATCGGAGAATTTCCAAAATCCGCCCAAGCTCTGTCAATGATGAAACCCTGAAATGGTGGAATCAAACATGACATAAACAATCCATCTCCGACCCGAGGGAAGAGACACCTTTTCTCGAACTTGAGCCTCTATCCCAGAACGACGCTGGATTAATTTGCTGCCTGTTTGAGTTCATATACAGGGTTTAAAAATTGGCGATTTTGTTTTTTTCTTTTGGGAGGGAGATGTGTGAAAACCGGTGGGAAAGAGGCGCCTGCTCCCCCGGAAAGCCCTTCGCCAATGATCCTGTCCGTAAAAGACGAACTTGAGAAACCGTCAGAAGAACCATGCTGACCGTGATGAAAGGCCCTACCACCCCCCGCGAGCCACAGTGAGAAGCCGATGAGAGGATTCTTGGTGATTGGATCTAGAACTCAGACCACCTTTTTAACCCTAGAGCACGAAAGAATGATGATATGGTGGATGAAGTAGTAGATATATGGTCAATGGTTAAACCTTGCGAATAATGACAAAAGAAGTGCAATACTGATAGTTCGCAACGTTGGCGTCAAGAAAACTTCATCTGGCGCGAGGACAGATATAAGATGCTGAGGTATCCCCTGGCAATGTTTGTTGCTTTTTGGATTTGCTACCCTATTGAATTTCTCCAGGTTGTCGATACTGACCAGTCGATAGCAAAATTCCTCGTGTGCAGACTTGAGTATGAAAGCCGTTGAATACCCGTGGGTGTCTATACAATGGGCGAGTTGTGACTATATTGGCGGGTTAAGATCCGAGACTACAAAAGATTGAGCACTCGTCATTGTCAATGAAGACCGAATTTGAAACAAAGATTTTGAATTGTGGTATCAAGGGATCATGAGATTAAGTTTTTTGTTCAGTCGAAAACTGTGACTATTCCAAGCAGATGCGCCGAAGCATGCAGATGCAAATATGCCATGCAGATGCAAATATGCAGATTGCAACGTAGTAAAAAGGTCATCAATAGTGCTGCGGAACACGCTGAACCGGCTCGGCACCATTTATCGGCACGCGACTTCCATCCTCGCCTTCGAAGTACCGTCGCTCTCGGATGTAGTATGGACGCTCGATGTACTCGCCCATCTGTCTGTCATCCAAGAAAACGCTACCATCGCGACTGGGTCCAGAGGGACGGACACTGCTGACACGCTGGACGACCTCGTGGTGGGGCTCTTCATATCGAGGTTGCTGGGGCCGATCACTGGCTGTTCGGATCACTCTCTCCTGGGGAATGGGCTGTTCCTCTACGTAGGTTTGGCGTCGAGGAAGATACTCGGCGACTTGGACACTGCCGCTGCGGGCATATGGATCATGGCTCTCCATGGGGGTGGCGTAGGTTCGTCTTTCACCGGCAATAGGGCGTGCGTAGTCAGAAGCGACACGTCTGTAGACTGGCTGCGGAGGAGGCATCTCCTGCATGTATCGACGTTCGACATAGGGATCATGGACGACCGAAGGGGCGCGGACGCTGGCAGTGCGAACTGGAACGCGGTCTTCATAGACTTCTTTTGGCATTTGAGAGATCGGACGGGGAGGAGGAGCCATGGGTTGAGGTCGTGATGTGGGGACCATTTCATATTGATTTCCATGCTCGTCGACCACGAAACGGCGTTGAGGCGCAGGCATGACTCGTGGAGGGGGTGCTCCTTCGTAATATGGATCGCGATAGACGTGCTGCTGCTGATCATCCAGGGTAGTGTACTGAGACCCATACCCAGAGGGGACTTCCTCGTAGTATCTGGAACGTTCTTGAGGTCGCTCCATGACAGCGTACGACATTGCGCGGCTGCCATGAGGATCGGCCTCTATATAGTCGCGGGGATAGTCTGACTGCCTTGCATACTGCAAGCTAGCGACTCTTCGAAGATCTCCATCCTCCCGGGCAGTGCGCCTGCTGCTAAGTCGAGAGATTGTACGGGGCTGAGGGTATTCGTAGTGTGCATCATTTTCGTAGACTGGCCTGCGAGCCGGGAGTTCCTGCCTCTCAAGTACCGGTGTGTACTGTGGTGATGCGATGTCGATGTACACCGGCTGCTGCTGATCGGGGTGACGGCTTCCAATCAAGCTGGGATCATCGGCGAACGGTGGGGGAGATACCGGTTCCTCTTTAATGTGAATATCTGAAGGTTCCGCATCTTTCCTTCTGTAAGACACTTTACGAGCCTCCCCTCCTCTCTCTTGCAGCCTTCTTCGCTTTCGTGAGGTAAGATGAGGAGCTTGTCCATTGGGACTCTCAAGGCCGGAGTCTGGGTCAGAAATCACCTGGGCCAACACATGCTCATGCCTCTCATCTCGAATTGGCTGGAAAGTAACTTGTTGGACAGAAGGCACCTTGGCCACTGCCAAAGGCGAGACTCGCGACGGGCGTGGGGCTGCGGGCGATGTGATATGATTCTGGCGGACTATGGTCGCGTCCGCTGGAGATGCCGGTACTAGCGTGGCCCGGCTTCGATCGACGTATCTGCCTCGGCCATCACCATTCGCTGCTCCTTGCTCATAATATCTGGGGTTGATAGGCGGTGCTACTGGAGCCGGCGGGGAGTATTCGGGTTCTTCCAGAGTCTCCATTTGTTGCGACTCACGCAATCGATGGGAGATCTCTGCTTGACCGGATGATGGCTGTTTTTGAGAGTAGAGGGCACGCTGGTCAGCAACAGGGTAAGCATCGCGCATTTCCTGATCCGATCCTGGTCGGTTCAGAGTTTCGAGTCGCTGTAACTCATCTGCGTAAGTCTCTACAGGGACATGTGTAGAGAGACCAACCGGCCGAGCCGGTGCAATTGGGGAAGATTTCTGTTGACCTCCATCTAGGGAGTCGGGGGCTCTACTGGAGTAGAAAGAATTCTCATCGAAGGAATCTCCATTCGCTTCGGATGGCTCACTCAGAGAGACAGGCGCCACCATCTGCTGAGCTTTCTGGAATACCTCCGAGACATTGAACTCGGGTCGTGTGTCCGAGAGCGCAGGTTTCTGCTTACTCTCTTGCTTCTTCTGTTCCAGTTTATCACGCAGTGTCCTTTCCAGCCTCTGCCGTTGTAGCTGAATCTCGGCCCTGACTAAGTCATCGGATTTGGTCAAGAAGATGGGATCGATTTCTGAAAAAGGTTTGGAAGCCAAGCGGGTTGAGGGAGGTGTAGGAATTGCGGAGGCAGTCGAAGGTGCGGACCCGGACCCGGGAGCCTGGGTGTTTGGAGAACGCGTCCCTACTTGAAACAGTGCATTCCCTGACCCGAGAGGCCTGTTCTTAACAAGTTGCTGGGCAGACGAGCCAGCCTCGCCATGTCGTGCCGCGGGTTTGCGCACAAACTGCTGAGGAACCTTGAGACGCGGGTGAGAGCCCGCGAATATCTCATCACTGATCTTGAGAATTCGTTCGTACTCTTGTACCTCATTCGCTGTTATTGACGCCGAGGCAGCCATTGAACCTGCTTGTAGGTGAGTCGAAACCCCATGGGCTGTAGCCATGATCTTAGGGAGCTTGAAGAAGGGGGATTAAGATCAGGCGGGGAGTGATAACAAGGGAATCACTGGGGTAAGTCCAGTCTCATAGCCTGATAGCAGTACCCAGAGCCTTGAATATATGACTCAAGGGAGACTCTAGTTCACTGGAAGGTGAGGCGATAGCAACGGGAAAAGTGAAGCTGTGAAAGTCCGCCATTTTTGCCGCGCACGCTAGTTCCGATTAGGTAACCGCGTGTTGTCGCCGCGCTGTCTGATTGATTCCCGGAGGGGTTTCCGACTTGCCTCTTAACCTGTAAAGCTCCTATGCATCGCGCATTCTCCTCTCTCTCCTCTCTCTCTTCTCGCTCTTCTCGCTTCACTCGCCCAATATTCACTCAGTCTGCGTCTTCGTTCCTACCTCAGCGCTTATTCGCAATGGCGGCCAACGGCGCAAACGGCAGTGACTCACGGCCGGTGTTCTTCTTCGACATTGACAATTGTGTACGTTTATGACGACCAGAAGCTGTTTAATCTCACTGCTAATGCTTGGGGTTTCTACACAGCTCTATTCCAAAGGTACAATGGAGTTTCTTGGAGGGACCTAGACGGCGCAATACTGACAATTGCACGCAGCATGCAACATCCATGATGAGATGGGAAAATTGATCAGTGAGTAACAGTCTTGTCCCGATACGCAGTGCCTTTTGTTGACTCTCTTGTTTGCGAGTTAGATAAATTCTTTTGCAAGCACCTAGACCTTAGTACCGAGGATGCGCATATGCTCCACCAGAAATACTACAAGGAGTACGGTCTCGCCATTGAGGGTCTTACCCGGCACCACAAGATTGACCCACTCGAGTTCAACTACGAGGTTGACGATGCTCTTCCCCTCGATACGATTTTGAAACCTGATCCTAAGCTGCGGAAGCTGCTCGAGAGCCTGGACACCAGCAAAGTGAAGCCGTGGCTGCTCACCAATGCCTATGTGAACCATGGAAAGCGGGTGATCAAACTGCTAGGAATAGAAGGTATTTTCGAGGGCATCACCTACTGTGACTACGGACAGTTGCCGTTAGTTTGCAAACCAAGCCAGGAAATGTACGAAAAGGCGGAGAAGGAGGCCGGCGCACCCAGCAGGGAACAGTGTTACTTTGTCGGTACGTTTACCAGGTTTATTATTGCCACGTTTCTCGGCGTTGCTGGTTTATTGGCATCTAGAATTCTCGTGCTGACCACGTCAACTGTACAGATGACTCACACCTTAATTGTACCCACGCACAAAAAAGGGGCTGGAATACTGTGCATTTGTTAGAGCCGGGCATCCCCGTCCCACCTATTCCTGCCTCGAAACACTTGATCTCTAATCTGGAAGAGCTTCGGGGCCTTTTCCCCGACTTCTTCAGGCCCCAGGACGGCGACATCGCCTAGATTATGTGTTTTCATGCCGTTGACGAATTTTGTTTTTCCTATAGAGGCTTAGAAACTTCGGATTCAAAGTATCCGAACTGTATATACATAGTGACTGGATGTCTTCACAAGCTTCGTTGTTTCTTTTAATTCGAGATTTATTATCCACCTGCAAAGAACACCTGACGATACGGTTAAATTACGAGAAGCAAACAGAAAACAGGTTCCGTGTTCTCGCACACCATTTCCTTGCGCATATTGATTCCATTTCGTCTATTTGCGACTAACTTCGGGGGTGAACCACTCGCGGTGCAGTCGTTTGTTGCCTCAGGCTACCGGGGGATCGGCGCAAGCGCGTAGCGGACTCCTTAGTGTTCCTCGTCATGCCCGGGGCCCTCATCTCCCCTCGCCAAGCACCCTCGGCCGTCGCTCAACTACTCATCGTGGGCCCTTGATCCTTACGCTCACGATGTCTGGCCGAGAGATCTCACCCGGCACCGTGATCACCCTGACCGACGGGCGCCAGGGTACCGTCCGTTTCATCGGCATTACAAGCTTCGCAGTTGGAGATTGGATTGGCGTTGAATTGACTGATGCCACTGGCAAGAATGATGGCGCAGTTCAGGGCGAACGATACTTTGAATGCGAACCAGGGTTTGGTATGTTCATCCGCCCGACAGCCATCGGTTCGGTTGTTCAACAACCTCCGCGGGAGAGTAAACAAACCGCCAGGACCGGCCCCAACGCGCCTGCCAGCCGGCAATCGATGTCTGCAGGCTCCAAGAGGCCTCCCGGGCTACCACCAAATGTAGTCAAGCGACAAAGCACCAATGCGACTGGAACACCTACACCGGCGCCAAAGATGGCCCCGCGGCCCTCCCTAAGAGTACGTTTCGAATTAACTGTCCAGTCGGCCTCCGATAGAGCACTGACAACTTTCTTTTTTCTAGTCGCCGACAAAGTCACCGACCAAACAGCTTTCTGCTGCTTCTAGTCGCTCATCCATTGGCGGCGCTCCGCGAACCTCGACTGTGGCATCAGCCCGACCTAGACCAACGCCCACAACCAGAACCTCGATGGGACCATCTTCCACTCAATCCGCTGCTTCTCGAACTTCGCGTCCCTCGGTGGCCGGCACAATAACAAGAACGTCGAGACCTGGGTCTCAAAGCACTGTGGCCTCTGGGTTGTCCAAACGTCCCTCCCTTCGACAGGCGGCCTCAGCAAAAGCATCCGAAGCAGGCGACACAGGAACGAGTAGTCCATCTGAAGAGCAAACAAACGCCGAGTCTCTCGATACCGAAGGAGAAGGAGCACAAGAAGGAGGGGCGGCACCTGCCCCTAGAACGTCAAGACCGTCTTTGACTTCCTCGCGCACAGCAGCAAATCGACCTGGGCCGGGTGCAAACGCGACACAACGCCAAGGCCAGAGTGCTGCTGTCTCGCGTGAGCTGGAGGAGCTCCAAGCCAAACTTCGGGTTATGGAGAAGAAGAGAGTTGAGGATCGAGAGAAACTCAAGATGCTCGAGCAGCTGCAATCAGACCGTGATAAGTTTGAAGCGATCATCCAAAAGCTGCAGGCAAAATATCAGCCGCAGCAACTGGAGATAACTGAATTGCGCAAGAAGCTCAAGGAAACCGAGGCCCGCCATGAGGACGTCGAGCGGATGCAAGCTGAACACGAATCACTCATGGAAATGGCGGCACTTGACCGGGAGATGGCTGAAGAGACAGCCGAAGCGTTCAAGCATGAATGTGAGACCCTTCGACTGAAGATGGAGGAGCTTCAGCTGGAAGTGGAAGTTTTGCGCGAAGAAAACGAGGAGTTCGGCCAAATTACCAGCCCTGAAGAGCGATCGAGTCATGGATGGCTGCAGATGGAAAAGAGCAACGAGCGACTCCGTGATGCGCTCATGCGGCTTCGCGATATGACCCAACAACAGGAGGGGGATCTGAGGGATCAGATCAAAGAGTTGGAGCAGGATCTCGAGGAATATTCTGCAGTCAAGTCTGAATACGAGGCTACGAAGGAAAGGTTGTTGGTTGCTGAGACCAACGTGGATGATCTTAAGCAGCAGCTGGAGACCGCTCTTGGTGCTGAAGAGATGATCGAGGAACTGGCAGATAAGAACATGCGGTACCAAGAGGAGATCAATGAGCTTAAGGCTGCGATCGAGGATTTGGAGTCTCTGAGGGAGATCAGCGACGAACTGGAGTACACTCATATCGAAACCGAGAAACAACTTCAAGAAGAGATCGACTATCGTGATGGCGTTTTCAGCGAACAAGTTCGGAAGATCGCCCAGCAGGATGAAGTTATCGAGGACTTGGAGTACACCTTGTCCCGGTTCAGGGAGCTGGTGACAAATTTGCAGGGTAATCTGGAAGACATGCGGGCATCTCAACAGATCTCGGAAACAGAAGCGTCTGACCTTACGACACGATCGCGAGCCATGATGGACCTGAACATGAAGCTCCAGGCTTCAGTATCAAAGGCCCAAACGAAGTCTATCGATGTGGAAATCAATCGAATGGAAGCGGAAGAAGCTGCACACCACCTTTCGATCGTGAAGCTCTACCTTCCTGAGTACTTCGATGGCGAGAGGAATGCTGTCTTGGCTCTTCTTCGCTTCAAGCGTGTCAGTTTCAAGGCCGGCGTGATGAATAACACTATTCGTGAGCGAGTTGCTGAGCAGTCCGCCATCTCGACCTATGATGAGGCATTCAATGCCCACGAAGTGCTTGAGCATCTTCTCTGGATTTCCACAGTCTGTGACCGTTTCGTGAACTATATCAGTGCCTGCTCCCCGGAACAATTTGCCAACACCAAGGGTGCCTTATTCGAAATGGAACCGGTCGAGCGGACACTCAACCTTTGGCTCGAGAGTCTGAAGAAGAACGAAGTGAACATGAAGAAGTTCGCAGCTGAACTGCAGCGATCCATTGCCCTGCTGGCACATCTTGCAGAGACTCTCCTTCCCTCTAGCCCGGAAATGTTTGCACATGAGCTGTGTATGCGCGCAAGCCTATCGCAGTCCTATCTCGACCATGCTGCATCGGTTGTTGCACGGCTGAAGTCTTTGGTCCAATCCAAGCTTGCGACACCGGAAGAGGGTAGCGAGGAGAATTCTTTCGCCTTGAGCAAACTTGACGCTTTTGTCTCCCAGGCGCGCGGGTACAAGGTTGCTATGGGGAAGATCTCTCGATCGCTCGAGGATTTGCGCACGCGATCTCTTGCACTCTCGAAAGATGCCGATGAGCCTTTCAAAAAGACAGAAGCATACACTAAAGGGATCTCAGAATTGACGCGAAAGCTCGGCGAGAATGTTGCGAATCTCACTAGTGATGAGGGCCGTACGGACCCTTACACATTGGAAGAGATTCTGGAAAGTATGTCGCTGACCTTTGGAGACTCTGTACAGTCTGCTGATGGCACATCGGAGAACAACGATCCTATATCGCTGCTTACCAACAAGCTGCGTGACATTGGCAGCCAGTTGGATGAGCTGGATACGATCTCAACTGATCTCTCTCGTACCGCGGAATTCGAGAGAGGAGCAAACCCGTGGATTGCTCGATCAGAGGAGCTGAAGTCTAACAAGACCATTTCGCCAGACGCCGACGAGGAAATTCGACGCTTGAGGAATGAAGTTCACGAGGTTTCCACCGCTCTTGGTGTCAAGGACAACACCCTGGAAGAACAAGGCATCAAGATTGAGCTCCTCGAATCACGGATGCGCGAGGCCAGCAAGAAAGCGTCCATGGTGAAGGAGCTTGAGGCCAAGATTGAAGAGTACCAGGCAACCACCGATGAGCTTGAGAAGACGGTCGATCAGCACAAGAAAGAGCTTCAGACAGCCGAGGCGGAACGTGACGAGCTCAAGGCCCGCATTGAAAGAATGAAGCGGATGTCTGGAACCGCTGGAGTGACGACTTCAGGCGATGGCATTGTTATCGACAACGAGGCCTCTTTGGCTGCGATGCAAGAGAACGAATCTCTCCGTGCCGAGGTCGAAAGCCTTCAAGCAGCCGTGCGTTTCCTGCGCGAGGAGAATCGTCGTTCGAACCTTCTTGACCCGTACTCGGTGCAGCGATCTACGGAATTGCACGCTTGGCTGGATGCACCGCTTGTTCGCTCCGCTCCAACAGCCGAGCAAGAAAAGATTCAACGCACTGCTCTGGAGAGTCGGGATGTCTTGACCCATATCCTCAAGCTGACGAAGGATTCTCGTGTCTGCGATTTGAAATCTACTATGTTGCCACCAGCCAGCAGCGACGACACCACTATCAACCGTACCACATGGCGTCCATCCAAATCACGTCTCCGTTACCAGGTACTGCAGCAGCGCGAAAATTTCGAACATTGGTCCGAATGGCGCGATGATATTGTGCACCACGAACGCGAACAAGACCGTTTGGCAGCAGCCAAACGGGAACGCGCGCTACGTGATCGCACCCCCAGACACGCTCACAAAGCCTCTGTTGAATTCCCTCAGGGCTTGGGGCATGGAATGATGGGCCGTGCATGGCAAATCCTAGGCATGCAAAATCACCGCAAGAACACATCCATCAGCGCGCCCACTCCAGACGGAGTAGAGATTGTGTCCGACGAGTAATCTTGCTACTCACTTGTAGAGGAGGCATGGTCATTGATAGGGGTCATAGCGTCTTGATCTTTTTTGCCTGTACATTTTCTTCGTTGGCTTCTCTTCTTGTTTTTACTTCCTGTGCAGCTCATTGCCACTGACAAGATACCCTGGTTGCCATATTACCAAATACAGTACATACTTCTTCTTTATGTGGGATTAAAATCCGCTCAATGTTCCATTTGCCACGCCCAGAAGACACTCAAACTCCTTGTATCGGAGCAACCTCATCTGTTAAACACATATGCCAGACCGCCACCTGGGAGTTTTCCACTTTCCAAGGACTACGAAACTCTGTATGGAATCCCCTTAATGCCGCATGCAGGTCACCCACCGGAAAGGTAGAATACGATGAGAAACTTGGGACATAGTAATTGGTCCGGGAATTTACATGGTAGGCCTCGTTGTTTGTCCTAGTGCTCTGACGCTTTCATGTGCCCAAGAAGAGAATCATCACTGCCAACTACAGGTACCTTATTCTACGTTTTCACGAGGATGTATAAGTGTCGAATGATTGGGTGAATTCATATGTTGGCCGCATATACATTGAATCGGTCAAACCCTGTGCAGACCCGGATGCAGCTACATAACTTTCAAGCTAAGAGGGCATTTCATGGTGCAAGGCTACCCGCACTATGCAAAGACATACATCGGAAGCCGTTAGGATTTAAACTATAAGGTATTGTGGACATCTGTAGCGAGAGACTTCATCACGAGATCATCTGAACATTCAAGCGCCTTCGGTACAGTGAATTCAAGTAGCTTATCTAAAAAAAAAAAAAAACCACCCCCACCTCATTCATTAATCCTAGCCCAATCCAACCGAATAAATAACCAAGTCCAGCGCAGTCCAAAGGGGGGTATTCCAATACAGAAACAAAAAGCCAAAAACCAATTAAAGGCGGACAGCTAGGCAGGTCTAAGACCCAGATGCCTGGATGTAGACCACTATGCCTAAGCCAAAACATTCAATTAAAGCCAAAGAAATTAGACAGGTAGGGACTAGAAAGCCAATCCAACAGTGGAGTTGTCGTATAGAAGAGGTTCGCCTTTGTACGAGGAGAAAGGATAGTGTTGTGGCCGACCTTCAGGAATAGCAGGGTGGCTGAACATGGCCTCGAAGTCCTTGTCTCCTGATCGTGAAGGAATGTGGATCGAGGCTCGCGGTGTCGTGTCACTGGTGAAAGTGCTGGAGATGGAAGGTTTGTGTTGCCGGGTCTGCACACCGCCGGTGATGGTAGTAGTGACTGTCGAGGCGATGGTGCTGCCACTCAATGTGCGTGTTCGCTCCCATAAAAATCCATCTTCGCCGGCAAGGGAGACTTGTTTAGGCGATGGAGGCCCGGTTTGGAAGAACCATTGAGTCATGCGGTTGGGCATAGGGGCTTCCGCGATGGTGTTGCGATTCTCGGATGTTGGGGGACGGTGCAGTGACGATATCCGGAATGGCATCGTGCGTGAACTTGCCGACGAGGGAGAATCTCTAGGGAAGGAAAAGGCGTTGAATGGATCGTCAGATGTCTTGTCTTGGTCCTTTGTAGGAACGGGAGTCTGAGGCTCTGCCTTCATAGACGCCTGTTCGTTGCTGACATGGTCGGGCCATTCAGTGTCAAGCGTGAGTTGGTTTTCGTTCGAAATAGGCTTAACATGTGCAGCCACAGGGACCAATTCTCCCTTCGAGACCATGGGTTCGACGGATTCAACCACAGAGAAATGAGGGACCAGAGCACTTGCGATCCGAACCGGTTGGTCTGGTTTCGGGAAGTACTCGGACTGTCTGAAGGACCTACGGTTTCCAGAACCGATAGGCTTACGAGACATGGATAACCTGGCGTTGGCTGACTGGCAGCGTTGGGCTTGCCCGGCATTTGGATAAAGAGCACGCGGCGGTACAGCCAGGGTCTGGCGATGATGGTCTTGATCAAATTCAAAGGAATCAAACTCGGGCAGGTCCGACAGGCGGTTACCCGACCGGTAGATACTCAGCTCCAAGGGCTGATATTTTTTCGGCAAAGGAGGAGTACGAGGAGTCGCAGGCTGGAAGGAGAAGCCATCGACTCTGCGGAAGTTTGATGGTGCGCCAATCTTCAAGGGCACGATAGATTGTCTCTTGAGGGACATGCTCGCGCGAGTAGATGCCCGTGAGGCCAGATTCTTCCCATCGGAGATCCACGAAGAGAGCGAGTTATTTCGCTGGTGGTCGACACTCGGGCTCGGGAGGTCATCGTACACAACCAGCTTCATGGGAGGAACTAGATGCGGTTGAGAATGGCATACTTGCATCTCCCGTTGGACGCCTGAATAAAATGGAGTGGTTAGTCGACGACTATGATGAGAGTGGATTGTCCAAATACCTCTGTTCTCAGCTCGCGGAGCACTCTGACCGACCTCCCCAGGGGACAAACATGCCCAGCATGACCGTATCCAGCCGGTAAACATCGAAGCCTCTTGCTCGAAAGCCATCGTCATGGCGGCCCGCGCGAAGAGTCAGTCCATCACCTTCTCTGAAGGCGAGACTCAAAGTACAACAAAAGAAAGAAAAACAAAGGAGCCAACAAGAGTCGTACGAGCATGGGCACCCCACTAAGAGTAATCCGTCTCCAACAAAGTGAAGCAACAGGACGGGCCTAAGAGGCCGAAGCTATGCCTAGCAGAGTTAGCCATCCTAATCACACACCGTCACGAGAAGCCATCGCTGGTGCTGATCGTTCCTGCGGAGTCGAGTATGGGCTTTCATTCGCTGATTCCCGGTGGAGCTGTCACAGCTTTGCTTATCATTGAAGGTGTTCGCTATACTTAGTGCTTATTAGTTCTTAGCGGCCGGGTTTGGCGCGTAAAAGGATCGCTGTATTGGTCGTGTTTCGGCTCTGTCATCTCCCGCCCCATGGGTTCGTTTCATGCAGCGCTTTAATATAAAGTACACGAAGGATTATACACTGTACAGAACCAGCAGTAGGCAATGATAGGATCATCTCATAAGTACAACTAATAACCCCCTATTTCCCCCAAACATTGTCATCCCCCAGGGCACTATAGGCCCACGGCTGAGGAGACCGGTTTTCATCTTCAACCTCGGCGGGGCTCTCCTTAGGAGGCTCGGGCCCGGACTCTTCCTCAATTGGCTGTCCCGATGGTCTCCTAGATAATGAGAACAGAGTCAGCCCAACTATACCGGCGAACCAATAGATGGGGTGGATGGGCTACTCACGAGAAATGCCGGGGTTCGCCTGCCGTCCATGCGGAGCCAGTCTCCCGCTGTGTTTGAGCTCGGTCTTCCACTTCAGCCTCCACATCCTCCACCACGAGATCGACCAGCTGGTCGGGGTCGCGGTGGGAGCCAAGTGAGTTGTGTGAGTTGTGTGAGCTGGTGGAGCTGGCGTTTCGCTGCAAGGGACGTGGCGCCCCTGAGCTTGAAGCTCTAGACTTCGAGTTCTTGTTGTGATCCTGACGGCTTTCGCTGCCCGATGCCCTACCCTTTCGGTGCGTGCGGGCCTTTTTCACATCGCCGGTATGGTTGGACCCTTGATAGCTCCGGCTTCTGCTAGTGGGCAGCCGTTGGTCCCTGGGGACTTCATTGGCTGTGATCACTGGGTACTATTCTGTAGTCAGCATCGCAATCTTAGTAGCAGCGAATCCATCCACGTACATTCCAGTCACCATACTCCAGCGCCCGCGCCTTGGTGAACAGTCCTTCGTCTTCGTCATCCAGTGAGATGTCAATCTCGCTGTATGTCCGGAACCTCTCGGTTGAACTGCCGCTTCGTTCGCTTCGGCTGCGGTTGCTCGAGTCGCCTCCTGAGAGGAGCGGGGTTCGGCTGTTGGGTTCGCCAGATTTACTCGCTTCTCCAGGCTTGGGGATCCAGTATTTCGCTTTGCCTCCCCGCTCATATCGCATGCCATCCATCACCCGCTTGACTCGCGATTCAGAGTCTTCGTGCGCAATGATATTATCTCCCGAGTCGAAGATACGATACGCATAGTTCTCACCCCGTAGCGTGATCATCGTGTCTTCCACCAGATCACGAGGCCCGAAGGCGTCTCGCAGCGCATATTTCACGGGCAAGCGAGCCGCCGAGATGGTTGGGTCTGCATAGTCATGCCATGAGAATGCATACCAGTGGGCAGCGGCGAAAATTGGCATCTCATAACAAATGAGCGCGTCCTGAATCGCTGCAGCGAGATTGTCTGGGGTGTATCCGGCAACGCCATTACCCATCGCTCCCAGCCACTGCAAAATGGACAGGAAGAACCCTTGCCAGTACGATGCGAAGATGATGAGTTTGACACACAGGAATTTGGGAACTGGGCGGAAGGGCAGCAGATCATCGTGCAGGCAAATCCAGAACATGGCAAGAGAGTACAGACTCAGCGTGACACTCATGTTGTATACGATGCCCGTCCAGAGATAGCCTGAGCTGAGGCCCAGATATCCTTCCTGATACGTGTCGGTAGCCTTCATCACAACGGAAGCGAGCGCTAGAACTGGTTTCAACCAGGCGTACTGCAGAATGCCACGCTTGACAGCCAGGAAGGTATGTGGGTCGGAGATATCAATCTTAGGGAAACAGTGGTTGAGCGGCCAGGCATGAGACATTGGAGGTCGACCATGGGCCATGATGATGACCGCTCGCTCTCCTCCCAAGAAGTTGATCAGCAGTTGGAAAAACGTATAAATGGTAAACGCCTGCGCAGAGCTCTGTTAGTATTGGGTTCATCTCGCTTTGGACCACGCCAAGTACCTCGTAGATGTCGCGGATCGGGTCCAAGAACTGGGCCGCCTTCAGTGACACGATGCTGGTCCATGACGATGCTGCATATATCGGTACCCTGAGCAATATCAGCACTGGCGGTTCTTATCTTCCAACTTTTTGGCCCCCTGAGCTCCAGGCTGCCACCCAACGCTTACATCAACAGTATACGAACGACATATCGCTGGAGCAATGGTTTTCGGTAATTTTTACTAAATCGAGTGAGTTAGTCGCTGAAGGGGGGACCGACATCGTGAATGAAGCTCGTACGTTTGTAGCCATATGGATCTGCGAGACAAGAAGCACGAGTTAGCTCAAGAACAATCACAGAAACCAAGTGATACAAGAGTCAATGTTCATAGGGCATACACGAGAGAGAGAAGTGAGGACACAAGAGCTGCGACGCCAGAGGTGATAATGATCGCGCGGGCCAGGCTCGAGCCAGTGCCTCCGCTAGCAGGACCCATCATGATGGGAGGTAGTCGCGGGTTCGGAGAGCCGCGTCGTTAGGGGAACCAAGTCATTACGCAGCTTTGTAGCCACAAAACATGGTCGCCTAACTATGAGAAAAGGGCGGAGCTCAGAAGGACAAGCTTGGAAATTGTTGTAAGGAGGAGGCGTGTTGCCGATGACGATCTTCTCGTGACACCGCCCGACGCCCGCATTTCGCATTCGCGCCAACTTTCTTAGCTGCGACGACTCTCCAATCTTGGACTCGTTCTTCGCGAGGTTATCGCGTCGATCATGCTTGCGCCTGCTGGCGACTTCACGGAGAAATGGCCAGTACAAGCTTGACGGCCTCTTACCTGACGCCGGACCCGAGCTTCAATTGGTGTGTTGAACCCAGGACCATCTGCGTTTAGATGCTTACTGAGTTTATTTAGGTTCTTTCTCCTGGAGCTTATTGTTTCTAGTATTCTGTAAGTACCCCTGAGGATCCCAAGCTCGTTTCTGTGGCTCATACGACACAAAGTGTACTATTCTTCCTGCTCTATTTCAACCGACTGTTTGCGACCCTCCTCTCCTATGCGATCCGAGCATACACTTGGCATTACTACCGCGTTTATGTCGACATAAAAGCCTTACAAGTTTCCCTGCTTGGCGGTCGAATATTCTTCAAGGGGATCCGGTACCATGGCGCGAACGAGACAATCTTCATTCACGGGGGGTTCATAACATGGCGATATTGGAAGCGCAAGGTTGAGCGCACGAACCTCTCCGACATAGAACCCGATACTGGCCTACCACATACGTCAGGAAAGGAACGCAACGACTCCGTCCCTGGCGAACGCACCGGTGCGACAAGCGGGAATGACAGTGTCGGGGAGCAGGGTGGAGTGGAGAAGACGGTCGAGCTACCATGCCGCATTTCAATCAAAGCATACGGCTTGGAATGGTTTATTTACAATCGAACTCCAGCCTATGACAATATTCTTGCTGGCTTCGGGTACAAGGACAGCACCGGTGGAGAGGACACGCCTGAGCCTGGTTCTCCGCCGGAACCACAACCGAATCTCCAGCGGTCCAAAACGACCTTCGACACTCTTTCAGAGCATAGTTCCAGTGAAAGAGAAGCTCTGGGGACCCGGAATACTGAACTGCGCGAAGCTGAGCTGTCAGATTCAGTTTCTAGTATGCTGGAGCTTTTGCCAGTGAAGCTGGACTGCAGCAGGGGAGCGATTGTCATTGGCAATGAAAACACTCGATCTGTTTTGACGACGACGTTTGACAGTGCTGCAGGGACCATTGCCGCCTGCAAGTCTGGTCCCATGGATTTGTATCGGCAACTCTTCTCGTTCAAATTTAAGCATCCAGTGGTCCAGATGCGGCCAAATCCTGATTTCAAGCAGAATCAGCTAGCGACTGCCAAAGTGCTGGCCGCAGAGCAGGAGGATGAGGATTCGTCTAAGCCAAAAACGGCCCATTTGAAGCAAAAGGTTCATAAGCGGAAAGTCTGGCACAGTATTCGCGACTTGGTGCCTTACTTTCAATCTTCCGTGGAATCGTTCCGGATTAACGGACAGGGTGGCAGTATGCCAAGGAGCGAGGCTGACTTTCCCGACGTCCGCTGGACTGGTCTTTCCCGATATTTTGATGAAGATTATGAGGACGACCATGAGCAATGGGGCTCAATTGAGTACGCCAGGTTCTCAACAATTATTGACAGTCCAGCCTTGGATTTGACATACTTCTGGGACATCCCAGGACGCGTCGTCTCACAACATCTAGCGTCTGCTGAATCTACCGAGAGGAAGCAAAACAACATTAACAACGCTCTCCCTCCCGAATGGGGCATGGACATCAAGCTTGATGGAGGCATGGTCAACTACGGGCCATGGGCCGACCGGGAGCGGGTTGGCTTGCAGAACGTATTCTTCCCCAACTTTTACCGAAGCTCTGAGCCTGCAGAGCAATTAGCACCCGGTGTATTGAGACAAAGCACATCCTTCAATTTGCGCATTGAAATCAACAAAGAGCTCACAATTCGTATTCCAACACGAGAGCAGTCTAAGGATTGGACGTGGAAAGGACGTGCCGATGCCATTCGAGGATCCGCCAGGGCAAAGAGGCAACAGGAAAGGAGGAAATCACGGGTGAAAGAAGCTGAGAAGAGTCACATTGGCTCCGACGTTCGGCCTTTTGGATGGCTTTCTCTCGCAGTGGGCCCCGATTCGACCATCAATTATGCCATGGATATGGTGGCATCGAGCCTTGGCTTTCGCAATGAGTTATCTCTTGACTTGCGTAAATCCAGGTTGTCATCCAGCGTGAACCACGCCTTGCTGTGGCAATGTCCGCGACAGCTGGTAACCTGCGACTTATTTAACCCCATGTCCTGGAGCAGCCTTCGATCATGGAGATTTTCCGTGCACAGCAATGACCTTGAGCTCTTCATTTTGCGAGATCACATTTTCCTTTTGACTGACTTGGTTAGCGATTGGGCCTCGGGCCCACCATCCGAGTACTACACGTTTGTGCCGTTCATTTATAACATTGACCTCTCCTTCTCTAACCTGAAGTTGTTCGTTAATGTTAATGATGGAAATATCATCAGCAATCCCTCTGATCTTGAAGACAATCGTTTCATTGTTATCAAGGGCAAAGAGTTGACAGCGAATGTGATGATTCCGCTGAACAAGTTCCAGCCGGATCAGAATGCAGTCGAGTTCAAGGTCAACCTTGAGGACGGCGGTGTGGACTATATGACTCCTGCGTGGGATACGCTGCAAACTTTCCTCCCGTCGAATTCCATGGCTACCCTTGATAGCCTTTTCATCGACGGGTCTTACAACTATTTCAGCTCCACAGCCTCCGATCTTATTGATACCCTTGTGCTGAACATCGATGGCTCTTCCCCTCGATTGTATCTCTACGGATTTTTGGTTAAGAGTTTCATGACTGTCAAGGAAAACTACTTTGGTGATGACATGCATTTCAAAACATTAGAAGAATACCAGGAGCTGGCTTGTGCGGACGATCAACCCTCAAACCCTACAGGCATCAATCCGAACCGAAAATCTAATGACATGGATGTTTTGGTCCATGTCGCCGTGGACAGCCCGTGCGTTATGCTACCCGAGAGTATCTATGACAACATGAGATGCTCCACACTATCTGGACCCTCGCTCGACATCGATCTACGCTTCACCAATTATTACATGGATATGCAACTTTCTGTCAGTCCACTCAAGCTGGCCTTGCAATCAACCCATCCGGATGGGTCATCAACCACCTCTGGTACCCAACTGTTTGTCGACGGTATTTCCGTTTATGGGCATCGTCTGTTCGGATTGCCCCCGGCAGAGCCAACTTACGTCTGTAATTGGGACTTCGACGTTGGTAGGATTTTGGGTGAATGCTCTACAGAGTTTCTGACATGCCTAGCATCCAGTCTCAAAAGCTTCGATTTCTCATTTGATAATGAGGAAAATGCGTTACCTCCACTCTTCCCACCTGTTCTCTCTGACGTGACATTCTTGAGAGCCAAGATCAGCTCCGTTCACATCTCCATTCTCCTGGATCAGGTTGCCATCGTCGTAAGCACGAACCCGTTGTCGACACAATTCAACGATTGGACCAATTCCAAGTTCTCAAAACGCATGAGTCTACTCGTACCCAACATTTCAATTGCTGCGGTTGATCGCCATGCAGTGGCCCAGGCTTTGCGATCCCCAGGGAGGGCTGTTGCACCCCTGGGCCTTGTGAAATTGACCATTAGCCTGAAGATGGCTCTGCGCAAGCATGATATCGCTGAGCACCGACGCCTTCAACAGGAACACATCAAAATCCATGACCAGCGGACACACCGATCGCAATGGTTACTCTTTGATTGGGAAGAGGTAGGACCGACTTCGTCCCTTGCGGGTGGTGATAATGTCGCACCCCCGACGATGGCGATACCCTCGATGCCTGAGCCTATACATAGGCGTCTGGGCAATGCACCGTCATATCGAGGGTTTTCAGACACTCACCGCACGGGAAGTGCGAGAAGCTTCCTTGTGCATTCTGAAACCTCAAGTCTGAAAAGCTCAAGATCACCCGTGAAGAATGCTTCTCGTTCACCATCGAGCGCGGAGCAAAATTCAAGACCTGTCCCACCGAGTCGAGATGGAAGTTGGGCCACCGCACCTGCCAGCAGAACGAAGGATAGTGAGAGCTTTGGCCGCGCCAAGACTGGCCCATATTCGCCTGCTGCAATCAGAGATTCCAATCCTTGGATTCTCCCGCAGTTCTCTTACTACAAACTTTCGCTGGACACTTCTGAGCTTCCACCGTCAGACAGTGATGACGCCACCACCGGAGAAGACACTGGCTCCGGGATTAACCCAAAGTCCATGTTTCTGACATTTGAGGATGATCAGACGTCACACACCAATCTCGCTTTGGATCTGCCACTCGGAATCAATGGATTTTGTACCCCACGATTCCTTCTTGGCTTGGCTTCTCTCCTAGACGGGCTTGAGCCGAAGCACCCAGTTCAAATCATCGATTCGTTGCAGAGGGACGTGATATCCGACCTCGTTGGGTATGAGAAATCCATGAATCAACCCAAGAAAGCTACTGCCGTCGCGCTTCGCATCCCGCTCATTCAATTACGAATGGTTGATGTTTCTGAGTCACCAGATGATAGGCGGATTGAGTTCCGAGACGAGTATTCCATTCGGATCTACCGTCTCCGGGCAGAAATTCAAAAACGAGTGCAGAGACAAAAAGGAGATCTCCTTGAAGGTCTTAACCAAGGTATCACAGCTCATGCGGCGGCCGATCGCCTGTCGGTCTCGGTTGAGGGCAGTCGTACGGATGCCTTCCAGGAGAAAGCTGTTTTCAATTTCGATCTGGGAGACCCGAACTTTTGGCTGGTCACAGCTCGCAGCATTCGCTTTAATCTTCAGATGCGAGACATCAATACTGTGACCTCCGCAAGATCGGTGGAACGCTTGGCTTTCCTTGTCCGTCGAGCCACAACCATGTTTGATTCCGTTGCATCGGCTTTCCAACATGTCTCAGCTTTGAGCAGACGACGCTTGCAATTTCTCATTTTTTTCGTCACTCAATCATCTTCTGACATCCCGGATCCCATTTTCCTGGCACGTATTTCTTATGTCTTGAGAGTTGCTTCAACCCACTTGCGGCAACATGACTCTTGGAAGATCATTTCTCGCATTCGCAACATCTACAGAAACCTGCCCATCCACCACAAGAGGGAACTGGAACAAAAATGCTCTGGCGACAACATTCCATTGCCACCTAATGCGAGGTCAACTGTTTTGACTGGCTTCGACCAGTGGCGGGCATGGGATCTTGCCCATGTTGAGAAAAGCTATGTCATGCGCAAAATATGGTCGAACTCCGAGCCTCAACCAACAACTCCAGAGCCAACAGTCTGTTTGTCATGCACAGTGAAACAATTGAGATTCTCCTTGGACCCTGGTCCCCGAGAAAGTGACTTCATAGTCGAGAATTTGTCGACTGTGACTTCTCTTGTCCCGAATAAGACGTTCCAAGAGGATGGCAAGGAGAAAGGCAAGAAGATTATCACGGTGCAAGCGTACTGCGCCTCTGCGGCCCTTCGCTTGCGGTGGGAGATTGTGGATCTTGTCGAAGGGATAACCAAGGTCATGTCGACCGTCACACTAGAATCTTCTTCCCTGGCTCAAGCCGGGCCTGGCACTGGATACACAAAGCCAACAGAGCTGCAGATTGTTTTTGGCACGGACTTCGGATCAGTTACTGTGGATGCAATCAACGTCAAGCTCGCCTTGATCTCAAGATCTCTGCGCGGCTCAATAGTGCACAGCACTTTCAACACCAAACAGAACAATCAGGAAAGCCTTGCTTTGCTGTTTAGTGCTGAAGCTTGCTCGTCCGAGCTTTTGAGTCGCTCTGGGAGTCTCATGCTGTCGAGAATTGCCGACCCATATCTCTACTTCTCGTTGTCGTCGGATGAGGACGAGCTGGAGTGCAAACGTGAGTGGAAGGTTACTGGGTCGTGCAAGAAGCTCCGCTATGAGATGAATGAGGATCCAGTCAGCTTGGCTCATACCGCAGATCGTGTGATCGAGGACGAAGTTAGATATATTCGACAACTTGTTGATAATGTCAAGACGCCGAAATCCGAAAATCTCCAGGTCGCAGTGTCGAAGAAGCCCACGCGTGACAACATCCATGTTGCGATGTTCCTAGTCGACTATCGCCTAAGCTTCAGCCTCCTGCCGTCCTTGACATATCTCTTTTCTGGTGAGGTAGCCCGGATGTCGGTCATGCCCGCTGAATCATCCAAGATTGAAGTTGACTTTGATGTCAAGAAGAATTCACACATGTTCATGTCTGGAGAGGGTGACAAATATCATTCGCTCTCAACCCTTGAGATGCCTCCTACGAATGGTCGTATCCTTGCAAATGTGCAGTCTGACCACAAAGAGTTCGAGGTTGACATGACAATCGAAGTTATTCGTCTGGAAGCTAGCGCCGTGCGGAGTCTTTTGGCTGTCTTGACAGGACCAGATATTGCCCATCTTCTATCTGATCTGAAGCAGAACGTGGATGTTCTAAAGTCTCACCTGAGCGACGTTCTCTCGTTACCGAAAACCAAGCCTGAACCTGAACCAACGTTGGATGACAAGGTGATTCTCTACAAATCTCGTCTCACAATGGCTGGGTTCGAGATTCATGCCATCGCCCCTGGCTTGAACAGCAAGGCGTATTCCGCAGAGATGATTTTCAGCCTTGGCATGATGCAAATGCGACTACAAAATGGTTTGGATCGAGGCTATCCAATGGACCATCCGGAGTTCAGCATTGACGCTTCTCAAATCAAGTTCGAGTTGCGAAGACAAGAGAGAACGCAGACTACCTCCTATGGTGGCTTTACCGCGGGTATCAAACTACTTGGAAGCTCGACTGTTCGCGAGAATGGAGAAGTGATGCGTGCCTACCATTTCACTAGCGACCAATTCGACGTTGAGCTTTTCGCTGAGACAGCCGCATTGGTAGTGGACATCGCTATTTACACACAGGAACGCATCAAGACGTTGGACCTATCGCATGAAGTCGAACGTCTTCGGAGACTTCGACGTCGCAATCACCATGAGGCAGTCACACCATCCTCTGAGCTGCCTCAGATTAATATAGAGAATGATGACGAAACACCAGCACAGCCTTTCCTCAACGCCTTGTACTCTTTGCAGTTCCGAGACATTCAGGTTGCATGGAACATGTCGACGCCATTATCCAGTGGGTCTGGTCGCCAACCTGAGGATCTAGTATTCTCGATCCAGCAGGTCGAGTTATCCAATAAAAAGAAGAACGCAGCTAAATTGCGGATCGAAGACATGAAGCTACAGATGGTTCCATTCCGTGCGGATAGGAAGAAGCGCTCGCTCAACTCTGCTCTCATGCCCGAGCTGGTCTTCAATGTTGCATACTACTCCAGTGGAAAGGAGCTGTGGCTCGCGTTCCAAGCAGCCGGAAAGTCACTGGATATCCGTGCAACATCCGAATTCATCATTCCCGGCAACATGATTCGAAACTCAATTGCATCCGCCACCGAAGCGTTACGAGAAGGCAAGGCAGCCTGGGCAACGAAGCCATTGCCTGAAGACAATACCGAAAAAGATCGCAGTCTGTTCGGCAAGAGAAGACTTCGATCAGTACTGGTTGATGTTGACTTTGCAGGTGCTACTGTCACACTACAAGGCAAGCAACAGCAAAACCCCCAGAATTTGATGACAGCCGGGATGAAAGGCAACCGGCTTTCGGAAGCGAAGTATGGTGATTATGTGCAAGGCGAACCGGCTACTACGGCGACTTTGCGCGCGCCCGGGGTGGCACTGAAGGTTCATTTTGAGGACAATGGCACCGACGACCCGGCCCTCAATGCAGAGCTCAAGGTCGACCCCTCTACGAACGTGCTATACCCGACCCTCGTTCCACTGGTGAAACAAATGACCGCCACAGTTAAGGAGATCATGGGTGAGCATCAGCAAACCCAGAAACAGAGCCAACCGCTAGCTCCACAGCAAGAGAAACCTCGACGGGCGTCTACTGCGGCTAAGCTTCAGTCACAGAAGCTGATGCAAGATACTCCGTTCGGGGAACCTGATCCAAATTCAATTCTTGGGCGGTGCAAGATGAACCTTGGACTATTGTTCTACAAGCAGGAGTTTAGTCTAAGCTGTCAGCCCATCGCCAGAGTCGCAGCCACCGCAAGATTCGAGAGTGTCTATGTGACCGTCAATACAGTGCAGTCAACCGAGCAGGGTCGCTTCCTCGCCCTCTCTTTGGCATTCAATAGCTTGGAGGCTTCGATCAAGCACGTGTACTCTAACGAGTCCACCGCCAGCTTCCAAGTCAAGTCCATGGTCTTATCCCTGATGAACAGCAAACATCTCGGCCGAACGAGTGGCATGTCCGCTATCCTGCGGGTCAGCCCCATGAAGGTCTCGTTGAATGCCAAGCAGGTGCAAGATTCGCTGCTGTTTCAAGAAATCTGGGTTCCATCTAGTGATGAGCCGAACGCCAACTTGAATCCCCAGCCCGAGCAGGCGGAGGCCCAAACCTACATCGTACAGCGATATCACCAGGTTGCTGCAGCCTCGGCGTTCCCTTGGAACACCACCATCGCCATTGAAAAGTTGGAGATCCAGCTTGATTTGGGTTCTACACTGGGCAAGGCAGCATTTGCCATCGACAACCTATGGGTGTCCTCCAATAAGACATCGGATAGCGAGCAAAGCATGTGCATCAACTTCGACAGCGTTGGCATCGAGAGCAAGGGCCGCATGAGTGGTGTTGTCGAGCTTCGGGGTCTCAAGATTCGAACATCCATCAAATGGCCCGAGGAAGCTCGAGAAGACTGGCACACGCCGCTCATCCAGGCTTCTGTCGCTTTCCGCCATCTCCAAGCCAAGGTTTCGTTTGATTATCAGCCCTTCTTGGTCGCGCACATTGCTTTGTTCGACTTCCTAATGTACAACGTCCGCGAGGCCTCTGGTAAGACAAGCGAGCGACTCTTTAGTATATTGGAGGGCGATGAAGTTCAGGTATTCTGCACTTCCTTGACAGCATCGCAGACCCTGGCACTCTTCCAAGCTTGGCAACGCCTGGTCCAAGACAAGCAGGCAGCCTACGAAGCGTCTCTGCGGGAGGTCGAGCGGTATCTCCGACGCAAGTCTTCTGCTCTCCCAAGCCGGATGGAAGCCCGCGCCAAAGAAATCAAAACGAAGGACGATGAATCAGAAAGAGCCCCTATCTCACTGCAAACGGGCGTGGTCGTGAACATTCGCCATGTCAACCTTGGGGTGTTCCCGAGTTCATTCTTTGACAATCAAATCCTCAAGCTAGAGGCTTACGATGCCCAAGCACGATTTGCCGTCTCACTGGATTCGAACAAGATTCACAGCGCACTAGGTCTCACTCTAGGTCAGCTACGCGTTGCCTTATCGGGCATCAGTCGCCCCGCCTCCGCCCAACTTGATGAGCTTTCGGTGGACGATATCGCCCAACGGGCAGCCGGCTCTCGTGGTGGCACAATCCTCAAAGTGCCGCGACTCGTAGCAGGTATGGAAACCTGGCAAGAGCCCGGCACCAAGCATATTGACTACATCTTCCGGAGTACATTCGAAGGCAAAGTGGATGTGGGCTGGAATTACTCGCGCATCAGTTTCATTCGGGATATGTGGGAGACGCACTCGCGCGCCCTAGCTACCCGACTCGGCAAGCCTTTGCCACCGTCAGCCGTCCGGATTACTGGCGGTCCTGGAAGGAGTAGTGAGGGAAGTGGCGAGGGATCGGATCAGCAGGAGAAGATCACGGCAGTGGTCAACGTGCCGCAGTCGAAATACACCTACACAGCGCTAGAGCCACCGGTCATCGAGACGCCACAACTGCGAGACATGGGAGAGGCGACACCGCCCCTTGAGTGGATTGGGCTGCAGCGAGATAAGCTGCCCAATGTCACGCATCAAATCATCATTGTGACCCTGTTGGAGATCGCAAAGGAGGTGGAGGATGCGTATGGGGCGATCCTCGGGACGTGATGCATAGTATTTGGCGTTTTTGGGCACATTGGACATACACATCGGGAATATTTTCCCTGTACAACTACATAGATTCATGATCAATATCCTATTATTATTTTTACTTGACTCACAGCTATTTCAATATTTTCAATCAGGGGGAGCTAAGAGCCTCTTAGTGCGCAAGTGTATAAAAAAAAAACCCCTCGTGCATTATTAATCAACAACCCCGCGCAGTGAAATGTTAGGCGGTGAATGGCGGGGCTGATTGGTTGCACTCGTTAGTCCAGTAGTCTCATCTCTTGGGTAACGTTGAATACTGCTAGTAACTAGCTAGGGGCAATTAGGAGCACTAGACCTGCCTGGCAAAGTTTTACACAGCCCGGGTTCCGCTGCCAGTTTCAGACGCGGTTCAATTACGGGCTCCGAATCGGGCCTCCGTAAGTGCACCGGAGAACCACGGATGGCAACGGAGTGAGTCAAGAGATACTTTGGAGCATTTCCAATCCAACGAGCATGCTAGAGATGAGTCGAAGAATGAAATAATAAAAAAAATGCAAGCTGTAACTATTCTGAGCTGTAAGTGTATTAGCAATGTGCGGATCAAGTAATCTGGTAAACGCACAAAACCGGGCGGGGCAAAAAAAAGAGTCCCCACTTTCGCCTGCTTTTTTTTCTCCCACTTTTCCCCCCTTCCACCTTCCTTCCTCTTCTCCCCTCTCCATCCCCTTACCGCAGGAGCAGTTGCACATAGGATTTGATCACCATCGAGTTATTTGCTCGGTTTTGATCATCTATCTGTGGTCTTGCTTCTTTTCTTCTTCTTCACAAACCGCCTCTAAGGCTTATTGAAGAAAAAAAACCGCCAAGATGGTTAAGTATGTTCACCGTCTCGATGGGAAAAATCTGTATTTGTGAGCTTAGGGAATCATCCAGCTAACCATGTCTCGACAGCTTCACCATTGAGGAGATCCGTACTCTGATGGACAGACGGGCTAACATCCGTAACATGTCCGTCATTGCTCACGGTAAGCATCATTCTCATCACCTCGACCTAGAAAGGTTCGAACTGGTAGCTGACCCTTCTTCCCCCCATCAGTCGATCACGGAAAGTCCACCCTCTCCGACTCCCTGGTCCAGCGTGCCGGTATTATCTCCGCCGCTAAGGCCGGTGAGGCCCGTTTCATGGACACCCGTCCCGATGAGCAGGACCGTTGCATTACCATCAAGTCCACTGCCATCTCCCTCTACGCCAAGTTCCCCGATCCCGAGGACCTGAAGGAGATCCCCCAGGCTGTTGATGGTTCCGAGTTCTTGATCAACCTGATCGATTCCCCCGGTCACGTTGATTTCTCGTCCGAGGTCACTGCCGCTCTCCGTGTCACTGACGGTGCCCTTGTCGTTGTCGACTGTGTCTCCGGTGTCTGTGTCCAGACCGAGACCGTCCTGCGTCAGGCCCTGACTGAGCGTATCAAGCCCGTTCTTTGCATCAACAAGGTTGACCGTGCTCTTCTCGAGCTCCAGGTCTCCAAGGAGGATCTGTACCAGTCCTTCTCCCGTACCATCGAGTCCGTCAACGTCATCATCTCCACCTACTTCGACAAGGCTCTCGGTGACGTCCAGGTTTACCCCGACAGAGGTACTATTGCCTTCGGTTCCGGTCTCCACGGCTGGTGCTTCACTGTCCGCCAGTTCGCCGTCAAGTACGCCAAGAAGTTCGGTGTTGACCGCAAGAAGATGCTTGAGCGTCTGTGGGGCGACAACTACTTCAACCCCAAGACCAAGAAGTGGACCAACAAGGGTGAGGCCGATGGCAAGCCCCTTGAGCGTGCCTTCAACCAGTTCATTCTGGACCCCATCTTCAAGATCTTCTCCGCTGTCAACCACAACAAGCGTGAAGAGATCTCCACTCTCCTTGAGAAGCTCGAGATCACTCTCACCTCTGATGAGAAGGATCTGGAAGGCAAGGCTCTCCTCAAGCTCGTCATGCGCAAGTTCCTGCCCGCTGCCGATGCCCTTCTGGAGATGATCTGTATCCACCTGCCCTCCCCCGTTACTGCCCAGAAGTACCGTGCCGAGACTCTGTACGAGGGCCCCAACGACGACACCGCCTACTGCGGTATCCGTGACTGTGACCCCAAGGCTCCTCTCATGCTGTACGTCTCCAAGATGGTTCCCACCTCCGACAAGGGTCGTTTCTACGCCTTCGGTCGTGTCTACTCCGGTACCGTCAAGTCCGGTGTCAAGGTCCGCATCCAGGGTCCCAACTACACCCCCGGCAAGAAGGAGGACCTCTACATCAAGGCCATCCAGCGTACCATTCTCATGATGGGTCGCTTCGTTGAGCCCATTGAGGATGTCCCCGCCGGTAACATTGTCGGTCTGGTCGGTGTCGATCAGTTCCTGCTCAAGTCCGGTACTCTTACCACCGATGAGACCGCCCACAACATGAAGGTCATGAAGTTCTCTGTCTCCCCCGTTGTGCAGCGCTCCGTTGAGGTCAAGAACGCCCAGGATCTGCCCAAGCTCGTTGAGGGTCTCAAGCGTCTGTCCAAGTCCGACCCCTGTGTCCTGACCATGATCAACGAGTCTGGTGAGCACGTTGTCGCTGGTGCTGGTGAGCTCCACCTCGAGATTTGTCTTAAGGATCTCGAGGAGGACCACGCCGGTGTTCCCCTTCGCATCTCCGACCCCGTCGTCTCCTACCGTGAGACTGTCGGCGGTACCTCCAGCATGACTGCCCTGTCCAAGTCCCCCAACAAGCACAACCGTCTGTACATGACTGCTGAGCCCATTGAGGAGGAGGTCTCCCTCGCCATCGAGTCCGGCAAGATCTCCCCCAAGGACGATTTCAAGGCTCGTGCCCGTATCATGGCTGACGAGTACGGCTGGGATGTCACCGATGCCCGTAAGATTTGGTGCTTCGGTCCCGACACCACCGGTGCCAACTTGCTGGTTGACCAGACCAAGGCCGTTCAGTACCTGAACGAAATCAAGGATTCCGTTGTCTCCGGTTTCCAGTGGGCCACCCGTGAGGGTCCCGTTGCTGAGGAGCCCATGCGTTCCGTCCGCTGGAACATCCTTGTAAGTTCACACCTCAATAAACCTCCCACAAAGAAGAAATCACCAGCTTACACAGTATATTAGGATGTTACTCTCCACGCTGATGCTATTCACCGTGGTGGTGGCCAGCTTATCCCCACCGCTCGTCGTGTTCTGTACGCCGCTGCCATGCTTGCTGACCCCGGTCTTCTCGAGCCCATCTTCAACGTCGAGATCCAGGTCCCCGAGCAGGCTATGGGTGGTATCTACGGTGTCCTTACCCGCCGCCGTGGTCACGTCTACGCCGAGGAGCAGCGCCCCGGAACTCCTCTGTTCAACATCAAGGCTTACCTGCCCGTCAACGAGTCCTTCGGTTTCCCCGCCGATCTCCGCTCCGCCACCGGTGGCCAGGCCTTCCCCCAGTCCGTGTTCGATCACTGGGCTATCGTCCCTGGTGGCTCTCCTCTGGACACCACCTCCAAGCCCGGCCAGATCGTCACCGAGATGCGCAAGCGCAAGGGTCTCAAGGAGGTCGTTCCCGGCTACGAGAACGTAAGTTTCTACACATCATCCTTTTACTGTGCCACCCAGTTGCTAACCTGTCTGTCTGCAGTACTACGACAAGCTGTAAAAACCTCACGGCCGGCCAGATTTCTCTTCTGCCAGTCAACTGGAATCTTTTTTTATGAGATTGATGAATTCAATACAACTTCGCGGTTCAACCAAATTTTTTACTCCCGTATCGGTACGGGCTTGTTCCAATCATTGCCGACTTTAGATAATTGTGGAGCTCCAAGGGATGTCTAGGGCACCTTGGACGCGACCCGGTTGCTTCTTTCCATGTTCTTGATGTTTGACAATCGCTTTGCTTTTGTTTTGCTTTTTTCTTGCTGTTTTCTTGCTGTGTTCTAGTCAAGTACATGTAAATATACATGTTACGCTAGAACAGCGCTACAGCGTGTCGTAAGTTGAACTATAGAGTAACGTAACTTTCGCAAGATTATGGCTAGTCTGATACGTAGGCTGAATCGAAAATGCCAATTTAGCTTGTTAATCTTTTACGAGACATTTGCAGAAATCTTTGTACAGTAACGCCAGTTTACATGTCTTGGAAGATTTCTAGGGAAACTACAGCCATTATGCTAAACACAGACAACCTTCGAAAAAAGGCAGACGAAAGGACCTTTCAGCCCGTATCATCACGTGATCGATATCGCGCCTTCGCGTTTTCGGCGGATTCTGCGCTGCCCGATCACTTTCTCACTACGCCCTCGCAGCATGGCTGGTGAATGTTCCCAGTGAATATTATTCTTCATCTCCCCCAAGATCTTGTCTCACAAAAATACCCAACTACCGTCGTGATCGCCGAGTTGCAGAGCTCTTAAGCCTTGCCCTCAACACCGGATCCCTGCTACTAGCAACGCTTTGAACGCCAATCTTCGTTAACCGTCCACTTTGGCTCCCGGCAATAGCCGAATTCAAGTCACAATGCAATTCACCGAGGAAGAAGCGAATGACGTTAAGCAATGGGTAGTCAAGAAACTGGAGGACATGTGAGTACACGCGAAGCCCGATCGCAGCTTCTTACCCAAAGGAAGCGCCGGCTAATGAATGTTGGATCACCTTGCAGCTCAGATGCAGACTCAGATGTTCTGGCAGATTACGTTCTTGCGCTCATTAGATCTGATGCACCGGACGATGAGATCCGCAAGACTTCCGTCGAAAACCTGGAGGATTTCCTTCGCGAAAGTGCGCTCAACATATCCTTTGCGCCACGCTTCTTCTCTCTGCTGACACAAACCAGACACCGCTTCCTTCGTGAACGAGCTGTTCAACTCTTTTGGTCCGAAGCAAGCTCAAGCTGCCACCCCTCAGACCCAGCTCCAGCAGCCTCCCCAGAACTTTCCTCAAGCTATTCCCACAACCCAGCAGGCAGCCAATGTCCCGACTGGACCGAGATCGGATCCCAACAACCGGAAGCGGACTTATAATGAAGGATTTCAGGGCGACCAGGAGCAAGGCCATTTCAATCCCCAGGATCGGGCTTTCAAGACTCCGCGACGAGGCCGTGGAGGTGCTCGTGGCGATTGGAATGGAGACGGTCGTCATGCGCAGGGTGGCCAGTTCCCACCTAATGGCCCTGGTGGTTTCCCGGGCATGATGCCTGGGTTCCAGCAGTTTGACCCCAATGACCCGATGGCAGCGATGATGGCCATGCAGCAGCAGATGGGATTCCCGCAGATGCCTGGCATGCCGCCTATGCCTGGAATGCCTGCCCCAGGGCAGCCTGGATCGGAGCAAATGAGCAACCAGCGGTGTCCGTTCTACGATACCCAAGGTATTTGCTACATGGGCGATGCTTGCCCTTACCAGCACGGTGAAGCTGGAGCTGGAGGTCATGATGGTGAGACTGATTTTCTAGTATTCTGTGAAGATGCACTGACCAGTTCGGCAGAATATGACCCCAGATCCTCAATAGTGGAATCAGGCGGACGTGGACGCGGTGATCGAGGCCGTGGTGATCGGGGTCGTGGTCGTGGCCGCGGTTCATTCGGCGGACGTAGAGGTGGCCGATCCGATTTCTCGTCAGCTGGGCCCAATGAGGACCAGTCAATAACGACAATTGTGGTCGAGCAGATCCCTGATGACAAGTTCTCGGAGGAGGCGGTGCGCGAATTCTTCTCGCAGTTCGGTAGCATTGCTGAGGTCACCTTGCAGCCGTACAAAAAGCTGGCCCTCGTCAAGTACGAGAGCTTTGCCGAGGCCAAGCAGGCGTGGTCCAGCCCCAAGGTGATCTTTGACAACCGTTTTGTCAAGGTCTACTGGCACAAACCCAAGCATGATGAAAATAACAACGAGCCTCACCAATTGAGACCCGAGGCCCCTGCATTCAACCCGGAAGAGTTCGAAAGACAGCAGGAGGAAGCTCAAAAAGCTTACGAAGAGAAGATGAAAAAGCGCCGGGAGACCGAAGAGGCCAAGCAGGCTCTGGAGCGTCAGCGCGACGAACTCCTGAAGAAGCAGCAGGAAGAAAAGGAGCGTCTCTTGCAGCGTCTTGGAGGTGCAGAGCCGAGCAACGGAGCCGGCTCGGAAGACCAATCTATGGAGGGTGCTGCTGATGAAAACGTGAGCGATGAAACCAGAAAATTGCGTGCGCAGCTGGCTGCTCTCGAGGCAGAGGCCAAGACACTGGGTATCGATCCCAGCGCTGAGTCTGGTCGTGGTGGTTATCGTGGCCGAGGTGGCTTCCGTGGCCGTGGCACTTACCGTGGACGTGGAGGCTACGATCCCTCTTTCCGCGGTGGCTATCGCGGCCGAGGTGGATTCCCTCCTCGTGGTCGTGGTGGCGTGTTGCGTCTGGACAACCGGCCACGACGTGTTGCCGTAACAGGTGTGGAGCTTAACTCCCACAAAGATGAGGCGCTCCGCCAACACTTGATTGTAAGTCACAGATGAGCCAAAGAGATGACATCCACTGACCGTGATCCAGGGCATTGCCGATTATGAATCCATTGAGCCTAACCCCGGGCATTCTGACTCAGTCATAGTAGCGTTTAAGGAGCGTTACCAAGCCGAAAAATTCATGTTCTCGCCCTGGAACATTCCTTCCGTCGGCGAGGTCCAGCTTTCATGGCTTCCTAACCTACCCAACACTCTTCCCGCGCCATCAACAGAGAAGAATGGCCTCGATGAGGATCAGGACATGGCAATGGACTCGGCTTCAGCCAGTGAGGCGCCAGTTCCAGCCCCGACGCGCAGCGACATGGATTATGACGTTGCGGAGGATGATAACTGGGGCATGGAGTAATTGCTTCAACGATCAGATTATGTACCATTGAACCTGTGAATAGGCCATTTAACCATTTGGGACGTAATACAAAAAGTGTCCCGTTTCATTCCTACAAGACCATTCTTCTCCCTACCAACCAGACTGTACATTTGTAGTTAGATATCCTGAGGAATCAATTCCACCGAATATCCATCCTGATATAAACATCAGCCATCAGTCGATACCGTGATAAACCTTCCAGGCATCGAGGACTCACTGGATCAGCCACCATGGCAAATTTCTCAAAGAACCAAGCATAATTCCCATGAATCTCCCCCTTCCCAAACCCCCTCTCCTCCTCCCATTCCGACAATGGCACCGACTCCCTCGTACAAATCCCAACATCCTTTAAAATACTAACACCCGCCCCCCTCAACCTCTCCACAGCAACACTCACATCCGGCACCGTAAACCCCAAATGCGCAAACCCCAGATTCGGCGGCACATTCCCTGTCGACACGAGCTCCTCTCCATTATCCGATCCATGAACATGATACAGCTCCAAAAGCCCACTCGTCCGCGTCATAACGGGGATCTGGCTAGTATTTTTCGCCCACTCATCTAAATCTGCTTCCGGGGGTGGGTGGCCCAGGTAGTAGATTGTGAAGGGGCCTGCATTCATGGTGAAGACTATTCGCATGCCAAGAAGGTCAACGTAGAAGTGTAGGGAGCGGGACGGGTCTGTTATGCGGATTGCTAGGTGGTTGAGGCGGTAGTTGGACGTTGCTTGGGATTGGGGTGGGTTGAAGGTTTGAGTTGGGCCGCCTGGGGAGAAGAGGCCTTCTTCGCTGGGGGGAATTGAGGTGAATGAGTTTGCCATTATAGATTCCTGGATCTGGTTGTTTTCTATGTTTGAGGGGGAGTAGAGGTACAAATATACCTATTCAAATGATGAAATCCATGTCGAAGAGGGGAAGCTACGGGTCTCCACTGCGGGGGGCTGTCAAGTCCCCCGGGGTTCGAGATATCATCTATTCGAACTGATATAAGTCTTGAGGAGAAAGGGTACCTACAGTAGCTAAAGACGTTGGTCTGTATTGACGATGGTAACCACCGGGCAGAACTGAGGACCCTGAGGTCGTTCCGAAATGTTTGTTCTTGTTGGAGGTGGACACGATATAGACTATCCTTTGCTGATAAACGATTATATCCATCCCATCCTCCTGAGCGGACTACCAGACGTGTCAATACAAGCAAATAACTCCTCGTACCCAGCTTCAGCCTTCAGCGTACTATTAGCAACACCTAATAAGCGACCCATATCCCATGAACTGCTGAACAAGCTTCAGCGCCGGCACCGCCAACGGAGTCATAACTGCACTATATTAGCCCCAATCCCCGTCAAACAAATCCTCTATACTTGTTTCGTTCGGAAGTTCCAACACTTTCCATTTTTAAAGAATATTAATTATGATTGTGTCCACTTATGCATTATTAAGTATACCCCGGCGACGTATTAGGTTCCAATAGATCCGCATAACTACTTAACGACCGCCCGATCAAATTAACCATCTCCCAAATATAATCTGCCGTGAAAAGGCGCGCCCAAAGACGGGTCACCGCTGCACTGAGTCTGGTATTCGTAGCCAGTAGCCACTCGCGCGACACGCCATGCTGCACCTCCATAACCATCTCCAGCACAAAGTCCCGCAAGCGGGTCTCTTGCTCCGTCAGCCCGGGGTCTGGATGTAGGACCGTTACTGCTTCGAGCCACTTGGCCAGTAAGACGGCGCATTCAAGCGAGCAAAGCGCGTGCTGGTTTGACCAGAGCGCCACTTGGGAGTGGGCCACGAATCCGATGCCTAGCTTGACAGGGGTGCTCAGAGCATGGGCGCAGTGGAGCGCTGCGCGGGTGAGTCTATCTCCGCGGAGAACGTGGAGGTTGTCTTTGAGACTCGTTGCTATTTGTACGGGATCCCAGGTCTGCAACTGTCTTGTTGACCCGCAGTCGGCATTCAGCCGGATATACGCTAGCCGAAGCAGGGCCGCGGAGGTAAAGGACAGTGGTCCATGAGGACTAAGCGGGTCGACCGATGATTCTTGATTGCGTTCCCAGCATTGACACCATCTTTCTAGGGCCTGCTCGACTGCAATGAGATCGGGAGTCGGAGCGATCGCTGGTCCGAAACGGTTAAATCGGGAGAGAGCGAGTCGATTTGCCTTGGTCATGACCCAGATGTCTTGCAGCAGTGCGTGGATTAGCACGTAGCCGCCGAGCGAAGAGAACTGCTCTATTACGCTATTTGGGGAGAAGAGCGAGGAGAGTGCATCTTGAAACTTCGGCTCGCCGAGACTTTGACTGCGTTCAGCTTGCCATATCTCGGCCGTGGGGGCTTGCCACTCCTTTTCGGTGCAAGGCAATTCCAACGTGATTTCTTCCGTGAGAATCACGGGAGAGATATCAAACACAATAGTGTGGATGTTGAAGAAGCAGAAGACGATGAGTTTTAATCGTTTGACACGCTCGCGCCAGATCCAACTGGCCCATGAACCGTCATAATCAGGCAAACGATTAAGACCGTCTTTTCGTAGCAGCATTCCCATCATGCTTCTTATTGATAGCGCTTCGTGGAACGGTGGGTCGTTAATAAACCACGAGGACACGGCAATGAGCATCAATAGCGCCTGCGTTGTTTCGAACACGTCGATATCGTGTGCTGCATTCGCCGCTGGCGTCGCTCCCGATTGAAAGACCCGTCGGAAATGCTCGATAATGACCGGCTTGGCGATCTGATAGAGGCGCAAGCTGGTGTCTGGCTCTCGACAATAACGTGCTCCAAGAGATGCCATGGAGATAAACAGCGGAGCACCCATAGACTCGACATTGTGAGTCGGCCTGTGCACGATCGGATAGTGATCGTGGAAGCCAGTCAAATAGCCTGTTAGGCATCGAGATAAAGCATGCCGTGAAGGCAGAGACGGATCGGGGACCACGTTGGAGTACTCTCTCAAAGAATCAAGTAGCCTGTCCCTGCACTGGGCAGTGACCAGGACGAAACCTGTTGGTTGTCGAGCTTTTGTACTTGTCTGATACCCCTCCGGCTGAAGAGATGGCAATTGCGCGCCATGTCGAGGTAGAACAGAACTTGACGGTGTTGAAGCCGGAGTGGATACTGTCGGTGGTTCTCTTTCAGAATGTGCATAGTCCGTGGCCGGCGAGAATGGAACCTGCAGAAAAAGCGGCAGAGGCTGAAAAGCCGGAGAGAAAGGATGACTAGGCAGGGGTACGCTATCCAAAAAAGAGGTAAAGTCGTTCCCTTCGAATGATCCTGGTGGCAGGCCACCTAGTGAGTAGCCAAAATCAGATCCCGGCATGGGAGTTGCCGGCTCTACGGATTGGGGACCAGGGTTTGGTAGTTGGGCCCCCATCAGGGGTGTACGATGCACTTGAAGCGGGGATGGAATCTGCTCCATCGTCCTCGAAAGCCCATTGGCATTGGCATGATTTGCAACTACAGATGCGAGGGCATCTAGTCCGTCGGAGACTCGATGAGTGGGTGACGGTGTCTCTGATTGCATGTGTCGGGCAGGGCTGCTCCCTTCCTGGTGGGACAACCGCTCATGACGGGCCAGAAGATCTCTGGGGTGTTGTTAGTATGAGATACGACCGATTTGGAGATATATTGGAGATATACTGACTTGCGCGTGAAGGCCTTGGGGCATTGCGCGCACACGTAGGGTTTCTCCTTAGTGTCTGTGGAAGATCAGTGGCAGATCCAAACACACAAGAGACAGAACCTACGAGATCGATCATGGCGCTGCAAATGCTCTAGACGGGCAAAAGCCCGAGAGCAGCGCTGACATTGATAGGGTTTGCTGCTCATAGCTCATAACTCATAGCTCATGTTATGTAGCGTGACGTTGAATCCCGAATTTGAAGTTTCGGGGAGAAGTGGCGCGACTCCAGCTCCGCTTGCATCATCTGTGCGATAACTTGCTTCGTGGATTTGCTTCAGATTCAGAAGCCTCGGGACCAGATCTACTCGACTAACAGGAACTAGTGCTGTTTATCATTTTGACGACAGTATTGGTCTTGATTCCCAGATTCACTATGATTTGCCCTCAGGTGTTCCCCAAACATCTCAATACCGGGATTCCTCCAAATTGGAGATCTCGAAAAGTGGGGATTTTGCCCCCAAAAATGACAAAGGATCGCCTTCATATTTGTCATGGACCTAGACAAAGCCTAAGACTGCTGTTGGGTAGACGTAATCGGCCAAGGTGCTTTTAATATGCACACAACGTGTCTCCAATTTGAGTGCACGCCCTTCAGCTTACCGTTAAAATGTACCGGTCTCCATAACGGCTTGTCAATCGGACCCATACCCGATTCCGGGTGGAGATGGCCTTCTCCAATTTTCTGTTTTTTCAAGACTCTTAGGCCCACGTCTTATCAACAGAAACCAGTGTGACTCTATAAAGGGCAAAGCGCACCCAAAAACTAGGGGACTCGCAAACACCCTCGGTAAAATCCGCGCGCGCGATGGAGAAAAGCAACCCCGGCTCAGACTGTTCGCTAGCCGAACCCATGGAGATCGAATATCGTTACCTCGAGCTGGAGACACCGCTACCCACTCCGGCTATTACTCTCCCCCCCGGCCCCGGTCAGTCGGCGCCTCCTGATGCCCCGAGCTTGGAAAAATATACTTCGCCATTCTTGTGGCCGAAATGGCGCAAGTCTATGATGACTTATATTGCCTGCACAGTTACTGCACTGGCCGGTTATTCTGCTGGCGAGGTCAGTCCGGCGTCGGAGGAGTTGTGTAAGGAATGGGGCATTAGCAGCGTCGTGTATAACTTGAGCATCACTATATTCTGCATTGGATTCGCCCTGGCTCCTATGGCTTTGGCTCCCTTCTCCGAGATCAACGGGCGCAGGCCTATCTTTATTGCCAGTGGTATTCTGTTTGTTGGTTCGTGTGATTGACATCTTTCATTCAGAGGCCTCTTACTGACTTGTATAGCGATGTTGATTGCATGCGGAGGCACACATTCATTCGCAGGGCTGTTGGTTGCCCGCTTCTTCCAGGGAGTTGGTGGATGTATGTTCACCCTTACCTTCACAATCGTGCAATTCTAACGCGTCTCTAGCTACTTTCTCCACCATGGTTGGCGGCGTCATTAGTGACATCTACCATGCGGAAGACCGAAATACCCCAATGGCCCTATTCTCCGGCGCGGCTCTCTTTGGAACCGGTCTGGCACCTCTGATCGGCGGCGCAATTGTCACACATTCTACCTGGCGCTGGATCTACTACTCGCACGCCATTGTCTCGGCTGCTTTTGTCGTTATCATCTACTTTTTCTTCAAAGAGACCCGTGGAAGTGTTCTGTTGAGTCGCAAGGCCCACAAGCTAAACACCTACTACGAGCAGCTCGAAGAGGCTGGCCATGTCGGTGTCCTTCTGTCTAGCCAAGAGTCCGGCGAAGAGAAGTCGACCCGACGTATCCGATGGAAAGTGAAGAGTGACGAGGAGCGTGCCTCTCTAGTTTCCATGATTCAGGTCTCGCTGTACCGACCTTTCCGTAAGCTGTGTCGAATCATTCATGCGCGGGAACAAATTGCTAATTTGCTACAGACATGCTCTTCACCGAGCCCGTGGTTTTCTTTTTCTCTGTGTGGGTATCCTTCAGCTGGGCTACTCTCTACCTCCAGTTCGGCTCCGTGCCTCTTGTCTTCAAGAAATCCCACGACTTCAACATCGAGCAGACTGGCGCCGTGTTTACTTGTGAGTTAGAACGGGTGTCCCTGTTCCTAGATACTTGATAACTAACATCATTCTAGCCATGTGCGTTGGCGTCATCATAATCACCTGCATCAGCATCTGGCAAGAGAAGATCGCCGCCCACTTCGGCAAGCTCTCATCCTCAGTCGAGGGACGTCTCTACTTCGTCTGCATCGAGTCGATCTTACTCCCAGTCGGCCTGTTCTGGTTCGGCTGGACATCCTACCCATCCGTCCCCTGGATCGTCCCCGCGCTCGCCGTCGGTTGTGCGACCATGGGCATCTTTTCGATCTATCTAGCCACTTTCAACTATCTGGCAGATACATATCACCGGTACGCTAGTTCGGCAATTGCAGCTCAGTCTTGCTGCCGAAACTTGCTTGGCGGTGTTTTCCCGCTTGTCACGGCTGCCATGTTCAATAACCTTGGTTTCCAGGGGGCCTCGAGTCTTCTGGGTGGCATTGTATGTTCTTATTGATGGGTTTGATTGAACAAAACACTAACATTTGTATAGGGTCTTCTACTTACTCTCGTTCCCTGGGTTCTTGCCTTTTACGGACCCAAGATCCGGGCTAGGAGTAAGATGGCCAGTGTAAGTTTTGCTCTCTTGATTACCTGGGAATCCATATACTAACTTCCGTGATAGGAACTTGCTCATTAATTACGTATAATCATGACCTGATTTCGAAAGTTTTAAGACATAGACTAATTTATAGAACATTGCATACGAAGCATTTTCAGATGTTCTCGATCATCTAATTACCCTTTCACGATATTCCCTTCTAGTGATAGTTCTATATACGAAGAGCCGGGCCATATGCACGGGGAGAATGGTTTGAGCCCCACAGGGTCGTTCATTACGTAGTGTACAGTCTGGTAGAGTATGTCAAATGCGTATGCAAACCTCCAGCGACCTCAAGAGTCAGAGCAAAATTCTCCAAGATCACTCATGGACCCCTGATTTTCTTGTGAGCGTCCAGCCCCTAGAATCATCGAGGATTGATGAGTATGCCAAAGCAAGACATACTGCAATACCAACGCAAAACAATCGCCACATTTCAACTTGCACGGACCAAGAATCACTTCGACTGTGCATGCCCTCTTAAAACCTGACCCTTAACCTCAAGACGATGCGGTGCATATCGTGCATCATCTTCACTGTCGCTTTCCATTTGGTCTAAAAGGCGGTCGATTTCATCCCCTGCGCCGGCTTCAAGACCCAATCCGTGCGCTTTTGAAGGGTATGCTCGCCCTCCAGAGACTGTGCTTTGGGAGCTTTGGCTGTGGTTTGATATTCCATTATGATTGGAATAGATGGTCTCGTTCAGACTTTTTTGTGCGGCTGGTGGCTGCAAAGGCCGGGGACTGGAGCGATATCCAGAGTTTTCGGGACTAGACATGAACATGAGCGTTTCAATTGCGTCTTGTTCCATTGCGCTATTCTGGGATTGAGTTCGGGATCCGTAGTATCCTTCTTGTGAGGATGTAGGTGCCTGTCTGTAGGGCGGGATCGACGGTGTTCCGGGTCCCATTACTGTCGGGAAGCCGTTCAATGGTCGGGTGATCAAATGCTCTTGGTGTGAATGATGTCGCCGATGACGACCATATGGACTGCGCTCGAATGATTTGGAGGTCAAATTGGGATTGGGTCGGCGGCGGCGGGTGTCCCCATTGGATGAGATGATATCAACGGGAGGTGCTAGCTTTGGAATGGCAAGAAGTTTGCCCGGGGAGAAGATCGCTGACTGTGAACGGTGATGAGAGCGGTAGGGTCGGGGTGTGTCTGGCGGTGATGGTTTGAGAGCAGGTGTAATTGTGGGGTTTGAGGCCGTTGATGATCCAGCACCGTTTGGTGCTGGTAAGCCTAATGTAGAGACGGTTGCGAGCTCGCGAAGTGGAAGTTCCGCGATTTCACGCGATTGGCGGGCTTTTTCTACTTTGGCAGCTGCATATGAGAGTCGGGTACGGATATGAACCGATAACTATATATGTATTAGCAGTGCTTGTGGCGAAGAGCAGAAGGAGATATTACCTGTGCGATTCTAGTTCCGTGGGCTGGCGAGCCTGTGCTCTTTGAACGCCGGCGCGTCGCCCCATTGGCATCAGAGTCTTGGGAGGCTGCTAAATTGGACGAAATAGGCTTGATATCTCCCGTAGCTGTTCTTTTATGGCCCAGCACGAAATTTCTCGCTCCGGATCGCGAGCTTGACCGTCTCGGCGAACGCAACGGTCCTAATGAGTCCTCCCTTTCTTTCTCTAGCTTCACATTTGCACGAGAGCCATTCCACCTGCCATCCCCATTCGTTGATAGTGCCCTCAATGTATCCCGAGAATGCGGAATCCTCTGTTCTGTTGTAGGTGTTGAAGAACCCGAATCCAAGGCGCGCAGACTGTCATCAAAAGATCGATTGGATTCGTTTAACGCGGAGGAGGGAAGACTCGGCAGAGAATCCGTAAAAGTACTCGCGGACTGCAGCTCTAGTCGCCGACTGTCGCCCGATGTATCGCTACCGCGTTCTGATGATTCAACGCAAGGATTGGAACTGTCCTTCTCAGGCGACCCGGCACTCAACCCATTTATCTGCAAGGATAATTGTTGCGGCGATCGTGGGACCTGAATTTCCTCTGAACGATTTGGTTCTCCTGACGATGGTGATGTCGAATTGTTTACGAGCTGGGCGTTCGCACTGGCCTCCACATGGGGAACCCCGCGACTCGACGGGGCGCCTTGAGGGTCGTTCATGATCAAGTGGGCTCGCTGTGGGGATGCAGTCAAAAGGCACAAACAACAGGTCAGGCTATACGCGACCACGCTTCAATGGCGTAATAATGCGGCCGCGCAAGCGATCTAAACATGCAAGATATAACTGTTGCCCCGAGTCACCGCATCGAGACAACACCGGGAATGTCCGACGCGGAGCAGGGGTCACAAAACCAACGGTCAGGATCTTAATGTCCTCGAGAAAAGTCGGGAGGGTGCAGCTATTGTGCGTCAGGTGTAAGGAGCATCTGCCCGATCCAGTGTCGATCGACCAGCACGCGCAAGGTTGAGCACGAGGCGAAACAGTCAAGTCGGAGCCTCCGCCAAAGGAAACACGAACCCAACAGACTAGGCAGCACGGAGAATGGATTCAAAGCTTGTAGTAGAGTAAGAAGCACCAGGAGCGAAATACCGAGTCCTGGTGGTTTTGGAAATATTTAAGTGAGAGATGGGCGTCGTCGGCTTTCCCTCTGCGGCGACGCGTGCGAGACACGGTCACGTGGGGATGTGCCAGTTGCGGCAGCGCAATTAATTACTTCTTTGATTGTATTTAGGAGCTGTAATTTACTTTAATGATGCAATCTAAGTTCCGTGCTAAGTAAAGTGCGGCTCAATGGCAAGCATCTGTACCGAACAAAGGTGTATACAGCCTGACCAAGGCGTTGAAGGAGGTTCTTACAAGAGGCTGAAGAAGCACCTCAGAAAGACCTTGAGAGGGTGACAAAAGCTAAACATTCGAGATCGAAAGGAACTTATTATCAATTCCGTGATAAATAAATCAGCCGTTCAACAGCATCGATGCAGGTATCTGCGTAGAAGAAAGGTGTACAAGGACAGTAAGTTTCGCGGTCCGCAACAATTAGCTCCCGGTGGAGAAGATATCCAGAATTTCTATGAAGGGCATCCACTGGAGGGGTAGTTGCAGCTGCTGGTCTCACCACCGCCAGTAATGGAAACATCGGTGAAGCTGAAGTCGGAGCAGCTGTCTGAACCACACAGAATGTAGTAATCGTAGGCATCGTCGGTGGCAGTGCCGGTAACACTGGTGAAAGTAACGCCGGAGATGGTGACGCCGTTAGTGGGGTCGCCAGTGGCACCGCCATTGAGATAGTCCTGCTGGATGTCGATACCGTAGTCTGAGATCTCAGACAGGGTGATATTCTCGTAGACAATGTTGCTGACCTATTCAATTCGTTAGAATTTCTGTCCCCTTCTATGGTCATATTAATAGGACGTGGATTACTTACGCTGCCGGTGGTGTCTGCGTTGGACTTGATGCGGCACCCGTTCTCACTGTTAACAACCTGAGAGTTCTTGAAAGTGAAGCCGTCAACGGTGTTGTTGCTCTTGCCGCCAATGGAACCAATGCTCAGACCGTGGCCACCAGAGCAGTAAATGTTGTCGACAACGATCTGGGTTCCACTGGTGACAGCAACACAGTCGTCCTGGTTGTAGACCTCGATTTTCTCGAGAGTGACGTAGTCACTGGAGGAGATGTCGAAGCCGTCGCTGTTGTGAGCAGCCGCGTCATCACCACTGGCGCTGTTGGGCTCATCACCGGCAGTGTTGTTCAGCACAACACCGGAGATGGTGAGGTGCTGGCACCCAGTGATGTCGAAACAGTGAACGGGCCAGTTCATGATGTTCAGGTTAGTAATCTTGGAATTGTAGGTGTCTTTGACAACAATGAAGTGGTCGGGCCTAGAAACTTGACTCAGCACCTATGATTGAGAGCTGTCGTGTAAATACATACTTGTCCTGGCCTCCATTGGAGCCCTCACCATCCCAGTAAGCCTCGCCATTACCCTGAATCAAATGGCCGGAGGTACCAGTGATGGTAAGGTCGGTTCCGGAGATCACGATGGGGTCAAAGTCGTCGTCAAAAGTATCACCGAAGGTCTATGAAGAGTCAGTAAGGAAGCAAACAACGATGAGAATTTATACTCACGGTAGTACCAGCAAAGGTAACAGTGGTTCCAGTCTGCAGGCTCTGCAGATCGATGGTGCTGGAAGCGGGCGCATATAGATCAGACAGAATGATGTTGGTGCAGGATGCAACAGCCGAAGAGAGTGATTCGTATTCGGACACGACACAAGCCGAGCCAGAAGCAGAAGCAGCAACGACGGCGCTAGAAACGGAGGAAGAGGTAGGGGCCTTGGTGGTCTCGGAAACAGCAATCGCAGAGGAACTGCTAACAGTCTCGATGACAGCAACTTCAGACGAAGTGCGGGCAACGGGGCGAATGCTCCTCACCAGGGTCGTCTTGGAAGCGGCCGGGGTCTCGACGGGCACGACGAAGCCAGCACTGGATGCAGAGGAAGTGGGGACAGCGTTAGGGGTAGCAGGGCTAGTGTAAACAGGTACGGCACTAGTCAGAGCAGCAGCACTGGTTTGAACAGGAGCTGATCCGGACTAATCGTTGTCAGATAAGGTCGTCTTTCAATGGAAGAAGTGACTTACTCCTGGCAAATCAGTAGCCCAGGCTGTATCGAGGCAGCTGCAGGCAGTCGACAGGTGTTTTGTCTTGAAGTCACAGGCCGAGGCGAAGGCTGGGAGGCCGGTAGTCTCCGTCACGGCACTGGTAGTGAAGGTAGCGCAGAACGCAGACGCCTCAGCAGCGGAAACAGTAAATGCAGAAGCACAAACATGGCGGGAGGGATTGTCGCATCCCAAGACTAGGGGGATGAACGAGAGTAGGAGCGCACTGCGCATCATGATGAAAGAATGAAATATATGTGAATGACGAGAACAAATGAAGTTAACAGAAGCCCTGCTTCTACCAAGACGGGAGTGGAAACATTCTTATAGCCAGGCATAGCAAGCTTGGACATGGCTTGCCTTGAAGTAAGACTTGAACCAGAACTACTCCGTCGACTCCACCAAAGAACCTCCGACTTCAATACGCCATGTCGGTTAAATTGGCGGACCTCGGTCTCGATCATCCACCAATAAAGATCACTTATCCCTGCATCTGGGACGCTAGATGCCTCCTTAAATATGATATGATCGTAAGGTTCTTGTTTTAACCGCATATTCCCAGTCGTCAAACAGACTGCTTGAACAAAAGTTCCTTCAGGGCGTTAAACCCTGCACCATGCCACTCGGTAACGGTTTCACGCTGAGTGTAAGCACTGGCGAACATTTCGAGTCTTTTGTCCGCTTATAAAAAGACAAAAATGAAAAATAGACATAACTGCTAGTCTGGGAAGGTCGATTCGGGGCTAACGCTCGGTGAAACAGCGTTGTTGGCGAGCTGCCGAGCCCACACTGACTCTGTCCTTGCCAGTCACCTCGACCCAGGTTTCACGCTAGTTCCCGTGAAGTTTGCTTGCGGCGTGTTTCATCCTGCGTCACTAGCCAGAATGACAAGCACTCAAGAGGACTGGTACTATGCTTCGGTGTCCACCGGAACAATTTCGGCCTGGTGGCTGAGCCGAGATGTATGGAGAGGAGTACACATGGGGTGCATAGGAGAACTCCAATTGGGAATCGATATACAGGTAAATTTTTGGGGCACAAACGCCATCTATGCAAGACAAGTACCAATGCCCATCATGACATGGGTAATATAAACAATCGGGATTACTTGCGCTTCTTTCCACCTCGGCCACCACCGGACTCTCCATCGGTGTTCTTGCGCTTCTTGCCCTCGCGGCGCCAGTAATCGTCGCGCTCTCTCTTTTCCCGGGCTTCCTTCTTCTCTAGGCTGTCCGCGACCTTGGCACGGTAAACCTTGCGCCGCTCTTCCTGCTTCGCTGCACGCTTGGCGGACTTCTCGTTGCGCATCGTGGTCAGCTTCTGCATCAGATCACGGGCCTTCTTCTCCTCGCCGCCGAGGACAACAGCACGCTTCTGCATATAGGTCTGATCATTGCGCTTTTTCATCTTGGTAATCTGAGAGTTGAATGGCAAGTCGGCAGCCAGCTGCTTCGGCACCCGCAGAGGGTTGAAGTGGCGTTCTTGGCGCTCGATCTTGTGGTAGGCCGAGTCCTTGTTCATTGGAGTGGGAATGCCCTGCTCGCGGCGAACTTCACCGGTCAAGCGCATCCCTTGCCAGCCATTCTCAGTGGAACCCTCTTCTTGGTCAAGGAGGTTGGTCACTGGGTTGTAGAAGCGGTGAGGCTTAATCGGGTACCACGCACGCAGGAAGACAATGTCACTCATCAAGATCTTGTCCTCGAACGTAGCACGGAAGTGGCCTTCGGGCTTGCTCAAAGCCTTCTTGATCTGACCACGGATACCAGAGACTGTACGGATGGATGCACCCTCGAACTTGGCAATCTCCAGCGAGGAGTTGAACATGTCCTTGATGAAGGCAGTGTTCTTGAAGATCTTATAAGGCACACCAGTAAGCTTCAGCTTCTTGACGATCTCGGTGTGTTCATCCACGTTGAGGACGACACCAGTTGCAGCAATTCGGAATCCGGGGTTCTTGTTGGAGAATGACTGGACACAGCAGAAACCGGTGTTAGGCGCCACAAGCGGACCGTAGAAGACACCGAAACAATGCATGTGCTCAGGGGTGTACTTGAGCATGCGGTTTCGAGTACGACTGTCGGAAGTGCTGTACATGGGAATCGATTGGAAACGACGCCAACCAAGGGAGAAGATCAATGGGTCGTTGCTCTTCAAGATCTTCTTGTGCCAGCGGTGACGCTTGATACGAACCTGCACGTATCCAAAGCGGTCCTCAGTCGGGGCGAGACCTCCGACAATGAGTGGGAAACGAGGGTTGAACTTCGACGCAAATTCGTAGGGCACGTTCTCAAGGACAATGCGGGCGTAAGTGCCGGCCTTGAAGCCTTCAGCGCGGGCGCGGGTGGCCGGGTCCAAAGTGTCGAACTCGGCGCGGTTGATATCAATCTGCTTTTGCATCTTGGCCTTCTGTAGATCGTACCAGTCGTCCTCGCCAAACTCCCCTTCGAGATTGTCTCGGGCTCCGTCCTTCGCATTGGCGAAACCTTCACGATCTTCTTCCTCAAAGCGAAGCTTCAATTCTTCCTTCCTCTTGGCGTTGCGCTCGCGCTCGGCTTCCAAATCCACAGGGCCTTTTGGCTCCGCATCTTTCTTATCATCATCCTCATCCTCATCCTCATCCTCATCCTCATCTTCACCCTCGCCATCGCCATCGAATCCGTCAAAGGTCTCTCCGGTCTCGAGGTCCTCGAAGGCTCCATCGCCCTCATCGTCGGAATCAAGATCGTCTAGATCTCCTTCCTCAAGGTCGTCATCGGAGCCATCGCCCGAAATCCTGGCACTCGCGAAACGGCGTTTCAAGGATTCGATCAATTCCTCGTCGCGCCACTTTCGCTCCAACTCGTCGTAGTCATATTCGGGAACGGCGCGGAAATCGGCTCGGTCCTCTTTCTCGGTGTTGGTCTTCTTGAAGAAGTCGTCACCTTCTTCGCCCTGTTCCTCCTCTTCATCTTCGTCATCCTCGCCACGCCACATTTGGACGACGTCGACGGGAGGGATAGTCTCATCGTACAGCATTCGCGACAGGTCATTGACGCGGAAGGGTGGGCGCTTTCCATGGAGAGCCTTGGCGTTGGCCAGCATGTTGTCCTTCCATCGGACATTGCCTTCCTCGTCTTCCTCATCTTCATCTTCCTCCTCATCCTCATCCTCATCCTCTTCTTCATCGCCGCTTTCGAGCTCCTGGTCGGAGACTGAGGAGATGGAGCCGAGGTCAGAATCACTGTCAGCGAAGGCAAACTCTCCTTCTTCCTGACGAGAGTTACCGTTCTGGCGCTCTTTGAAGCTGTTTTCAAAGTCGGCGGGCGCCGAAACGTCCCCTTCATCGCCGCTCAGCTCGTCCTCGTCCTCTTCGCCGTCGAGATCTTCACCTTCCTCCTCCTCGTCGTCATCCTCGACAGCTTGGACACGGTCGGCATCAGCAATCCGGGCATGTCTCCGGCGTTTCCGGCCAGTCACGTCATCCTCGTCCGCGTGGTCAATCGCCTCACCGCCACGGAAGAGACGAACACCCTGATCGGCCTCGCCAAGCAATCGGCGCTCGCCCTGGAGGCCAACAACAAGCTGCTCACCCAGGCCCCGACGATCCTCGTCCTCGGACTCATCGTCAGAACCCCGATTGAAAGTGTTAGTCTTGATATCAATATAGACAGCATCTTTGTCGACCAAAACACCACCAACGTCGGACATAGGAGCAAACAGGAGCTTCTGTTTCTCGCCAAGCTTGCGCCTATTGCTCTTGCCAGCCGCCTTGGCCATCTGCTGATCGGCAAAGGGAGTCGGGCACGGATCAGGCAGTCCTTCGATTCCGGATACTGTCAGATCGCCAACACCGGGGACGTGCACTCGTGCACCCTGGGCTGGGAAATTGGTTCCTCGGAGATATCCATAAAGTGCAATAGTGCGGTCACACTTAGGGTTCTCTTCGATCTTGGTGGGAGGAGTGACATCCAGGAAGCGATCCGCCAATGCGTACGGGTGAGAGTTGCGCCACACGAGAGGGCGAGGAGTCTTCATGACGGACAAAAATCGAGACAAATTATGGACTTCGCGGTCGGGGTATCGGCCATTGATAACACCAGACAAATAGAAAAGCTTGGCACCCTGGTAAAGCTCGCTCCAGAAGCGGTGCTTAAGGCGCTTCTTGGTCATCTTTAAGGTGCTCTGCTTCTTGAAAAGATCCAAGTGGGTAAGAATACCGAAAACATTACCCGGCATACCACTTGTAGAGAGAGCATTCAAAAACTCCATGGTCTCCATCTCGAACCCGTAGTTTCCATCAATCATGAGAAGGACGACATCGGCAATCTTAGACACGTCAATCATGGCTGCGAGGGAGTCGGACGGACATTCCATGAAGGTAAGGCGCTGCTTTTTCGAGGTAACAATGGTCAGCGGGCCTTGAGGCGAGCTGAGAGTCTGCTTCGTATAACGGCGAATCAACGATTTGATGAGAGTAGTCTTGCCCACCTAGAGTAGTAAAGATTCCACGTTAGACTTGGGCCTCAAGAAACTGGTAGCGCCGAGATTGCAACTTACACCGGGGGGTCCAACGACTGCGACGACCGTGGGAGGAGCCTCCTCAGGCATGCGATCCACCTGAGGCACATGAAGTCTCTTTTCCTTGACCTATTGAAGCAACTATCGTCAGCTTCCGCATACCATTCGCAAAGTCGTATAAACGTACATCGTGTGACCGCGCAGCCTGTCTGTTAAGTTTCCCTGTTTTTGAGAAGGCGAAGGCCTTGGGATTGTTTCCTATATGATCCAGAACTGTCAGCAAGATTTGCGCTTCTCAATCACGGCTCGAAAGCAATCTCCGCAGGTTTGCATCGTACCCTCATATTTCTTCTTCTCCTTCGCAGGCCTATGAGACCTGTTCGACTGCTGCTCCATGTTGCAAGCAAAGAGGTCCCGGACCTCACAGCTGCTCTTCTGTTAATATTAACGTGGAGAAAGCAACAAAGGCAAGGCGTGCAACGGCGACATGAACTTGCTCCGCCCAAAATTATTATCGCGGGCCGGAAGAATATGGGGCCGTTCAGAAAAAAATTATTTCGTTTGGGTTTAGCGTGACGGAGCTCCCCTGAGGCAGCAAGGCAACAAGGCCACAATCAGTGTGGACCGGGCCGGTCTCTTCGCGATAAGGACTTACCCCTCTCATCGGGCCGATGCATTTTTCAAGCCACTCTTTTACCCCTGGAAGCTATTGGCTCAATGGCGACCTGTTGTGTCATTGTTTGATTCAATTAGTCAATTTCGGCAATTTCCTTGGGCAAATGGATCTATCATGTCAAGTGACCAAGACGTGGAATTCCTCGAATATCGTGTATCTCGCATCAACTAAGTATGCGGGGCGAGCCCCGTCCATGGATGGGAACCAGATAACGGACGCCTCCGAGGCTCTAGAAGTTATATAATACTTATTACCCCGGGATTCTGGAAGCCCCAGTAAAGTACAACCTAGTCCTCGGTGCCTCCAGTGTATACTACGATTACAAAATGTCTGCTCGTCGACCACCCCCAGCTTATGATGCGCCCCTGGATTCGGGCATCCATGCTACGTCGCAGCTCTATCGGTCTATCTCCGAGACCGCAACAGACCCCGCTGCACGCCTCCCCAAGGAATCATTTACAATCCGACCATGCTCCGGACAGGCATGGATTGTGCCCGCCGGCCACATCTGCCGCTTGACGACACCCAAGGGCCCGCAAGTGGGTGATCTCAACATTTGGAATGCCAATAACCCACGAGAGCGAATGTGGGCTGCACGTACCCGACAGATCCACGCCTCTCACGTCTCTGTCGGTGATCGTTTGTGGTCCAATCTGCCCTATTTGCGGCCGCTTGTGACCATCACTGGAGACTCGCTTGGTGGTGGACAATTGCATGATGTATTGGGACCAGACGGGAAACGAAAGCCGGATGTTGTATTTGGTAGCACGCAATTTGGAGGAAGAGTGCATGACTTGATGGGAACTCGGTGCGATCCCTACGTAAATCTCTTGATGGGCGGCGAGACCTTTGACTTCCACTGCCACTCAAACCTGACGCGATCGGTGGTACCCTACGGACTGACAGAACTGGATGTCCACGACGTATTGAACGTGTTCCAGGTGACCGGGTTGACTGAAGAAGGAAAGTACTTCATGGAGACTTCCCCCGCAAAGGCCGGAGAGTACTTTGAGTTCTTTGCCGAGGTCGATGTCCTCTGTGCGCTATCTGCGTGCCCCGGTGGTATGCTTCAACCCCACATAAGGAAATTTTGAAACGGGCTAACCGTGCTTAATGCAGGTGATCTTTCCAACTGGGGATGGGACGACAAGGAAGGCGGTATGGGAGCTACCTGCCGTCCGCTTGGAGTGGAAGTATATCAATTGGCAGATGAGAAGGTCCTGGAGGGGTGGAAAGCTCCGGAGAGCCCCAAGTACCGGGGAGCGCATGGAATGAGCATGCCATTTCGCGAAAAGGATGGACTTGTCGGACTATAAAAGCTCGCTTTGAATGGCTAAGGCAGAAATGGCAGAAATGAAAGCGCAATGACTTGCAGTATCTCCACGTGACTTGCCCCGCGTTCATGCATAGCGTCATCGGGGCTCACGCTGCGCTGTAACATCAACGTAGGCTGAATCAAATCACTGATGCAAGGAAGCACGGTCAGCGTTTTGGGGGACGCGAGGGGCGCAGGTGGCACACTGCACAGCCATGCAGATCAGGCATCTACTTTTGCGAGATAGCTTTGTAACGCCGAGTCCGAGAGAATCACGACATTTGAAGGTTGGACAGTGCGGAGACCCAGTCACGGCAGTGTAACTTCCGTAGTGAAATGTTCGTAGAAACCCACGCGATTTGCCCCAGGGACGCGCAAACAGGCAGGGCAGTGTCCAAGGTACTTGGAAAGTGTAGAAATGGCGTAAGACCACAGCCCCTCTTATCAGCTTTCCCACGCTCTTACGGCGCGTCCCGCCAAATATAAAGCAGAGCCCCTCCCCTCCCCTCCCCTCCACTTCCGCTTTCCTTATCTAGCCTCAACTTACACTTTGTCTTCTACACTGCACGACATTTGACTCTTCAACTCTTTGAATCTTCAAACATGCCTCTTTACAATGTATGTGACTTTAATATCTGCCTGTAAGGCCAAGGCTAATGATTTCTAGGTTACCCTGAAGGAGGAATCTCCCATGGAGGAACTCGAGAAGTTAGTCTTGCCCCTCGTTATTCGAGATACCAAAACTGACAGTCTTCTTTCAGGGCCAAGGAGGCCGCTCAGGCCAAGGGTGGAGTCATCAAGCATGAGTATAGCCTTATCAAGGGCTTCACGTACGCTTTCTACTTTCCATTCACTCCCGTGCTAGGCTGACCGGCTCCCAACTAGTGTGGAATACCCCGATGATCAGGTCAACGCTCTCGAGTCAACCGACCACATTCATGTCGAGGAGGACTCCAAGGTCACAACTCAGTAATCAGCTTCACATGAATATGCCTAGTCCCGATCCGAGATTTTTTTCCGTTCTTGAGTCGCTCATGGGCCAAAGGACGGTATGACCGGGGCGGGAGAGTGAGGGTTTTTTGCTTTAGCACGATGACTTGATACCAACTTTACCTCCAGCCGTCATCTGCTACATTCTGTACATATAAACAATAGTGATCTTTGGCAGTGAGAGCCATCAGGCCAGCGTATTTGATGATCATTGTTAACGAATTTATGGATGCGATTTGGAAGTATATATTCGTATATTTTAAGGCTGAACCTTGTAGCTGTCACTCGAAGAAATATCCATTTGAATTCAAAACAAGTAGCCGCAACAGGATGAACTGACTCACAGCCAGCTACATTAGAGGAACCGATAATTATACAGTGACATTGTGGTTGTACGCAAGGCCGACGATATCCGTTGACCGAGGTGCATGCAGATCCTTGTCACCGCTTCCTTCACCTTTCTCATCTCCGCACTCTCGCACTCCCCCAACAGAATCTTGGGCGGCACAATGGTAGCCATGATCTCTCGAGCTCAGCCCTTCGGAGCTCAAAGATCGTTGCTCACTGCAAGGTGCCGTTTACTGCGTCATTCTTCGACACAGACAAACAACAATTGGGGCGCCCGGCAGCCGACTTCCGACGCCGCCAGAGATGAGGTTGCTACGCTAGCTGCCAGTCCTCGCCGACCGCTTACTCTTGCAGACCTGCTCAAGTGAGTACTTTAGATCTGGATATGAATTAAATTGAAACAAAGACTCAAAATTCGTTATCAGGCACGGCCACCCTCCTTTGTCGAAAGATGCACTTTTGGCCTCCGCGAATTTCACCCTCTCCCTTCTCCCGGCACGACTGGCGTCACGAATCCAGGCTCTACGGAATCTTCCGTTTATCGTTGTGTCCAACCCGCACGTGTCGAAGATCTACCACAATTACCTCCATTCGCTTTCTACTCTCCTTCCATACCAGCAGCGCCAGATAACCACATTGGATGAAGAGCACCAGTTCGGAGACGTCCTAGCCGACCTCGTACAGACGCATACAAATACAATTCCCGTCCTTGCGCGTGGATTTCTTGAATGCCGGAAATACGTCAGCCCCGAAGACGTGACTAGTTTTCTAGACACCCATCTACGAGCGCGTATCGGCACCCGTTTGATCGCCGAGCAACACCTGGCTCTTCATTTCGCCTCGCAGCCCGTCAGTGAACAACCAAAGAATAGCTCTGAGCCACCGAAACCAAAAGAATCAATACCCTCAAATTACATTGGTGTGATCGACACCGCGCTTCAGCCGGCCAAAATCATCCGACTATGCGAGGACTTTGTTGGGGAGATCTGTGAGCTCAAGTATGGAGTGCGTCCCCGTCTGGAGATTGGAGGCGAGCCTGAAGCTGCATTTGCCCACATCCCGGTGCACGTGGAATACATTATTACGGAACTGCTGAAGAACGCGTTCCGGGCGACCATCGAGTCCGGCAATGAGCGCGAACCTATCGAAGTGACCATTGCGGCCGCCCCAGACGTTCCCAGTCATGAGCGCTCAATGCAAGGAGATGACGATAGAGGAATCGAACTTGACGAGGCCATGGGATACCCGAACCCCTCATCACAGAGCATTACGATCCGCATTCGCGATCGTGGCGGTGGTATCCCGCCTGAGGTTCTGCCTCATATTTGGTCATACAGCTTTACTACATTCTCCGATATGGATTTCGGTGGCTCGGAAGATGGCCCAAATGGGATGGATGCATTGAACACCATCGCTACTAGCGGTGGCCATCTCAGCAGTATTGCAGGCCTTGGGTATGGATTGCCTTTGAGCCGTGCGTATGCCGAGTACTTCGGTGGAAGCATCGCAGTCCAGAGCCTTTGGGGATGGGGTACAGATGTTTATCTGACTTTGCAGGGAGTTGGAAAAATCGATTGAACACTGGACAATGGCACGTATGGTTTTCATGATGGAAAGGTGATCCATTCAGATTCTACAGTCTCGGATTGGCTATCGGACGAGCAAGCAGGTCCACAAAGTCCTTAACCGGCATATCGTCCATGTGGACTTTATTCAGAATCTGTACCGTCTCTGCTTGTGAAAACATATGTGCCATGCTTCGCAGGAATTTCTCTTCGACGGCGGTCTCGGTCTCTAGATGTCGCACATGCCCGACGGGAAATTCAATCACAATTTCCGGAAAATTTGATCCATCGTTGAGAAAGACAGTCAGCCCGTTGGATATACTTTTCTTGTCCAGATTTAGGTACTCCTGGGTTAGCTCATTGTCAGGAACAACAAGGATCTTGCGCCTGAGACGGGTCAGATTCTCGCTGGTCGTCCATGGACTTGTATCTAGATAATCCCTGGCATCGGGGGCGGCGCCCTTCAAGAGAGTCAAGGCAACGACATATTGAAGGCAGTGATCGCGATCGGCAGCATTTCGCAATGGCCCTGTTTTGTTGATGATCAAGTCGGCTGCCGCAGTGGTCCGCAGCTTAATGCTTCTTATCTGCGGCACTGGATCCCAGATATTTCTATCTTGGAACCTGCGCAACTGGATGAGAGTCGCTTCAACTGCGGACAATGCATGCCCCTCCACAGGCATCGTCTTGAACAATACATTTTGGATTGTCCATGTGCCAAAGGGCCGAGGAAACTGGAAGCCTTGCTCGCCAAACGTCTGCGACCAAAATCCCCACGGCTTCGTACTCAGGGCTTCTGGAGCACCTGGCTGACCGGCGCGCACGTACAGAGCGAGTTGAACTGCTCGCCCAGAGGCATCACTCGCTGCCCAGCCTTTGCGTGGGATTGTATTTCCGCGAGAACGATACACACGAGTTGGCTGCCCATCCATCCAGACATGCGAGATAGATGCCATAGTTTGCTCCTCCGTTAGTCCGAGCAACCACGAAACAACGGCAGTCGATGCCAATTTAACCAATACCACATGGTCGATTCCGTAAGCGTTGAACGAGTTTCCCATCTGGTAACAGCCCTGTATCTCGTAAGCTTTGACTAAAGCAATAAGCAACGAGTGCATGGTCAACGGTGGTCCCTTGTGTATGAGTTCACCCGAAGCGGATGCCCGCGACAAGCAGTCCATCACTGCAAGGATAGCTGCAAGATTATCTGCAACATAAGGTCAACCTTAGCTGGTATTTGCCTATGGAATGTTCCTTACCCGAAGGGTGCCCCCATTCTGCGCCACCAAGCGCATCATTATGATCCAAGTACCGAATCAAAGCACCAAAGCTAAAAGCACCCTGAACAGGATCTACTTGCGAAGCCGTGCCCGGGACCCGAAATCCATTCGGTGTTGATGCTTCGTAGAGTCCTGCATTCAATAGCTTTCGACACTCGACACTAGTGGCTGCTGTCTCAATGGCACAGCCTATGGCGTCAAGTAGTGCCATGCGTGCTCGTTTCCATATTCCACCGTCATTCTCATCTATCTCATAGTGGAAGACATAGTGAGCAATATCGGCGATAGGCCGATCATACGGAAGTGGCATTCTCGTTATAGATAAGGAGCATCAATGCCTCACTCAGGTGGAGCTATTTATAATATCCTCGGTCACTTCCATCTACAACTAAGAAGACAGCTCGATCACTTTGATGTGCTACCTTGGTGAAACGCATCATTTCTAAAGATATCGGCTCATTATAACTCATCAGAAGTCCCCGCTAGCCGAACTACCCAGCTAGCGTAATCAGTCATGAACCCTTCTCTCTCAAAAATGAACGTCGAATTAACTTACCTCGGCTCTGGCATAACTAACGAAAAGGTGTTGAGTAGGGCGTGGCGTGAGCTGCTAGCCATGGATACCCCCACGCCTCCACATTAAACTCCCCACCCTCGGCGTTTTGTCCGAGGTAAGAGGAGTTCTGCCCTTCTCCAAATCTATTGCTTTATCAGCGACTCAACCTCCCCTCTTCCCCTCATAAGGTGGTTCTTTCCTGCTGGTATTTTTCACACATTTCGAAGATTTTACGTCGATCTGTGAACTCGTGAACTTGACAGAGTAAGAAAACACAGTAATGTTCGTCTGCGTTCCGCATCCAACCCGCTTATCTGATCGCGAGACCTAATCTTATGCTAGGGTGTATACCGCATCTTTCGCCTTTTTCGAGGCCCTATGGGAGGTACATGATCCCCTCATTGTTGACTGAATTAATTGAACATGTCATACTGACGTTCCCCAGGCTGGCGTCACCCATGTTTTCGTCAATTTGGGATCAGACCACCCCTCTATCCTCGAGGCAATGGTGAAGGGCCAGAGGGAAAAGAGAGACCAGTTCCCTACAATCATCACCTGTCCCAATGAGGTACGTCAGCTATTCCACCGTTGGCCCCAGAGCCCACGACCCACGCATTCAAAGCCCCACGCCCGCTTAATCGGCTATCTTCGGAAAGTATATGACCACTAATCGTTCAATATCTAGATGGTTGCCCTTTCAATGGCCGATGGCTACGCACGACTGACTGGAAAGCCGCAAGCTGTTATTGTCCACGTCGATGTCGGAACGCAAGGACTCGGCGCTGCCGTCCACAACGCCTCATGCGGGCGTGCTCCCGTTTTGATCTTCGCCGGTCTTTCCCCGTACACTATCGAAGGCGAGATGAGAGGTTCGCGTACGGAATACATCCATTGGATCCAAGATGTACCCGATCAGAAGCAGATTGTCTCGCAGTATTGTCGGTTCTCGGGAGAGTTGAAATCCGGCAAGAACGTGAAGCAGATGGTTAACCGGGCGCTGCAGTTTGCAACCAGCGACCCTCAGGGACCGGTTTATTTGGTTGGTGCTAGAGAGGTCATGGAGGAGGATATTGAGCCTTATCAGCTTAATCAGAGCAACTGGGTTTCTATAGCGCCGGCTGCGTTGCCTGCGTCTGGAGTCGAGTTTATTGCGTCTGAGCTTGCTTCAGCGAAGAATCCTTTAGTTGTGGTTGGATATACAGGTCGGAATGCTCAGTCGGTGACGGAGCTTGTTACATTGGCGAATAGCTTCAAGGGCATCCGAGTGTTGGACACTGGTGGCAGTGATATGTGCTTCCCTGCCAACCATCCAGCATGGCTGGGTATGCGGTACTCGGGTCACGATCTTGTGAAAACTGCAGATTTGATCCTAGTTATTGACTGTGATGTTCCTTGGGTTCCTACGCAGTACAAGCCGTCTGAGTCCGCCAAAATCATTCATATCGATGTGGATCCCTTGAAGCAGCAGATTCCCGTTCACTACATTCATTCCATGGCTACCTTCCGCGCCGATTCTGCTACATCACTCAAGCAAATCAATGACTATGTTGCGAGCAATCAGCAGCTGCAGCAGTTTGTCGGCTCCAAGGAAAACAGGGACATGGGACAAGGCCGAGACGAGGAGTATCTAGTGCGACGACAGGAGATTGCAGATTTGGCTGTAGTACCAGAGGGTGGCGACGGTGCTTCGTTGAATATCAACTATCTCATGTCGCAGGTTCGCCACGAATGTCCGAATGATGCAATTTGGGCCATTGAATCCGTGACTCTCACTCATTTTGTCGCCGACCAGGTCTCGGCTACTTTGCCAAACTCTTGGATCAACTGTGGCGGAGGCGGCCTGGGCTGGTCTGGTGGTGGCGCTCTGGGCATCAAGCTGGCGTCGGACGTGGAACATGGTGGTAAGGGTAAGGGCAAGTTTGTCGTCCAAGTGGTTGGAGATGGCACATATCTCTTCTCCGTGCCTGGATCTGTTTACTGGATCTCGCGCCGTTACAACATCCCCGTCCTTACTATTGTCCTGAACAATAAGGGCTGGAATGCTCCGCGCCGCAGCATGTTGTTGGTGCATCCCAACGGCGATGGATCACGCGCTACCAATGAAGATCTGAACATCTCCTTCGCCCCAACACCCGATTATGCAGGCATTGCCAAGGCCGCAGCAGGCGGAGAGATTTGGGCGGGTCGTGCTTCGACAGTGGCGGAATTGGCCCAGAAGCTGCCCGAAGCTATCAAGAGTGTCCTTGATGGAAAGGGTGCTGTACTGGAAGCGCAACTGGATGGTACCACGGGCAAGTACGTCGAGAGCTCGTAAGATACTCTAGTGAGGAGCGAGAAGATATCATTAGAACACGCCTTACACCTTACACCCTACGCCCTAATCATATAGTCCGAGCGCCTTAAACTTATCGCGCCGATGCCGGCGACAGCCTTATCTAGGCGGGGTCGTATTGTATTCAGCTTTCGGTATCGGCCCTCCATACACCACCGGGTCGACCCCGTAGCGGTGGTCTTCCGTGTATTCGGTGTACCGATAACAAGGCCCTCCATAGTACCTAGACGCTACGCCTTTTGACAAAGTAAATATAATCCCTGCAAGGAAAACGATTAGATAACAGAAACCCAACGCAACAAATGCCGACTTGCTTCTCCATAGTTTAATCGAAGAAAGCATCGAGATTTGGGCTGCATTGATGAGTCATGGTGGTCCCAATCGGAACCGCGTAGCCGGGTGGATATCGCAGTTGTAAATTCCACCGTTAGCTCCAATTCGCCATCGCTCTTCTTTCTTTCTCTTAACTACAGCACTTCGCCTTCTATACTCGCTCCTCCTCGTACTATTCCGAAATTGACTTGCTGACCTCACGCAATCAACGCATCTATACCGATTTCGCACCTGCCTCACCGGTCCACGATCGCTATGAGCCCGCCCGCGCCGCTGGAGGTTGATATGGTGGGGGTCACCGATACCTCTGCTGTGCCTATTCCAGATCCTCTAACTGTCAATGGTATTCCGGCATGGCGTGAGAAGATGGTTCAAATGCCCACTGGCGTGGCGGCGGCGTGCAGCAGTGATATGTTTAAGAGCCCGGTATGGTACCTAAATGTGGCGGAGTCCGGGTGCTGGATATCTATGCGCGGGGATGCTGTCATGCACGGGTGCTGATCAATGGCATTATTTATGATTATAGGTCTGCTACACCAAGCCCAAGGCCAAGCGTTATGAACGTAAGTCGGGTTGCCCAGGCGGGCGACCGGTATTGTTTGCGCCGCGCTATATACTTCTGGCAGTACCGTGCTAATCGTATTTCAAAGACTACTTCTCTCTCGAGGCCAGGTCCCGTAAGGTTTGTAGCCCGGATATTATAAATCTGCGCGATGCTCAAACTAAATCTATTACCAGGCCTCAACTTTGAAGACTGCTGCGCAGTACCTGAAGAACCCTGGTAAGGCTTCTTGAAAGTAATTAGATGTTTATATCATGGCTAAAATTGCTTCTAGGAATGGTCTCTCTCGGTGGTGGTCTTCCCTCAGCTGACTATTTCCCCATCGAGAGCCTCGACGTGAAGGTCCCCACCGTGCCCGATTTCTCCCCGGAAGCTACCAGAAAGACCGGCACTACCCTGCATGCCGGAAAGCATGATATTTCAGAAGGGAAAAGTCTTTACGGTATGCGATTTGAACTCGACTGGCTAGGCCATACTGACGGTGTCTGGAATAGACCTTGAGATTGCTCTAAACTATGGCCAAGCTACCGGAGCTGCCCAGCTCCTCCGATTCGTCACCGAGCACACCGAGGTAAGAATGTCGGAGGATTTCTAAGTTATAGGTCGTCTTTAACACTCGCCAGATCATCCACCGCCCTCCCTACTCCGACTGGCAATGCACATTGACTGCCGGTAGCACTTATGCTTGGGACACCGCCCTTCGTATCTTCTGCGAGCGTGGAGACTACATCATGTTGGAAGAGTACACATTCGCGAGTGCCGCCGAAACTGCTTGGCCCCTGGGACTCAAGGCAGCGGCTATTGCAATTGACGAGCAGGGCCTCATTCCTGAGGCCATGGATAATCTCCTCAGCAACTGGGACGAGAAGGCTCGCGGTGCTCGCAAGCCTTTCGTCCTTTACACTATCCCCACCGGCCAGAACCCTACTGGAGCAACCCAGTCGGCCGAGCGCCGCAAGGCCGTATACAAGGTCGCGCAGAAGCACGACGTCATCATTGTTGAAGATGAGCCCTACTATTTCCTGCAGATGCAGCCTTACGTTGGCAAGGATGCTCCCGCCCCGCCCCCGCCCGCTAACCATGAGGAATTCCTCAAGTCTCTCGTGCCCTCCTTCCTGAGCCTCGATGTCGACGGCCGTGTCGTGCGATTGGAGTCCTTCTCCAAGGTCGTCTCTCCCGGTAGCCGAGTCGGCTGGATCGTTGCATCTGAGCAGATCATCGAGCGATTTGTTCGCAACTTCGAGGTTTCCTCGCAGAACCCCAGTGGTATCTCTCAGTTGGTCCTCTACAAGCTCTTGGATGAGCACTGGGGCCACTCGGGCTTTTTGGACTGGCTCATCAACCTGCGACTGGAATATACTCACCGCCGTGACGCATTGCTCCACTCATGCGAGAAGCACCTGCCTACTGAGATCGCTCACTGGGTGCCCCCGGCCGCAGGCATGTTCGTAAGTTACACGCTATATTCCAACACCAAAAACACCTCTAACATCCTCCTAGCACTGGATCGAGATCGACTGGAAGAAGCACCCCGGCGTTGCCGCAGGCAAGTCCCGCGAGGAGATCGAAGAAGAGATCTTCCTCTCTGCCATTGACCACAGCGTCCTCCTCTCTCGTGGAAGCTGGTTTAAGGCTGACCGCTCCGCCGTCATGGAGAAGATGTTCTTCCGTGCTACCTACGCTGCTGCCTCATCTGAGAAGATCGATGAGGCCATCTCTCGCTTCGCTGAGTGCTTGCGTGACCAGTTCAAGCTGTAAAAATGGAGCTACCACTCCGCAAATCTCGGCAAGCTAGAACGTCGATTTTTGATTCCCCAGATTTGGTGTTTATATCCAGTACTAGATTTTAGATGGTTGGGAGCCCTTGCAAGCTTTGTGCTCGCCGGAGAACTTCCGATTCTATTCACATAATGCATAAGCACGAGTCTGTCTAGTTAAGAGTATGTTCATCAAAAGTGTACACCGAGGCCCTCAAATTTACCATACATCATGGCTTCAAATGGTGCATCTCTTGAAGGCTGTTGATCTGTCTTAACTTCACTTCTTCAGTTTTGATGACTTTAATCTTCTCAATTTGCTAATATTGGCGATGGTATCGTGTGCGATCACAAAGCTCGCCACCGGTGTCATCGACATCGTATGATGTACTAGGTCTTTGGCGACTACCATCACCATTTGGTGCTTTGCTTAATCGTAGGGATGCTTTTGAATTTTACTAATGTCGACCTAATTGATGAAGCTATGTACAATGGCGCTAGAAATCGAAGATATTTGCGCTGGTGAACTGTAAATTCCATCATCTTCATCATTATGCACGTTCCCACTGACCAACTCACACCACACTTGTTATGAAGGAGTGAATGAGATAACCCAGAGCGTAATTCTGGGGGAATGTCTTCATAATGAAGTTTATTCTTTCATCGCCGAGGTCCTCGTCACCAATAGCCTTAGCAAACTCCCAATACTCAGGATAGAAGCCAGCCAGTGCCCAATCGAGAATGCCGGTCACTCTACCATTGTGCACCATGATATGACGTGGTTTGATATTGGCATGAACAAAATGAATTTTATGTTGGTCATGGGAAAGTACGTCCCGAACGAAAGGCCGAATGTCAAGTCCACTTCCCAAAGCGGCGAGGTAGGCCTCGGTGAGTGCCGCGTTGAATTGCGCTTCAGACCCGAATGGACCTAGATGGAACAACTGATTTAGCTAAGACTTCTCGAAAGGGTAGAAGGAAGGCGAAAGTTACCTTTGGTTGTTATTGAGGGTGAAGCCATGTCCAGGACGGGGCCGTTGTCAATTGAGCCAATGTAAGAAGCTACCAGGTTGCGTAATTCTTCGTGGTAGGTGGTGAGCTGTCTTGAAATGGCTCTCTTGTCAGACCGACTGCAAGAATCCCATACTTCTTCAAGGTTCTTTCCCTTAACAAGAGTCATGTAGATATAGGTCTCGTAAAATTCTCCATCGCATATTATATTCCTGCGAGCACCTCGGGGAAATGGACCGAACGTACCATACGCAAGCACCTTGGGAAGTGGGATAGCCGTATTTTTGGCCATGATCCTCATGTTCTCGGCCTCTTTCTTGGAAATCAATAGGCCATACTTGACCACAATGCTGGGCGCAATGCGAACAATGCGGTGAGTGTTGGCTCGCAGCCGGTTGTTTCTATATTTGCCAATCTCCTGCACCACATCTGGATGAATTGGTGTGAACCCTGATGCGGTCCAAAGTATCTTAAACCCCGGAGAAGACATGAAGAACGAAAAGTATTTAAAAGCCCGAAGTTGAGCGTGACGGAAACGCGCTGAGTCAATGAAAGTGAGCAGTACTGGCAGGAGACGTATGATCAGAGAAGGAGTGTGATCTCGGAAGTTGATGGCAGTATATTGACCGAAGAGAAGTTATGGTAAGACGATTGATGGCAGAAGAAGTGATGGCAGAAGAAATTTGATAGTGAGATGAGTACAATGGCAGTAACTATGATAGTGGCAAAAATATGAAAAGAGAGAAATTACACCAAGAGAAATAGGAGAAGCAGGAGAGAGAAAAGTGAGAGAAAAAGTAGTATACAGGAGTGGCTTTCGATGCCTCTAAAACATACCCAGGTTTCAGCCTCAGGCCGGAAAGTCACGTGCCACCTTGATCGTGGCCGCCGCGGTTACTGTCAAATCCGACATTGATGTCAACAGGGTCTGATTCCATCTTCATAATTCGATGAAATATGTTAAGTACTGTCCGTCAATAACGTCAGCCTCATAGTACTAGCTGCAGAGATCAGCTGAATGAGGAATTCGCTGTCAAAATCCCATTGATCTTCATATCAAGGAGACCCGTCTGCCTCTTTGTTCTACCTACGTAGGTTGGCCTTCCACCCTCGCTTTGCGCTTTGTTTCTCTTCATATCCAATCAAATGAAGACGCATATGTCTCAACTTGAACCTATATCCTCGTCACTGCCACTTTCGCAACAGACGAAGGACTCTGTTTCCATGCATGACATTCCTGAATCCATGGCTGATTGCAGATCTACAGATCGACATCAAAAAGACGGTGCATTTCTCTCTCAAGCCGACCGTGAGCTCTTATTCCATTTGCTGGACAAGCAGGACAAAGAGTCCATTTCGCCCACAGTGGGACGTGAACACAGGCTAAGACGACAACGACCCACTCCGCCAAATTGGAAATTTGATTCTCATCAGGGGGATCCAAGCTCACCAGAGTATGTAGCTTCTATGATGATAGGCGTGGCCCCGTTGTCGAAGCTAACTGAACAGAAAACGCACGCCCCGCTTCCGACTCCCAAGAATTGAGCCTCTGGAACACGGTGCCTGTGATATCAAAGTTGACCACGACGCGGAGTCATCTTTGAATCAAACAGCCAGCGGTCTCTGCTCAGAAGGCTTTGTTGACTCTAGCACCCTGCTTACCGAGTTGCTCGATCTCCTTGAGACAGATACTATCTGGTCTCCAGGTAGTCGAACCTCAATTGTCAAATCGTACCATTTGTCGGCCCATTACAGCTCTGCGAGTGATACTGAGAGCATAGGTAGCGATTTTAGCCGCCTAAGTGTGAAAACCGATTCGCTGGTCCTTGGCGAAGAAACTTGTCTCGGCGACCCCCACGAAGAGTTCGTGGAGGCCATCGTGTCAAATCAGAATTGCAAAGACGAGGTCGATCGTGAACCAGCGAATAAAATTATTTCCTCACAGGCCGCGTTAGACGCGCACGAAGGGAGCTCAGCACTCGCTGTTTCCTCAGACAGGCTGACTCTCCCACGTCCGGTTGACACCTTGCTGTCTTTTGATCTCTCGTCGACCGTTTCCTCATTTAATTTGCCATCCTCGATCTCCCAAAGTGCCCCATCAGAACCTTCGTTGAGTCCTGCTAAAACCCGATCGTGGCCTCGCAGTGGCTTCAGTTCAAGACTCAAGACTCCGCTGGCGCAGATCTTCAAGAAACGGCCCTCCTCTGATCAGCTCTGAGTCGAGGGAATCTTACTACGTACCCATTGAATTCTGTTCCACATCCCTCAACGAAAGCAAGCAAGATGGAATCTCGCGGGTCACGATTCTTGGACCCTTCGTCCGCGATGGCGGCGATCACCAGGCACAAAGCTGAAGCAATCAAGCTGGCTCGTGAACAAGGAACGGCAGTGAAAGAAATGTGTCGACGTGCAAAAACCGAAGCGCCTCCGTACGAATTTGAAGAGTTAATCGGAAAAGGTGCATATGGTCGAGTATACAAAGGCCGACAGACACCATCAGGCCGTCTCGTCGCTATCAAGGTTCTCGACATTGACTCGTTGGATTACAAATCCCAGCGTGACTTCAGGGACGAGTCTATCAAAGATTTTATTCACGAGACGACGGTCATGAAGCAAGTGAAGGACTCTGGAGCTCAGAACATCAACGAGCTCATCGAGGCCATCTCCATTCACTCCCAACTGTGGCTAGTATGTGAATACTGTCCAGGTGGAAGTGTTCGGACATTGGTAAGATGTCCCTTTTCTTGCAGATAAGTATGAATCGGCTAACCTTTTGAAGATGCGTGCAACTGGCGATAAACTTGACGAAAAGTATATTATTCCAATCGCACGAGAGCTAGCAATTGGCCTGCGCGCTATTCACGAAGCCGGAATTATTCATCGTGATGTCAAAGGTAATTGCTTCGGCTCTGCAGTCCTTCAGTGCTAACAGGTTTCAATAGCTGCAAATATCTTGGTTCACGAGGAAGGTCGCCTAGAAATTTGTGATTTTGGTGTTGCCGGTATCCTTCAGTCCCAGCGTGACAAACGATCAACGTGGATTGGAACACCTCACTGGATGCCGCCAGAGATGTTCGGTCGCGGGCCAGCGCACCGTTACAGCAGTGAGGTTGATGTGTGGGCATATGGTTGCACGCTTTATGAATTTGCAAATGGAAGTCCGCCCAATGCAGGTCTCCGGGAGCCAATGCAAATCGGTCGCCAATTGAACAGGACTGCCCCCAAGTTGAACAACGACGACTACAGCCAAGGTCTCCAAGAGCTCATTGCATTTGTCCTTGAACCTGACCCTGCGAATCGCCCTACAATGGCAGATGTCCTGGAGCATCCGTACATTGCTGGAACCGAGGAAGAATACCCCACGTCGTCTGTGGGCGAGTTGGTCCGCAATTACTACCAATGGTCGCAACGAGGAGGTCAACGAATTTCTTTGTTCAATCCGGGAGGTGCACAGGCAGCAGAGATGCCAGATGCCGAAGAGCCGGTGGATGATTGGAATTTCAGCACAACAGACGGTTTTGAGCGAAGATTCTCCGTCATTGATCTGGATCAAATTGCTGCGTCTCTCGCTGAGATGGAAGAACCCGTCAGTCCCACCACACCAACAGCTGAAAATGACTCCGGTGAGGACGTGAGCATAAGCGACATGGACCCTGAACAACAAGCCAATTTCGATGAACGGGTACGTCGTGGAGCCGCAGCTATGGAAGGGCTTTTCAACGAAGAAATGCCGAGCTACAAGTACGAAACCAAGAACGATTTTGTGCCCATACAACCTGCGCTGCCGACTTCTGATCTTCCTTTGCGCACGGAGACGGACAGATCCTCAGTCATGTCCACCTTGATCGACATTGACATCGGATCCTTTGACTCTTCACACTACGCAGCTGGTGCTCCGATAGCACAACCATTCCAGCTGGCTAATGCTGATACAATCCGCGCGAACCGTCACCGCAACTCGAACGAAAATACTTCGCAGTCATCTAACAGTGGCCATGAAAGTGAAGAATCACAAGAGGAGGAATTCCAGCCCCAGACTGGCCCCCGTCCGCCGACCATGGATTGGAAGTTTCCTTCCTTCGCACCTCCCCCTGAGCCAGAGGCTGAATCCGAGGTAAAGACAGAGGAGCCTCCAGCGCCTGCCGAGTCGGTACCTGAAGAAACGTTCCAGGCAGAAAAGCGTGCAACCATGCAGTGGACCTTCCCTGTTATGGGCGCTGATACGAGTGATGTAGTGAATTCTGATCGCTATGACACGCTTCGGGCACCGCTGCCTGGTATTCAGGAGCAGGAAAATGACACACTTGGGGAATCCCGTCCATCGACATCAGCTTCCAACAAGTCCACCATGTCAGACTCCGACTCCGATCCCTTCCGGTTTGATCGGCCAAAGACCCCACAAGCTTCGCTACACCAGCCCACTCCGTCTTTTGGCTCAGCCTTGGGTGATCCATCCGATGAAGTGGAAGATGATACCCCTGGAATCCTCGATGGGCCGGGACCAGATGAAGAAGACCAACCCGAGTGGAGCGAGACCTCATCGGTAATCGACCTGGACGACGTGCCTCTTCCAACTGCTATCCCCGTGCTCGATGGACCCGGAGAAAGCCCAATCATCGCTTCTGAGCCAGGTTCCCCGGTTTACGAAGAGCCTTTGCAGACCGCTCGCCGTGACGTGGTGTCCATGACCATGTCTCAAGCAACCACCAACAAAGAAGATGAGTCAGATGCTGTCCCCTTCCCTCATATCGTCCCGCCCAGTGCAGAGAGCTTGATGGAAGGTATTGATGACAATATTGTCACTATGGAGCTGGATCGTCTGCTTGGTGACTTCCTCGGTGCCTTGACAGCTACAGGAGATGCACTCTCGAGGGCAGGTCCTAATCAGCTGGCAGACGAATCGAACCCTGCCTCAGAGGTAGGAAAATGAGATTTTCATAGACTGGAGTCAACATTGTTGCTTTCATAGCTACTGGCAGATCTGTGATTCAAATAATAACGAGGCATTCATGACAATATCTCACTTTCTCTCATTCGTAAACCAGGAATATCGCGAAAGAAACGGGATTGGCGAGGTTTTAGGCCTGGATTGAATCATAGAATTGTTTATCGGTACTGTATTTCGGGAGGAAACAGTGACTGTTTCTCACCAGAGCCTGGTAGTTCCAAGTGTCGCTTACCTATTTGAAGTGAAACGGCGAAAGGTGTCAACGAACTTCCTGATTAGGAAGGCGTGTCAAGTGGACGTGACGCGACTATCACTCATGAACGTGTTTGTTTTCTCATTTCTCATTTCTCATGCATCTTTTATTCTTCCCAGTATCTTCTTTGCTTTATCATCTGTTTCCCAGTCTACGCTGGTCGACGTGCCGTTTCACAGAGGCGTTGTTGCTCTCCTTCATTATCATCGACAATCACACATCATGCTTGGGGGATTTTCAAGCAAGTCTGGACCGGCAGATTTTGCTCCTTCAACTAAAGTCCAGGCCCCTCAAACTATTCCGGAGTGGAAAACTGCGTTGAATGGTGTGAAGAGTCTGTATCTTCAGCGGCAGTACAAACAATGTGCAACCCGTTGCACCGAACTACTGACCGTGGCCAAGGAGCCTGTATGTTCTACTTCATTTGCCTTGATGTACGAAACTGACGCGTTCAACATAGATCGAGCCCATGTGCAAACCATTCCTTTCCTTCTACTCCGCTATCAGCAACGAGTTCCTTGGTCGTGCAGCACACCTGTATTCACACAACAAGGTTCCACTCCTGAACCAGGCTCTTAATTCGTTCCTTGAGTGTGGTACTGCCTTGCCACAGCTCTTGAAACTGCCAAAACCTCCCTATCTCCCAGAGAGTGCCGATTTTGATGCCTTCCTCACTCCACCAGAGACTCCAGGTCACTCCACCCGATACACAGCCGAAGACTTTCTTATCTGGATTGATACGCCCGAAGGAGCTTCACCTGAGCGTCCAGCCCTAATTAGAAGCATGACTCAGATGATCGACCTCTCGTTGTCGAACGCAGATGACGACCCTTTTATTTCAGATTCCGAATCGGACCGTACCTCGTCTTTCACACTGACCCTGCCAAAGCTCCGTGCCTCGCCCAGACGTGCAATTGACAGAGAGAATAAGACATTGTCTCCCCCTAAGGCCTCTCGCAACTCTAAAAGTCCGAAGAAGCTTCGTCTTACGCCCTCTCCACTCCGAATTAAGAAGTCTGGTTGGACTAAGCAGTCTGCAGTGACCTATGAAGACGAGAGCAGTGATGTTGATGTTAGCCCTCGCTCTAAGCCAACGCCTCTGCAGATAACCTCAGCCAGCAGAATAAACAGCATGGCCAAGAAGAGCAGCACAACTAACATTCCTCCAATGTTGACAATCAATGGTTCCTCTCCCCCACGCAAGATCACCACACCCTCTTCGGTCTACTCGCGAGGCTCCGATGGCATTACAGAGGTTGGGGTTAACATCACTCCAGCCTGTGCCGCCAAAATTGTGCGATTCAATCGTGGTATTGAGTTCCTGCGCGAGCAAATCTCTACCAACGTCACCGAAATCCAGAAGCATGTGGACCAGGTCAAAGACGTGCAGCGTGCGCGGCGCGCTCGTCAGATGAAGCGAGCATCCTCGTTCTGGAGTTTCCACCCTATCACTGATCAGGTTGCGGAGAAGGACATTGAGAAAGAAGAACATTTGCAAGAGCAGAAGAAGCAGGAGCCGGAGCCGTTCATAGACGAGTTCGGCAATATTCTGTACAAGGAAACTCAATTAGAGCGACGTGCCCGTCTGCGCACCGATGGATGGAGTACTATCGGACTGCGGTCGAATAGCAGTACCTGGAAAGGGGCGCGCTATTACCAGGAGTTCTGCAACATGGTTTTGACCGAGCTGGCCCTGGACAAGTGAAATTCGACTCGAAGATACCGAAGTATTCTTTGCTGTGTGACAATACCGTGGATCTTGCTTTGACCTATGAGCTCAATAGCCTCGCGTTGATATGGAGATTTCATGTTCATATGTCATATGTCGTATCCTAGTCTTAATGCATGAGTACATCTTATCATTTTGCCCCTCCCGGGCTGTGTCCCCCTTCAATGTTGTTATGGGCCCAGCCATCCGTAGAAAGATAGCGATATCTTGTTTACAGGCTCTTGCTCAGCACGTTGCCCACCCCTTCGCCGATTCCACCTTTTCCAAAGGTTCCAGCAAGATCGCTGCCCAATTGATCCTGGATTTTGCTGAAGTTCTCGTCTTTAATAAGCTTCTTGCCAGTCAAGCTCACTATACAAACATCATGTTAACATTTGTTCCACTCTATCACATCAATACAACCATCACAACTCACTCTTAAGACCATATGAAACTCTATTATCGCCCATGGCATCGAGAATAATTTCCTGCATCTTCTTCTGATACGGGTCGAGGTAACCCGAGACCCAAGCCAAGAACAGAATGACTTGCAAAAGGAGGTATAGAACGAGTTGAGTCATTTTCGTAGATTGGTCTTTGGATGAAGATACGATGCTTCCAAGGTTAATAATGTAAAATCAAGGTGTCGTGTGCCATTTTCGTGGTTTTATAGACTCTCCAGATCGTGTTTTCAAGCCTATGACGTCCTGGGCGTGGGATATGACGCTGCCGCGCAACCATGCCCGCGAGGTGGGGTAATCGTCCACTTTTGTGCTACAAGTCAAACAGGTTGCAGATATTTATTTTTGATTAAAGAGAATTACTTGATTGAGCATGCAGAAAGTCGATCCCCGGGATCTGCGAACTTTGCTAGTTTCAGTGATGGGCAGTGGATGGTCAGGGCAGGTACTAGGACTATAAAAGTGGATCTTGTATTACTGTTATAATTCTCTAGAAGAGTAAGTACTTGTATAGTTTCCTCTTTTCCCACGTAGGAAAAGGGTGAAACACATCAAGGGATGCAAAATGCTCCGACCGGAGATTATAGTGCATTGCCATGATGTGCAGGCTTGGCGAGGATTCTATGAAGTCATTTCTGCCTGGGGTATATAGGTCCTACATGGGCTAGGCCTCTCAGGTGAGGCTGAATCGGTGGAATCCTTGGGATCCTTGGGATCTTTGAATCCATGGGAATCAAATTCAATGTTTTGAGGTGTGGCGGTGCAATAACGGTTTTGGAAGGACACGCACGCTAAGGGCCCGCTAAACCCTACAGCCCCAATTCGCCTTATCGCGCGTCTAGAACTTGAGATTCCTTTTTTTCGCCCCTCCTTTTACCTTATATCTGCCTGGTGGTCTTCGGTATGTGCATCTTCTTCGCAATCTGATCTGGAAACCTTCGATCTCGGGTTACTCCTGGTGGATTCCTCACCCGCCTCTCTCCCGCGATAGGCGTGAGCCGCCCGCCCACCCCCGCCTGGATCGCTCTGGCTGAGATCTGTCGTTTTTTCAGCTCGCTGACTTCCCCCTGATAGCTGCAGACTTCTCCTCCGTGCGATTCTGATCTCAATTCAGGTCTCTCGCTCTTCTTCTCGGCCCTCAAGCCTCGCCGCTGCGGCGTTCATTAGCCCGCTTTTGCTTACTGACGGGTCTCTTCTGCCCATTCACGCCCATCGCATACTCAGACCGGTTTTCCAAGGTGCCTGCAGCCCTATTCCCACATCATGAGTTGTAAGTCAATATGTTTCGCTATGGCCGGAAGCTTGGTGGCTCTTGCCCTATGACGCGTGTTGGTAGTGGATTCTGGCCTCAGCTCCTTTCACATGCCCACTCTCGCAACTTCTTGGGCTGATCAGGGTCGGCATGCTCTTATTCCTTGTCTTTGTATCGATTGGAGGCTATCTCGCCGACTCTATCGTCGCGTTCAACGCGTTATGGTGTTATGGTCTGGGTTCCAATGCCTGTTCCTTTCGAATCAGCCAATGTTGCTGCCTTGTCGCATCTTGCCTGGGCCGTTGCTCCCAATTGTGATTGACCCGCTGACGATTGTTTTTATAGTCGCAAATATGCTTAACAAGCTCTCTGGGCAACCGGAGAGCTACGAGAAGAAGTACGCTACCCCTCATCCGACCCTGAATTCCTCACGCTAAGACATGTCCTTCTCTCAGGGCCTCGTACAGATTTGGACGTACGCTCGGTGCGGGAACATACGGTATCGTCCGTGAGGCTGAAGCCCAGGATGGTACTAAGGTTGCAATCAAAATCATTCTCAAGAAGAATGTCCGCGGAAACGAGGGCATGGTCTACGACGAGCTGGAAATGCTGCAAAAGCTTCAGCACCCTCACATTGTCTCCTTTGTCGACTGGTTCGAATCCAAGGTAAGCTTTGCGAAGTCGTCTTAGCAGGATCGTATCTGATTGCGTGGTAGGACAAATTCTACATCGTCACACAACTAGCTACTGGTGGCGAGCTGTTCGACCGGATCTGCGAATACGGCAAGTTCACAGAGAAGGACGCGTCGCAGACCATCCGTCAGGTTTTAACTGCCGTCAACTACCTGCACAAGAAAAACATTGTCCACAGAGGTTCGTTTGTCCTGCCGTTCAATACAAAGCTCCCAGCTTGCTGATATACCCGAAGACTTGAAGCCCGAGAACCTCCTCTACCTCACACGTGCTGCCGACTCCCAGCTGGTCCTGGCCGATTTCGGTATCGCGAAGATGCTGGAGAGCCCCTCAGAACAGCTTACCAGCATGGCAGGCTCGTTCGGATATGCCGCGCCCGAAGTTATGCTCAAGCAGGGCCACGGCAGACCTGTTGATATGTGGTCGCTCGGTGTCATTACCTATACCCTTCTGTGTGGTTACTCGCCCTTCCGGTCTGAGAACTTGACCGACCTGATCGAGGAGTGCCGGGCAGCCCGCATCGTCTTCCACGAGCGCTACTGGAAGGGTGTTTCCCAGGACGCCAAGGACTTCATTCTTACCCTGCTGCAACCTGACCCCACCCATCGCGTGACCTCTGAAGAGGCTCTGAAGCACGTGTGGCTGACCGGTACCACTGCCAGCGACCGCGATCTGTTGCCCGAGATCCGCGCGTACATTGCCAAGGCTCGACTCCGCCGCGGTATCGAGATTGTCAAGCTGGCCAACCGCATCGAAGCTCTGAAGATGCACGAAGAAGAGGTCGACGAGGGCGAGGAGGATATCCCCAGCCCTATGCCCTTGGGAGACGGTAATGACGAAGCCGCGACCCCGACAGAGGGCGAGTCCAGCCCTGATGGCACCAGAAAGAAGCGCAGTCTCAGCAAGATTGCCCGCGGTGCCATCTTCCGTGAGGTTGTCTTGGCCAAGGTGCGCGAGGTCAAGGAGAAAGAAGAGCGGGAGAAGGTTGAGCGCGAGGCTCGCGAGAAAGCTGCGCATGTTTGATTTGGTCGCGTTTTCCATTGGCCTGTCTTTTTCTATCTTTCCATCTTTTCTCCACGGATGCTGCATTATGTCCTGTATTTTGCCATCGTTCTGCATATAGTGTGATTCCCCATAGTCAATACAGTTTTCACATAATCAGCCTCAAAAGACTTCCGCTTCGGGGTGCCATGAAGATCCGAGCGTTCTTGAGAGCAAGCAGTACTGCGCTCAAAAATAAATAAATTACTAAAAATATCCTTATCCACGCTATTTGTGTCCTCCACCACTCGGGAGAATCGATGAGGAAGAACGTCACGTGTCTGATCTCAATGCTTTGTGCAATTTTGAAGACGAATAGGGGCAAGGGGGCTAAAAGACTGGACTGAATTGGGAGGAAGAAGAGAAGGTGCGAGTATAGGGGACAGACTAAAGGAGAATAGTATAGGGGGAAACGAATGTTGAAAAGAAGCCCAAGCTATAAATAGACAGGGACAAGCACGCCGGGGTCAGCTGACCATCCCAGGCCTCAGGCCAGTAACAGGAACATTGTTAACTGTTTAGACTTCATTTAGACTTCAACTTGAGACTACTGTGAGCCCTGAAGATCATACCACCCGGTCGTGCTGGAAGTTACAACATTGGCCTTCCTCTGGAGTACATACTCACGCGCTCTCCACCAGGATGGAAACTCCCAAGATCGGGTATCACCGATGTCGCGGGGTTCTAACCCTAACCGGCCCTAACATTGCGCATCCCCGATACGTAAGCACCCTGTCTAGGCCTCACAGAAAGCCACAGCGGAGATCTCAAACCGCCCTCAGTTTCCACACGTAACATGATGACGCCGAGGTCTGGACCTGGTTGGGCCCCACAAGCCGCGAACCAAGCGTGCTGTAGCTCCCGACTGGACAGTCAAAAACAGTTCTGTGAAGAGCAGATCCCTAATTCGATGAGTTCCAGGCACCAACACAGACACAATGGATGTGTTCTTGAGCAATGGCCGTTCGGCCGTTCTCGCCCCTGATCCAAACCTAACACCCCAGAGCCAACCACGAGTGAGAAGTGCCTCAGTGGAGCTTGGATACTTACCCGGCCAGGTACCCATCGACTTGTGCGTTTCCTGGGACTGTTCCTGTCATTCAGGTACCAGGTTTCGGCGCCTCTCCCTTATTAATACTAACGACCAATAGTCCCGGATGATTTCATTGCCCAACGCAATGGCCAGCTGCTCGATGGATTCCCATAGGCTCTAGACTTCAGTCTAGACCTAAGGGTTGACCTATCCGAGGGTGGCGTATATTTTTTTTTTTACGCACCTGTCGAGTGTCTCAGAATCTTCGATGGAGAACGCAGTCATGCCCCACCGGACTACATAAAGAGCAGACCATCTCTGCCCTCGTGGCTTTCCTCTTGCAATCCATACTCGTCTATCCGACAAACTACGGTCCTTTCAACCCTCATTCTCATTCTTTTCCGTCGAGGCTGTGCCTCCGATTCCAGTCCTTCCAAAGATCTCGTCTTCTCTGTAGAACAAGAAGACCACCAGTCCTTCCAACCAAATCTATCATTGATATCAATCAATCATTCCATCTTGTCGATCATTCTCCACAAGTTTTACAACAATGCAGTTCTTCAAGACTCTCGGCCTTTTGGCGACCATCGCCTCAACTGTCTCAGCCCTGCCCACAGGCTTCCGATCCCCCGTCAAAGAAGTCGCGAATCGATCCCCATCCATTCCCACAGCCACTACTACTTCCACCGCCACCTCCACCACTCCCTCGGCCTCGGCCACTGCAACCCCCACCTCCAGCGGCAAGGGAGTTGAAATTGTCAACAACATGGACGAAACCGTCTACATCTGGTCCACCTCCAACACTGCTGGCGAGATGCAGACCATCGCCTCCGGTGACTCCTACACCGAGTCCTGGCGCACCAACTCCGACGGCGGCGGCATCTCCATCAAGATGTCCACCACCACCAGCGAGGACAGTGTTCTGCAGTTCGAGTACACCCAGGGTGGTGAGAATCTCTGGTGGGATCTTTCCTCCATTAACCTTTCTTCCGACTCGATTTTCGTTAGCGCTGGTTTCGGTGTTACTTCCGATGACTCGAGCTGCACAGTTGCTAGCTGTTCTGCTGGTGATACTGATTGCGCGCAGTCTTATCAGAAGTCGGATGATGTGGATACCCACAGTTGTTCGTCCAGTGCCACACTTACTATGACCCTGGGTTAGATGTCTGGTACATGTCTAGGGCCAAGTTAACAAGCCATGTCTTTCGTTATTAGAGGAACTCGTTCCTCTGTCCTTCGTTTTGGATTATCGTTGAACAGTTGATGTGCTATCAAGCATTGTACAGAACTCCAATTGATATTTGAAGTATCTTGAACACAAAAAGAAATCATAGACGATGCCTGCCTCAAGTCTTTCCTTGTAGATCATTTTCGAACAATTGGGCTATTTTGAATTGTTGTACAAAGTCCAAAACTGGGTATGTATGAAGAAGTAAGAGTTGTCATTTGCTTGACTTCTATAAAATTGTACACGTAGAATGTGAAAGGGTTTCTAGAAGTATTCACACAAATTGCGGCAGGCGAACATCTCATTGGAGGTGAAGCCCACCCGTCCCCCCCCCCCATCTAGTCTACTAAGCTTCGCTTAGTAGACGGGGACTTTGAAGGCAGGGAACTCGTAAGTCCAGCTGTCGTAGGACTTCTGGTCGTAGACACAGTCGAAGTGAGACTTGCTCTTCCAGAGAGGGCGCTTGGGCCACTGGCACAGCTTCTGGACCTCACCCTCGTAGTAGCCAGAGGAGACGGTAGCGTTCAGGCGCTGGGGCTTGATACCGTTCTCGACCCAGTCGATCATGGTCTGCATGTTGTCTTCGGGATAGGGGCCGGGCTGGAGGGTGTTGGTTCCGCAATGGGCCGCACCAGGGATGAGGTAGAACTGGTACCAGTCGGACATCTTGGAGACGGCCTTGCTGAAGCTTGCCTCGGGATACATGATAGACTTGACGGCCTGCCAGTAGTGGATGGAGGAACCGGTGGGAACGCTGGGGTCAGACTCTCCGTGGTAGTGGATGAGCTTGCCGCCGCTCTTTTGGAAGGTGGTCAGGTCGGGCAGAGTGGTCTGGAGGCTGTCCATGTAGCGGACCATAGCGGTGTTCATCCAATCAACCAGGGTGTCGTAGGTAACATTGTTCAAGTTGGAAAGGTTATCGAGGTCGACGAGCTGCACGAACTTGGTGACGAACTCACCGCCGATGGAGGGAATGTCCAGCTCCCACTGCTGGGTGTTGTTGTTCCACTCAGTCTCGGCGTCCGAGAACTCGGCACCGATCTGCCACGAAAGGTAGGCCTGTTCACCCTTGGTGTTGTGCAGACCGTCGACGATGGCCTGGGCAACGGCGACACCCTCCTTGGTGACCTTGCCGCTCTGGGCGGGCTGGTAGGATGAAGAGCTGCCCGCAGCACGCTTGCTGAAGCCAAATCCAAGAGAGGTGGAAGTCTCGGCGGCACAGTAGTACTCCTCGCCGATGATGGAGGTCATGTTGAAATTGAGTTTGCAGAGATCGGTACGCGAGATAACACCGTCGGTACGGCCATCTAGAGGGTCGCAAGCCTTGATGGTAGCGTTCACAATCTTGGCAAGCTCACAGGGAGGAGGGTAGTAGCCCTGAGTGTGCTCAACGGTGGCAGGGAAGACGTGGTTGACCTGCTGCTGGCCGTAACGGAAGGCAGGGGCACCGGTGATAACACCATCGTACTCCTCAGCGTAGCGCTGGATCTGACTCATACCCTCACGACCACCGTCGGAGCATCCCTCGTAGTAGGTGTGGAGCTTGTTGTTGTCGCTCATGCCATAGAATTTCTTGGTGAAGTACTTTCCAAGCTGGGTCATCTCGCCCAGAGCCTGGTAAGAGAACATATAGGTGTTATCCCAGTTAATAGAGCCATTGCCTGCCAGGAAAACCTCGTCCAGGGCAACACCGTTCAGAGCGTCATAGCCAGCAGAAGTCGCGGCACCAACGGCACCGTATTCGAGACCACCGGTGGCATCGGTGCTCAAAGAGTAACCACCACCACCAGCGACGTAGAAACGCTTCTTGAAGTCGGAAGGAGAGGGGAGACCGTACTTGACGATGACATCGGCGGTCTTACCAGGGTGGCGGTAGGTGAGGGTGACGTTGCAGTAGCTGTAGGTCGTGCTGTTAACGACACTGGCGGTCGAAGCGGATGGGATGAACTTGATGCCGGACAGTACGCCATCAGCGGGCAGGCTGGACTTGACGTTCGAGACTGTGCACAAATCGGAGAGGGATGTGGCATTGGCCACCCCGGCCAGGGCAGCAACCGATGCGCCTGTCTGAAGACGCATGATGAAAAATGAAAGATAGACAATAAAGATCAAAGGTGTGTATAGAGGCAAAGGGATGGGAAACGGCTCAGTTATATAGACGACGCATGACTGCGAAGCCTACAATTGATTCACCGAAAATCCACTACTGTACGGGCCATCTTTCTTGTTTGGTTTCGGGATGTCCTGATCAAACGCTGATCTCTCGGAGATAATGAGCCCAAATCATGGGACTAACGTTTCTATGGAGCCCCCAGACCAGTGTGGCTGGTTGGAGCACCAGGAGCGTCGTCAGCCTTTGGCAAGACGCGGCCCACGAAATGAACCATATACGCAGTACTGCGAACTTGACATATACTGTGGACAATAGCTGGATGCATGGCAGACTGGGCAACGACGCTGCCTGTCTGCTGGTAGTGGCCAGCGTCATCAGACGAAGATGCGTAGTCCACAAGGTCTAGATTGGGAGGAACGGACCCAAGATGATGGCATAGAGGCCAATAAAGGGCGAGCCAGATTGCAGAGGGTGGGCCATTTCACCGAGGAAAACGAAGTGAGGTCAAAGGTAGGCAAGGCGCGTGGCGGCTATAATCTGGTCCGGCTGGGCAGAGGATCCGCATTGGGGCGCCGCGATAGGTATCAAAACTGGGGAGACCGCGTCACCCGTGCTTAAGCATTGTCAGGTGGATCTAGTCCCCTGGCGACGGTTTCTTCTTTAGTTGTGAAGGAAGAAAGACTCAATGTTTCCACAATTTTGGATTGCAACGGGGCTCGGTATCAACTCGATCGGGGCAGGTTTGTTAAGCTCACCCCCGAATTCCGAATTTGATTCACAAAATATTCCGAAACTTCTCCGACAGCAGCGATGGCCAAGCCCTTTAGCTCCAATAGCCCCTTGATACATCTTCGAAACAATCTGCGGGCATGATTTTATCCGTTCATCGTTGGAGCGAGCTTGGTGTTCCTACCTAGGCAACATTGTGAGCAAGTTTCACGCCAGCTATCCATGGACAGACCGTTTCTTGCGGCGCCACTGCCGCATCACCCCAGCAATCGCCTGCAACTTTTTCCGATCTGGTGACGTGCGTAAATTACGACCCACATTGATATGGCATTGAAGTGTTTGCTGGCTGTGTCCGCGGGTCCCTGTTGACCCGAAAGTTGCCTAGGCGGAGGGCCTTTAAGAAATTACGTTAGAACCCCATCCAAACATACTACAGAAAATTAATGCTCGTTCATCCGTATAGTACAACCAAACTGGAAGTTGATTCACTGCGTATGTTTTGTTTTGGCATCGAAGCCATACGATGCGAGGGATATCAAATTGCACAAAGGGTAATCAGATCTTTCAATGTCGTGAGCAATGCAAGAAAAGAAATTCGTTAAAGGTAGTCACAAGTAGGGTGCATGCCTCCAAAGAATGGCTAGTCGTCTAATGAGTCGGCCCAAGTGCCAGTGAGTGGGGAGAAGGTAGATTCGAGGTTTTCCATCGAGGGAGGCGTTTTGATAGCCACCGCCGGTTTCTCCGTAGGTACAGATACTGACGCCTCCGCTGGCTTCTTTCCAGCGGGGAGCGAGGGGAAGTCAGCCTCGTTGTTGACTCCAGGTGCAGCCTTTTTGCCTGTCTTGTCAGAAGGTTCCTTCGAGGATGCACGTTCGCCTCGTGGCCCACGCGATGGGCCGCGACCTCGCCCACCACGCCCACCACGCCCGCGTCCTCGGCCGGGGCTGTCGTTGCCCCCAGCAACATCGTCAGTCACAGCATCAGTAAAGTCGTTTCGGGTATACCCAGACACGCCACCGTGCATGCCCCGTCGGAACTGGCTGCTGCCGCCGCGGGGGTTATAGTCCTCTTCACGTTTTTGGGAGTCCCATTCGCGGCCAGTCTGAGCCTTAAGCTTCCGTTGGCGGTTCTGCTCTCGCTCGTTGTCCATCACACGGCGATGGGCTTGTTCCTCACGTCGCTTCTTGGCTGCCACCTGCTCTCGCTCTTGGAAGGCAGCATGATCGGCCTCGGCTCGGGCATGGGCTGCGGCTTTTTTGGTAGCAAGTTCCTTAGCAGCGGCAATCCGTTTACCGAGTTCTTCTTCGGTAAGTTTGGGCTGGACAGGTATTAGCAAATTGACTAATTTGAGCATTGCCTTGGGCGTTCTTACCTTTCTCACACCTCCGGTAGCACTTCGGTCTCCGCGAACAGCCGGTACTCGCGGTTGCTCGGCGCCATTGCCCTCTTCATCCTGGACGGCCCCTTCCTTGACTAGCTCTTGAGGCTTCTCGGGTGATGCAACTTTCGCGTCCGGAGTCGCCGAGGGCTCTGGTGTCTTCGCAGGGCCCTTTCGTCGGGGACTCGGAGCGGGCTTCGGATCAGCGAACCTGGAATCCTCCAATCCACCCCGCGTCTTACCCAGGCCCCGTCCACGGCCAGAACCACGAGCACGGCCTCGCTCTCCGCCTCGTCCCCGTTGCGGTGTGTCCACACGCGGGGAAGGTTGCTTCTCGATCACTGGCGTTTCCTCCTGTGAGACAGGTTTCCGTTCCGGTTCAGGGGCCACGACTTCGGTTTGAGCCTGCTGTTCTTCCGCCGAGACTGGGATGATTTCATCGTCGAACAGGTCGTCCGCGCCGCGAGTCTGTGCAAACTCGTCCATCGCTTTAGCTAAAGGTGTATTCGAAAGGTATACAGAGACAACTGCGACAATTGGAGGCGTCAAAAAATCAGGCCGATATGACAGGTCCTCTAGCCAGCTCAGCTGCAAGTTGACGCGACTGCGCTCCGAGGGGTAGCTTCAATGAGCGCGAGAAATGGTGATCCGTGCGGAGGCTAAAGCGGACCAAATGGGGCGCGAGGCTTAGCGCAGGTGGGTCTTGTATTCAAGAGAATTCAAGAGAAACAGAATCCAGCCTTTAAACAGTGACAATTACAAGCGATCATATAGTCCAATCAACCTGCTTCGCATCAGACTAGATGCAGGCGGTGTAGATCGGCTCGCGAAGCGGACCTTTTCTGCCAGTGATCGCCGCACTGTTTCTGCCATCGATCAAGATGACGTAGTTGATGAAAATAAATGTAAACAAAAAGGTACTATCCAGAAGACGAGGAGTATTGGGTCGGTCTACAGTAGTTGGTAAGAGATAAAAAGAAGAGACGTCAACAATCTTCACATGCACAGTAGCAAATTGTGACTATATATATTTCGTGTACACCTGTGCACACAAAGTTGCTTTTCTGACCTTGAGAGGCGCCTCCTGAAAGGATACTTACTAAAGTAATATACAAGAAAGATACCAGATCCTTTTCGAACGTTCCTAGGTTGCAACATCTTCAAATACTGGTCTGCTTTACAGGAATTGAAAAAAGACGAATTGAACCAATAATATCACTGGTCTTGCTCTTGCCTTTATTGTGCCCGGCTGTGCACAGCGGATTCAACCAAGTGTACGATTCCACACTAGGGGAGGGGGCCCTTGAGAAGAGTTCTGAGCCAGCGCCGGCCCTCAATTTCTATAAAATCTCTGCTATCCTATTGATGGTCGTGCTGGAACCCCCCGCGAGGATTCAGCAAATGTTACCTATATAGGTAGTGATATTAGCTTAAGACTCAACATATCAATTGATTAACTTTTGATAACTCAGGACTAAGCTGCAAAAGCTTCTTTGTTATCATCCAGCCATTGCTGGAGCCTTGTAGGAGCCCTCTGGGTGTACTTTTGGATATTACCCCTGCCCGCCTCAGTAGCCGCAGGCGCAGTATCCCACATGAAGCTCTTTGGGCTAGTGACCTTCTCAACAAACCAAGTCGCGACTCCTTCAGGTATCCCCCGGCTCTGCATATCCTCAATAGCCTGTTCCCTCCCAACAACAGAGATCTTGATCTCCCTGCCCAGAGTATTTGCAACCAAGCCCAACCCATCTTTCAAAGACAACTTCTCGGGCCCTACCAAAGGAACAAAACACTCTTGCATGCCGTTGGCCAGGATCATTCCCGCCACGGCACCGATATCCTCAGGCGAGATCCAGTCGAACATGACATCGGGGTTCGGCAAAGCAACTTCACCTCGAGAAATCTCATCTTTGTACTGGAGCATATTGCTTGAGAAGTAACCCGGTCGCAAAGAACTCCACTGGTCACCAAAAACATTTCCTAGGGCTATCTCCACCTGTGCCTGAACATAGGGGATAATATCGGCGGGCTCAATAGCATGGATATCACCCTGAACAGCGAAGCTGCTCAGGTAAACAACAAATTCGACTCCGCCTTCTTTGAGTGCTTCAAGGGTGGATCGCATGCCGTCTAGTGCTTCGTCGGTTCTATAGATGAAGGCAGCCTTTGCACCACTCTGGCGGACTGCTTCAAGAATAGTATCGGGCAGGGTGAGGTCTGCCTGGACCTTCTCAGCAGAGATGCCGTCAAGTGTTGGAATTGTCTTCGAAGGATCACGCATGGCGAGGGTGATTTTTGCACCCTCCATGTAGGCTTTCCGTGCAGCAGCAGAGCCGACGGCTCCACTTGCACCGAAAATGATCACTTTGCGAGGTGAGGCCATTCTGGATATTGGAGGTGGGTATGTTGATTTTGTTGAGCGACTGCGAAATGGACGTATACGAAGTGAGATGTGGATATGACGTATCTTATGGTACTCGGTAAAATTGTCAGCGCCGCAAGGATGTACTTATAATTGTGTGATCCCTGCTGTACGATGCGGGGTTCGGTCCCCGAAGCACCGGTGAAGCCCGAGAAATTCACAGGTCCCTAGTCATTTAGCTTCTACTGACCCTCAAGACTCCCAGGCGCAGATAAGGCCACCCGCAGATAAGGCCACCCGCCATCGCCCTGGGGCTATCAACCGTTCTCGGACCTTTATCATCATTATTGTTCACGATAATTTCTAACTTTACAGTAAGACGATTGTGAAAGTCAACCCGGCCAATAGTGCGAGCCATACCCTAGACAATCACAACACACAAGAGCCACTCATCAAATTAGATCCACCATCGCCTAGATATACATCACAATTTATACATCAAGATGAGGCTGCAACTCCTTCTCAGTCCACTCCCACAACTCGTCCGCCTTACCCTCATCATAAGCCATCTTAGTCGCCTTGTCCGCAACACCAACCGGATGGTAGAAAACCCCAGACTCCGGAGCCTTAACCCCAAACCCATCAGGACAAGTAGCAGCCCAAAGCTGATTTCGCACCCCTTCCTCCACAGGCTTTAGCCTAAGTAATGTCGCCGCGACCTTCTTAATAAACCGCTCCGTCCTCGGCCAGTTATTAAGAGTATCACCAAGGTTGGTCACAACACCACCCGGATGAATCGAAACGAAACGAATCCCCGTCTCAGCCTCAGAATACCGTTTCGCAAGCTGCGCCGCATAATGCAAATTGGCCATCTTGCTGATTCCATACTTCGCCCACATACCCGTCGACGCGAGGTCTCCCTTCAAGCCCTCGAATGGGTAGAGAGAAGACGGTGCGAACGACTCCGCGGTAGAAGAGAGAATAACACAGCGCGTTTCACCAGCAGCGATACCCTCCCTCTTCGCAGTCTCCTGCATAAGAGGAAGCAGCGAGCGGATCAACAGCGCATGGCCCATATGGTTAACGCCAAATTGGATCTCATAGCCTTCAGACGTAACACCATTGGCGCCCATTACGCCCGCGTTGGCGATGAGCAAATCGAGTCGGGATTCATTAGCTAGAACCTCTGCGGCGGCTTTCTTGATAGAGGCGAAGGAAGAAAGATCAAGATTGAGAATCTGGATGGGCGCGCAATTCTCACCGGCGCGTTCCTTGATTTCGGATAGCGCTGCTTCGGCTTTGGATGGGTTGCGGGCTGCTAGATAGATCTTTGCCGGAGAGCGGGTGGCGAGTTGGAAGACGGATTCTTTGCCTAGGCCTTCATTGCCGCCAGTCACCAGGATGATTTTGTCCGTTAGGAGTGGGATGTCAGATAGTTTGAAGGACATTTTGAAATGTGGTTTTAGATCGGGGTATTGAGTGATGTTGGAAGCTTCATGGAGCTTGATTTCGAGCTTGCTAGGGATGGCTGGTTTCCTGTTCGGGTAACAATCTTCGCACTAGTGGCACGTGCTGTGGTCCGAGCGAAGGCAAATTGGCCATTTTGGAGGTGGTGACTGAAATATTGGTGGTTGGCGTGAGAATTTGACAATGAAGATATTCCATCAGACAAAGGTACTGATCTTGGGGATAAACAATTGGAGTGCAAGATGACGGCAAGCATACTGTATGCTGGCTCTGGCGCTAGGTCACATTTGGAAGAGCAGAGAATAACTAATCTCATTCGCTGGCCCAATCATTGATTGAACCTCACGCATTCTACCTGTGAAGGCAATTTCTTTTAATCGAATCATAAGTTTATTATACCGTTGGTTGTACTGATCATGGAAATTTGTTCAAGTGATATGCACTATATTCAAGTCGATGATGCCTATAGACACCGACTGATCGATAATTAAACCTCGAATCTAAATACAGTTCCACGAGTTCTCGTCTGTGTAATTTCCAGGTCCAACATGCACATTGCGTCGCGGGTAGCGACAGTGCTTACGTCGGTATTCGACCTTTGACCCAACACCATCGGTGAACTTGGTACCACGGATTGTCTCAGGCGCAACGCCCTCTTCCACCCATTTCACCATAGCCATGAGCACATTGTCTTCCGGATCGCTCCCAGCATAGGTAGCAGAGCCCTGGCCAATAGCAGCGGGTCCATCTCCAAGAGCACAATGCGACATGCCGCTAACAGTGAAGAAACGGTAGAATTCATCCAGCTTGGAAGGAGGAAGGCTCATTGTGTCTGAGACGTGGGAGTAGTACCACTTGGAGTCTTCGGAGCTGATGATCTGGTCTTGCATGCCGTGATAGTGGAGGACCTTGCCGCCGGACTTCTGGAAAGGAGAGAGGTCACCGTCCCATGTTTGGATGTTGTAGGGGTTCTGGGCGAGTGCGGCGGCTGCATCTTTCAAGTTGAAGTTCTTGCCGCTCCAGGAGGGGTTGTTGTACACCACGTATCGGAACCAGTCTAGGCTGAATGGGAAGGGCTCGCCATTGTACATAATGGAGGCGGCATAGTTCTCCGAACCAGGCTGCATGCGTGGATAATAGAGAGTGCCATTGATGCCGTACAATGGAGCGAAGACCTGGTTGACAGTCTGAACCTGCACACTGGTGAGGCAGTTGGTTGTGTTCGATGCGTTGGGCTCACACATCATTGTCTCGAATATGGGGTAGCAGAGTGTGGGGTCTTCAATAAGACCATCTTTCGCGCCGTCTATGGAATCACATTGGCGGTTGATCTCTTCATGGACCAGGCTCCATTCTGCTGGTGTCAGATAGGTGTCCGAACCCGAAGGGCCCGTGATGGGATAGAAGTGGGCACTCCAGGAGATCAGGTTGGCGAAATTGACCGCAGGAGAGCCGGCCACGACGCCATCGAAGTCATTGGGATATTTCTGAACAGATTTCCATCCCTGACGACCGCCAGTTGAGCATCCGAGGTAGTAGCTCTTGTTGAATCCTTCATCATAGAAGTTCTTTGTGAGCTTTTTACCAACGACAACCCCAGTGTGAAGGGAGCGGTAGGCAAAGTCCCTGAGAACCTCGGGGTGTTGATAGAAAGGTTTGCCCGATGTGCCATTGTGACCATTATTAGCCCCGACGGTAGCGAAGCCCAGCTGGGCAGTGTACGCAAGGTCATAGTATTGGATGCCTGCATATGATTAATACCGGTGCAACAATGTTACATATTCAAGATAAACGTACATCCCGACACACCGCCATTACCAGTGCTCAAGAAACGACCCGTGTAATTACGCGGGAACCATGCTTCCAATGTGATTTCACTGCTGTTGGAGGTGTTCACAGCCATTGCGACCCGACAAAGGTCAACCGTAACCGACTGTGAAGCTGCGCCGCAGCTGGGCGCGTTGTCAGGTAGGGACAGATTGGTTCCTGCCTGCACATATTCGGCAAAGTTGACCTTCACGTCCGGGAGATTGATCTTATCGACAAATTGGGCACATTTGGTCTGGAAGGCATCTTGGCTCGCGAGAGCCACTTGGCCCAGAGCCAAAAGTGAAAGTCCGAGATATGGTGTCATGTTAGGCAATTGCCCCGAGTCAAGTAGGTACAGAACGAGCCACAGGTACAGGATCCGCGTGGTATTTAGCTGGGACGGACCCCTGCAAACCCCTGACTGACCTCATCGTAGCGGAGTTTCGCCGGGAGACAGGTCCACTGCAAGTCGGCAAGTGTGGAGCAAGCCCTTCCCGTATGAGATTGAGGCAAGGACAGGTCAAAAATGAAGATATCCCGAAGATAACCCGGACGTTGGTGGGATGCGTTTAGAGATCGGAGAATGTGATTTGGGCAATGGGCAGCAGGGTGGGCCCCAGTGAGGCAGTGGCGGGGAAAGCCTCAGAGCGCAGCATTGCGGAGAGAGCGACGATCAGGAAAAGCGGAAGTGAACGGATCTTGGTGGCAGGGCTGCAATGCAAAACAGGAATCTGGGGACTCCACATATGCAGGGGTAATTGGCACTGCAGGTTTCAAAAGGGTAGTAAAATCGGCACTTGGATTGTCATCTTCCGAGGTGCCGAGGTGCTTAATAGCTCGAGACCTCCCCCAAAATTATCTTTCAATATTGAAACAATGATATATTCTTTTCGTCGCCAGAAAAGACTCCCTGAGCACAAGCCAACAATGATATACTCGAACAAAAAGCCCACAAGGAACGCCCAACACTCAAAGCGGACTTGGATTGCGAGCCTCCTGAACAACAACCTCCCTTCTCATCGCAATTGCATTAGGCTGTATATCCCTCACTAACCCAGTTGTATCCTCGCGCTCACTCTGCGAAGAACTCATCCCCGATTTGACATGGGCTGAGTAATTCCCTCCTCCCATTTCGATATCCGAATAGATATACTCTCCTCGCCTGCGGGGTTCACTACCAATAGTATGCTGTGCTTCGCGAAGTTTTCCGGCGCTCGGTCGCTTCTGCGAGAAGAGAGGTTCGATGTAATGGCGGAAGAGTGGTGCCAGCGCCGGTAGACTGACGATGATCATGCTGAGCCAGAGTTCGAGGAAGCTGACGAGGCCGATTCGGTAGAGACCGAAGACAAAGTCTTTGTTGGTGGCTGGGTCGAGAGTGATGACTAGGCGCCAGATCATTACGGCCACCACGCTGGGTTGGGTTAGTTTCAGAGGGAGGTTCCACTGGGAGAGTGCACTTACACAAGACCCATTCCGAACATTACGCCGATTGTGAGCTTGTTGCGAAGTGCCATGTGGAGTCGCCAAAGAGCGGGAATCGGGAGTAATGCGATAGTCGTGTCAAGGAAGATGTTCAGGGCGATCGAGGCGATCTCCTGGATCGCCAAGGACCGACACCCTCCCCCAGGCACTGGAGCCCATTGCTGGGAGATTGGGTGGCATTGCGTGAGGAAAATGGGTAGAAAGGCGATGAAGTATGCGACCACTAGTCCGCTCACGGTCCATACGAGGATGCGAATCGGGCGGAAAGTGCGAAATAGACTCGTATACAGAGCTAGGATGGATAGTTTGCAGCAGACGGTGCCCGTCAGCCATGTCATGCTAATACCGACAATCATCTAAGCTTTGGTTGGCATGTGTGAAGAAAACGTGGTTGGTTCCTCGTACCTTGAATTGCACATGGAGTTGACTTTCCGACAGCGTGACGGTATGCGCCCCTAGCCCATTCACGACAGCCCAGTAGTTCAAGCCGACCATGATATCCGTCGCAATCTAATACATTAGCTTTGTAGAAACCAGGGGGAGGGGTTCCAACGTACATAGGCGACAAACAGAAGATAATCGCTGAGGTGGAGGCTCTTGCGAGTCAAATGAATCGCCCAGACGCGCATGGCGATCACGGCCGTAGTAAGGATGGTAAACACGGCCATCCATACGGACAGCCTGACACCAGCCTGACTGACAACCATGGCGGATGATGAAGAAACGACATTCCAAGGAAATGGGCTCCTTGAAATAAGCAAGGCGGGTGATCAGCCGGGAATCCAGCCCTGTCAGGGTGTGGTACACTGCATATTTCCTATGAGGAGGGGTTGGACCATGCAACCATGCAACCACCGGTGTATCCATGCTCCTCAAGTCCGTCGTCATTTGGGGGATCTGGGCAATTTGGGGGCGAAGTATACTCATTGTAACCCCATTTGCACCGTCTTTGTTGGGAACCTTCTTAATTCTTCCCAACCACGGAACTCGACTTCTTTCTTTCACATCTCCCCCATTCTTCCCCCAGAGTTACACAATGAATCCTCCACTTCCATCATTCACTTCAGTCTGGCACAATGCGCCCTACGAGGCCATTTCTCCATCACGGTCCGAGCTGAGCGCTGCCGGCAAGACCATCATCATCACTGGTGCAGTATGCGGCTTCTATCTGACTGCCGATCCATGGCTTAAATAAGCTTTTGAATGGGAATAATCTTCTGACCTCCCTCCCCCAGGGCAGTGGAATCGGTCGCGCCACAGCCGTGGCTTTCGCTCGTGCCGGCGCCAACAAGATCGTATTGATCGGACGGAATGAAGCACCCCTCATCGAAACCTCCAAGACACTGCAATGCAACAGCTCGATTCATGCGGCAGATGTCACTGATGAAAAGGCCATTACTGACATCGCCGCTGCCACCGGGACATGGGATGTACTGATCCTAGCCGCAGGTTACGTCGCGGGCCCGGCATCCATCCGCGAATCATCAGTAGACGACTGGTGGAAGAGCTTCGAGGTCGCCGATCCCCCCTTTGCCTCCAACTCTCCTAATTTTCCTAATTCCTGAAACTGTACAATGCTAACGATGACTACGCGCTAGACAAACGTCAAAGGAACGATGATCGCATCTAACGCCTTCTTACCAACCGCAAATCCAACCAGTGCAGCCGTCGTGGCGCTGACTGCAGCCGTGGTCTTCCCAGCCGCCAGACTCGTGAAACTCTCGGCGTACATCAGCTCCAAGCTTACCCTTATCAAGATGATGGAGTTCTTGGCCGCGGAAAACCCGACCGTTTTCGCAGCCGCTCTGCATCCCGGCATGGTCGACACTAACATTCTTCGGAGCTCGGGCGCAGATCCTAGCAAACTTCCCATCGACTCGGGTAAGCGGCGTCCACTCCTGCAGTGACTTATTCTTAGGCTAATCACGCATGCTAGTGGATCTTCCTGCGGAGTTTATGGTCTGGTTAACCAGCCCCGAAGCGTCTTTCCTGAATGGTCGCTGTGCGTGGGCTAATTGGGACGTTGACGAACTCAAGGCCAAGGCAGAGAAAATCAAATCCGGCTTGCTTTTGACTTCGGGCGTTTATGGCTGGCCTTTTACCTCGGACTGATTTTATTTTCTTTGTTTGCGCGCGCATGAGCTGTCACAATGAGGCGGTACAATAGTATTTTTTGCCAAATGCAGGTTTCCATGGTTGTGTATTACCTCATGAAAGAAACGTGACAAAGAAGCAAAGAAACCACACGAGAAAATTAGCTTCGATGTACGCAATACAGCTGAAGCTCGCCTGATGGCTAGGCCTAGAAACGTCGTGTTTCCTAATGTAGACTGGGTGAAGCTGATCCTTCAGAATAATAAATTTAGGCTGGGGCTATAAGCAATCAAGGTGGTACATTAGGGCCAGTATACCTGCAGCAAGGTTACATTGCAGGCCTAACTCATTACACCATGTCACACAATTACAAGTCAAAATGAATAGTCATTGGATGGTATGGGCGAATCCACCGAGCAAACACATTCTGCAGGTTTCCTAGCGCGCATCCTTTTGGGGGCGGGGTAGAGCACGAAGTAGATCTACTGCGTAGTTTGTTTAGTGGGATGCCCCACTTGGCACTCCGTGGGCCCACCCAACTCCACATTCACTGGAGGTCGCATCAAACTATATGCTTACTTGCAGCGTCTTACAAGGCCTATCAATTGTATCATCGCTTACAGATTAGACCGGAATACAAGATACACCTGAAATATTGCAGATCATAATGCTTATGGGATTTGCACTGCCTAAATCAAGCAAGAGCTGACCACCCCCCTCAAAGTGTGGGTCCCCTGATTCACATCATCGTCTCTGCGTCCCTGCTTCCCTGTAGCACTTTTGCAAGGAACTGGGTAGTACAGTTGTCACAGCCCAGTCCTGTCGGACGCCTGACTTATTCCCGCAATTCGAACACCAACCGTAAGCGGCCGGGATTCGACGTAAATTGGTCCTTGAGGTCTTTCCAGACAGAGTCGCCGGTCTCGCCGGGGGGAATGCCGAAACGGTACTTCCGGACTAGGCGGGCTGTTATAAGGCGCATGTCGTTCATGGCGAGGGCTCGACCGAGGCAGCTTGTGTGGCCTGAGCGGGTTAGATGGAGTTCGAGGGATGGGGACCTTGATAGTGTGTATTGATTGCTTACCTGTGCCGAATGGTGCGAAGGCGGCCTTGTTGCGGACCATGTCCGAGTGCTTGTACCATCTCTCGGGAATAAACTTGCGCGGTCGGTCAAAGCAGTCCTCTCCTGTTTGGTTTAAATGAGCACGGTCGTCCCCGAATAAGGGGCTGCAACTTACGGCGTGAGATGACATATCTGGGGGCGACGATTGTGGTCTCGGGTGGGATGTAGACTCCTCCGATTGTGACACCATCCTTGGTTGTTTTTCGGTTTCCTCCGGTTGGCAAGGCGGGATACAGGCGCAAAGCCTCTGAAATCACGGCATCGAGATGCAAGCACTGCGCTAGTGCCCGGGAGTCTTCGATGTTGACGTCCTTGAGCTCCCGCACAATCTTATCTGTGTGCTCGGGAGCCTTGGCAAGCTCATAGAAGAGACCGATGAGAACAGCAGCGGTGGGCTCGCTTCCTGCCACGATGGCTAGAATGCTGTCGCCTGTCAACCATGGGAATTGGTTCAGGTCATCTCGAGCATCTTGAAGCAGAAAGTGAGCCACATCTAGCACCTTCGCCGTACTTTTGGGAGCCTGTGGATGAGCGGTCAATATGACTTCCGCATCATTTTCAACACGGTCGACACAAGTAGACCTACCTTCAATCGATCCACCATCTGCCCTTCACACCATGAAACCATTCGGAACCAGTCGCGCAGAATCCACACACGAGGGAGAAGTTTGAAAGCAATGTGGACCATCCAAGGCAACGGACTCAACGGGCCTAGGAGAGACAATGCACGCTGCAGAAGCAAGATGATATGGTGCCATTCTCCACGGGAGAGCATGTTGAAGGTGCGGCTGAAAATAAAGTCACCCATGCGGTCGAATCCAAGCCAGAAGAACATGTCTCTCATGTCGGATGCCTTTCCGACCTGCATATCTTTGTCAATGCATCGTTCCAACTGATCAATTAAAGGGATAATCCTTTCCTGGTAGTTGTCCAAAGCTGTTCTTGTTAGTCAATATAAGTAATGCTGAGGACTGTGAAAAATACTCACCATGAGACGTGAATCCTCGATTCCATTGTCGACGACGAGCTCCATGAACATCCTTGACACGCGCAGTCACCAAGGACATCTTTGGATGGAGCACATCATACCATTCTGATTTGACGCAACTGCTAGATGGACCATCGATGGCCATGAACACATCTGGGTGGTAAACAGTGATCTCACTTGGCCCTAAACAGAGATGTTAGAGGTGGGATGAAATATTCACCTGATCCCTGGAATACAAACCAGTTCGGACAAAATCTCCGTATTGATGATGCAGTTTTTCCAAGACCAGGTAGTTTGTCCGGTGGCGGGCCTGCCAAGCGTGCCATATTTTTGTAATCCTGGCCCAGATAGGACCAGGGAAATGCTTGAGACGATGGAAGAAGATGCGGTAAATAGTGATGCTGGAGAAGAGCCCGATTATGTACCCTGAGATCATCCAGTGGGCTTTGGCAAGAACGAACGAGAGGAATGCAAAGTAGGCGACGTGATATAGAACAATCTGAGGCGCATGGACATGCCACTCTCCGTGGATGAAGAGATTCAGGTGCAGCCCGATGCCGAGGGCTGCCCCAATCACGCCATGAATGAGATTATCCATAACGATAGTTGGAGATAGTTGGAAAGGAGAAAAACCCAATTCGATTGGGGGAAACTCAAGAGCAAAAGGGACGAAGTGGGGGAAGTGAGGTATCTTGTCGGTACCAAACGGCCGCGTGAAGAACTAAGCCGTTATTAACGGACCCAAAGGTATAAGAAAGAGCTCGTCTTCTCTCTTCAGTGATAGGCAGCCTGACAGCAACCCTCGGTACTTCCATTGTTCGGCTCCTAGCCTTGCCAAAGATGTCGAAGCCTAATCCGGATCAAGACGATCGCCTCCGTCCAGCGCATCTGCCTCTGCTCATTTGGCAGTTCACAGAGAGCAATTTCCCTACATTTGTACTCCCCAACTCGGGCTTTGGGCTACTTGCAGCTCTAGCGGCGCCAATCCTCACCAGCTGCCTGCAACCTCTCCGGCCCATGGAACTGCTTTTTCGGGGCCTGCAGGTTGTGATCTTCAACTGGGCCAACGTCTTCGTGTTCGATCTGGCCAATCAACGCCTTCCCGAGTCGATAGTGGAAGATCAGCTAAATAAACCATGGCGCCCACTGCTCACGAAGCAAATCAGCCCGGAGACTACTCGGAGGTTAATGTTGGGGGCCATTCCCGCCGTGCTGCTCATTAGCGCTCTGCTCGGTGTGGGAACGGAGAGCTCTTTCATCCTGATTCTCACCTGGATGTACAACGATCTGCATGGAGGCGACGAGATCATCCGTGACCTGATCATCGCCGTGGGTTACGCTCTTTACCTGTCTAGCTCGCTCAAAATCGCCATCGGCCCCCACCATCACATTACGGGAAATGGATACAGCTGGATCGCCATGATGAGCGGCATAATTCTCACCACCATGCAAGTGCAAGATCTCAAAGACCAGGCAGGGGATGCGACTCGTGGACGACAGACTTGGCCTCTTGTGCTAGGAGATTCAGTCTCGCGGTGGATGATCACGGGCTTCGTTATCTTCTGGAGCATTGCGTGTTCCTATTTCTGGCGACTTCCGCTGTGGGGTTATGCAGTACCCATGTGCGTCGGACTTTGGGTGGCATTCCACGTGGTGAAAAAGCAAAACGACTCGGCAGCCTGGAAATACTGGTGTGTATGGCAGGTTGTGGTGTATTCCCTGCCATTTTTGCTCTTGTGGTTGCGGCACTAGCTTTGTTCTCGAAAACTTGGCGCTGACCTTCGACCCGCTGTGACTTTACCCAATAATATTTCAAGCTAAGCGGGAATCCTGCGAGTAATAGCTTCCTTCGGTTTTGATTCATTCCATGATTAAACTGTAATAAATTCCCTTCGAAATAATTAAGAAAAATGGGAACATCAATGGCGCGGGTATATAGCTCCCTGTAGATCCTCCCGTGTCTTACACCACCCCAACAACATCCAAGTTCAGCGCTATACGGGCATCAACGGTGCCTCGACATGCGTCAGGGTCTTTCCTTCCTGGCCCCCCTGGTGCTCGGCACTCAGCCGGCCAGCCCCTCATGTCGCTGTTTCCCCAATGAGCCCTGTTGGCCCTCGCTGCAGCAGTGGAGTGATTTCAACACGACCCTCGGCGGCAAGCTAATTCCAACGGTTCCAATAGGGAGCGTCTGTCACACTCATGGGGAATACGCAGCCTATGATCCGGATGCCTGCGCTGATTTGATCTCTGACTGGGCCTATCCTGTCACTCACTACGATACTTCCTCTTCGCCCATGGCCTCGTGGTTCGCCAATTTCTCATGCGACCCATTCATGGCCCCAGATGCTCCCTGTAACATTGGCCCTGTGCAGTGGTTTGCCGTCAATGTGAGCACCGCTGAAGACGTTCAGAAAACCCTGCGCTTTACCAAGGAGCATAACATTCGTCTCGCCATTCGCAACACGGGACATGACTATTTGGGCAAGTCAACTGCACCTGGTGCAGTAGCTCTGTGGACCCATCATCTCAAGGATACACAGCATCTCGAATATAGCTCAGCCCACTATACTGGTTCCGCTTTGCGGCTAGGTGCGGGCATTCAGGGATTCGACGCCATGGCTGCAGCGCATGCACAGAACAAAGTTGTCGTCACCGGAAATTGCGAGAGCGTTGGCGTTGCCGGCGGATACATTCAGGGTGGGGGCCACGGTCAGCTTGCTTCTCGATTTGGGCTCGCTGCAGATCAAGTTCTCGAGTGGGAAGTCGTGACGGCCGATGGCAAGCTACTTACAGCTTCACCGATCGAAAATCCCGATCTGTACTGGGCTCTCAGCGGCGGCGGCGGCGGTACCTATGGCGTTGTACTCAGCGTTACGGTCAAGACACATCCGGAGATGACCACAACCTCTGCCACTCTCACTTTTGATGGGGCCGGAGTCGCTACAGAATTCTGGAAAGTCGTGCAGACTTTCGTGGTGGATACCTTGCCCCTTCTCGACGTCGGGGCCGTTGCAATCTGGGCAATTGCAGACTCGACCTTCAGCTTGACTCCGATTTCCCTCCCAGGAGGCCGCCGGGATCAGCTGCAGAAAGCTCTTGCGCCAACCTTAGCTCTGCTGAAACAGTACAACATAAGCTACAGTAAGTCCCCACTTTCAAATTAAGAGGACCCATGGACCTGCCTAGAGCTTACCACTATCACAGCCTACGATATTCAGGAGTTCCCCACTTTCTGGGCTAGCTTTCAATCGATGAACCCGCGCAGTAATATCACAGAAGCCCAGATCGGAGGATGGCTGATGCCGCGTTCAACAGTCGAGTCCGACCCCTCTGCCCTTATCTCGGCCATTCGAAGTATTGCCGAAGAAGACGTAGTCGTGTCGGGAGTCTCACTCAATGTGTCTCGTTCAGCTATCCCCTTTAATGCAGTGAACCCTGCCTGGCGCGATGCCGCTATCTCTTTTGTGCTTGGAACGTACGTCATTTCTACCCCTCACTTTCATTGCCACTCAGCACTAACAACGTAATAAGCACTTACAATTACACAAGCCCCAATGTGGATATGCAGTGCCAGTCTCTCATGACGAGCTCGCTTATTCCTCGTCTCACTGCCTTGAGTCCTGCAAGTGGAGCGTACCTGAACGAAGCGGACTGGAAGCAGCCTGATTGGCAATCAGTCTTCTATGGTGATAATTATTCGCAGTTGGAGGCTATCAAGGAGAAGTATGACCCTGAGCATGTTTTCTATGCTCGTACTGCTGTCGGTAGCGAGTGGTGGCATGAGGAGCGGGATGGACGACTGTGCCGGGCGGCATGCGCGTGAAAAGCAATCTCATGTTTCAGGGACCGTGCTCCGAGATTACATCTTTTACTCAAGTAAATATTAACATTCCAGGGAGCAAGAAGTGGCATATCTATCAGGTACCTTTTACCATGAACTTCCAATACTTTTACAACGTTGCAAGGGATTAGCTCAGAGACTTCTAGTCGTATTGGTCACTATGATGGGGATCGTACTCCGATATTACCACTCACGCCTCTGATGTAGTTGCCCTTGGCTTTGCGGACCTTGGCAATGTAATCGTGGAATCTATCTACAACTGACATTTGCTGGTCGTTGTCGACAGATCTCTAGGCTCAAATCCCTTCTTAAGTTTTTCTCCTGGCAGCAGCTTTGTGATATAAGAGACTGTTTCCGCATCTTCCAAACTAGGGAAGAGAAATGGGAACAACAATAGGCAGACGTCCTCTAATTGGATTCTACCAGGATCATGAGTTATTTCTACAAGTGGAATCTGCATGTCCAGATATCCAATCAAGCTACCCGCAAAATATAGGTGAAAAATATCACGGTTCCTTTGAGTCAAAACAGTAGCGCCGTGCATTCACTAGTTCGAATCTGTTACCTTGCGCATCCACCTGGCTTAAACGTTACTCTGACCGGACCGTGATAGAAGTGGTTAGGCCCCACGAATAATATCTGCAGCCTTCTCGGCAACAGCATACACAGTCGCCATTGGGTTTGCATGTGGGATCAGAGGAAACACACTAGCATCAACCACGCGTAGGTTTGTAGTGCCGTATACCTTCAAGTCCTGGTCCACTACACCGCCATCGGAGCGCGGAAGCATAGCAGTCGTTCCACAGGTATGGTGGGTTGTCAAAGCCGAGCCGCGCAACTTGTTCTTGATCTCTTCCAGGTCAGGCGGACTGCTTGATTCAGTCTGTTGGAAGAAAGTCTTTAGAGAATCAGATGTAGACAGTTCGTGTAGAAATCGAACGTGTCGAGCAAGTATTTCAAGGTCCAGTTCATTAGACAGGAAACCAGGATCGACTGTCGGCATTGCATTAAAATCAGCGGATGAGATATGCGTACTCCCACGGGAAAAGGGGAAGCTTGTAATAGCACCCAGGAGAGCGAGGCTTGCAGATCTCACTGCCAGGAATAAAGACGCTGATGCTTCGTTGGGACCTTGGATGATTGATCGTATGGCTTTCTCAGACGTATGCTCAGATTCAGGATGAGCCATAAGAAGCTTATTTTGTTCGTCTGATTCAATCCTGACAAATGCGAGTGCTTTGAGTCCCGGTTTGATGCCTTCTAAGCTTGGCTTCGGGTTGAGAGGGGCTGGAATGATGCTCATCAGATGGTTTTGGAGGTTCTCACCCACCCCAGGCTGGTCAACCACAACGGGAATTCCGAGTTTGTGCAACCGATTTTTGTCCCCGATTCCGGAAAGCTCTAGTAGCTTGGGTGTGTGGAAAGCACCTGCTGCCATAATGACCTCTTTGGTTGCAATAATCTCTGTGGTCTGGCCATTTCCAAAGGTGACGTTTGCCCCAGTCGCAGTAACGTTCTCTCCCTGAGATTCAAGCAGAATCCGGTGCACTGTTGCCTCGGTGATGACAGTTACGTTTGGACGAGCAGCAGCTATAGCACCGTACTCATTGTCAGCGCTACTGCGCAGACCTGTGTCGGGATCAATCGTGGCAGTGTAGGCACGAATTCCAATTGCTTTCTCTTCCGCCAGGACGTCGACGTTGAACTCGTATCCGTGAGCCTTCAAAGCATCATTCCATCCTTGAAGAAGTGGAGATGCGACTTTGTCTTGCAAGGCGGGGTATGTCACTTTGATGTTCCCATGATTCTCACTTTTCGCATGAGGTGTGCCATCGGGAGATGTCACAGTGATGCTCTTTTGGAGGTACGGTAGAAAACTTTCCCAGGTCCACTTCGTATTACCGAGCTTTGCCCAGGCGTTTATACCGGCAGGTGAAGGTGGAGCGTATGCCAGTCCGTTGATTGCGGAAGATCCTCCCAGGACCTTTCCAGCCGGGTGATCCTGGCCGCGATTGTCAAGGCCAGCCTGGGGTTGAAGACTGTTAGTCGATATTAAAGCTCAGGATTTATTTGAACTGACCTGTGGAATAATCTTCATTTTCCAATCCAGGTCCGATCCACTCAAGCTGTGCCAGGTGTCTGGATTCTGGACCAGAGGGTCATGACTGCGATCCGGTCCACTTTCCAGTACAACAATGCTCAGAGTTGGATCTTCGGATAGGCGGCAGGCAACTACTAGTCCAGCAGTGCCACCGCCGATTATCAGATAGTCTGCACTGGAGGGAACCGCTACAGTGGTAGCCATGATGGAGGTTGAGGATGGGAGAAGCAGGCGGGGTTGAGGGGTGTCGCACTAATTAAGAAAGAAAGATCCCTGGAAGCCTAGCTATCACGTCCCCTTGTTGGGGCCAAAAGTTAGTGCTTATTGAAATGACGCAGATCGGCCTGCAGATTATCGGTTACCTATCAGCTTCGAAAGGGTTCAGCGTAGCAATCTTCATGCCATCTGTCCGTTGGATGTTTAGAGGCGCTAACATGGCATGCTTAAACTGTTCTACGATCACGATAATTGAAATTGTTGGGAACTTGAGAGTTGACATCAGGCAGTAATTAATCTTTTGGGAAACTCATCTCCAGCAAAAATTGCCCAGGTCAGCATATATGGATGGTGGGGGTTTCTCAGTAATCATGTTATTTTCCATACACATGTAGTTCGTCCGATGATGTTTATTTTCCCCAGTGACGTGAATCCCTGCCTAGCGACCGCAGAGGATGATCTAGCTTCCTGTCAAATTATAGACTTCACACTGTAGGCGTTCTCGTCATGCCAATGGAGTACGTTGAACACTTTCATCCGTCTAATCATTAAAGCCAAAGGCCAAAGAAAGACGGTCTGTGCTCGAGCTCAGTTCGCCGGCTTCTCCGCAGGCGGGTCTCCACCCGGGACATCCATCTTCCTCCCCGACTCTGCCTCGAATACACTTCTCAGGGGTACAGTTTCGTGACAACCGAAGCTGTATCAACAATGTCCACGGACGATGCCGAGAGAGCTCGCTCCACGGAGCAGACTCCTCTGCTTCGTGATGCTGACCCCGCTTCCGCAGGCCTGGACGGCCAAGAGCCCGACGAAATCAGCACCAAGGAGCTGGTCATCGCCCTGGGAAGTATATGGCTAGGAGTCTTCCTTGCTGCCCTCGGTATGTTCAAGCGACTGGAACTCATGGAACGCTCGCTAACCAAAGTTCATTGCAGATTCAACGATTGTCGCGACACTGTCAGCACCCATCTCCTCCTCCTTCAACTCCTTCTCGCTTCTATCGTGGCTGGCAACTTCTTACCTCATTTCAAATGCCGCTTGTCAGCCTCTCAGTGGTCGATTGACCGATATATACTCACGTCGCTGGGGTTTGGTGTTTTCCAATGTCTTCTTCGCCATCGGCAACTTGATCTGCGGCTTGGCGAACACCCAGTGGGCCATAATTTTGGGACGCGTGGTTGCTGGAGTTGGTGGAGGCGGTCTCACGGCAATCTCAACTTTTGTGACCTCCGATCTGGTTCCTCTTCGGAAGAGAGGCATCTGGCAGGGCATTGGTAACATCTGTTTTGGCGCTGGAATGGGCCTTGGTGGGGTCTTTGGGGGTTGGATCAACGATACACTTGGATGGCGATGGGCTTTTTTGATTCAGGTCCCTCTTGTGGTGATCTCTACTTTCCTCGTCATGTGGAAGGTGAGAATCCCGGTGAAAGAGACAGACGAGGCTCGGATCAAGCGTGTTGATTTCCTCGGTGCGATTACTCTAGTGCTCACACTAGTGACACTGCTGCTTGGACTTAACACGGGCGGTAATCAGGTACCATGGACACACCCGATTGTTCTGGTATCATTGCCCTTGTCTGCGGCTTTTCTCGGCATTTTCATCTATGTCGAAGCCTGTGTTGCGTCTGAGCCTGTCATTCCTGTGAAGCTTTTGCTTAACCGGACTGTCGCTTCAGCATGCTTGACGAATTGGTTCACCACGATGGCAACCTTTGGTCTCCTTTTCTACCTGCCTCTATACTTCCAGGTGCAAGGCCTCTCACCTACCGCGGCGGGAGTGCGGTTGATCCCGCAGGCGATCGGTACATCAGTCGGATCTCTTGGTAGTGGTATCATCATGCGTGCCAAGGGTCGCTACATGGCTCTCAACTATGCGGTCATGGCTCTGCAGGTGGTAGCAGTTGGGCTCATCTCCACATTGAACCTTACCACGCCAGCATGGTTGCCTTTCGTGTATTTCTTCCTGGCAGGAGCCTCTTATGGCAGCATGCTCACCGTGACACTGGTTGCGTTGATATCAGCCGTGGATCACGAACACCATGCGGTTATAACATCAGCTTCCTATGCTTTCCGCAGTACAGGAAGTACCATTGGCATCACAATTGCTTCGGCGGTGTTCCAAAACACCTTGAAGACCGGACTTTGGTCCCGTTTCAATGGATACAAGCATGCGGCCGAGATTATCTCACGCATTCGCGACAGCTTGGATGAGATTAAAAGCCTTCCTGCAGACTGGAAACCAGGCGTGCTGGACGCCTACATGGTTTCCCTGCGCGGTGTCTTCCTGACGCTGCTGGGACTCACAGCTTTGGGAGCACTGACTAGCATTGCGATGCGGGAGCACAAGCTACATAACAACATGTCTCGACGGTGAGCTAGTCTAGGATACATATCCTCTGTTGTGTATAGATGTACAGCGTATTTGGTTCATAGATAGAAATAGAGTGTTGTAACTTAGACCGTCACCGCCCCAATCACACGATCGTGCTGCCGCACGGCTTTTCCGCCTCTAACCGCTTTGTACTAAGTGCCTGTTCTGATCCTATCATTGGTCTTGGATGCATCAGTCGTCACATCCCTGCATATTTTCCCCATCTGCATCTCCTGATCCTGCGAGCTTCCGCAGCTACAGTACAAAAACCGGCGGGCCCAGAGTGGCGAGACGGAGCGACGGGGCAACGGCCCACCAACGAGATCGAGCGGAGTCAAGCAGCCTAGGCCAACGCAGACGGCTTCACCGCTAAGGTCGACAAAGAAAAGGCACGACGTTGCACAAGAGACTCAAAAGCCCTTGAAACACCACGAATACCGCGACTATCTACCCGGTGTGGATTCAGCCTTGGACTGGGTCTGCAGTCATCGCTTGATTCTTGGATCGCCTGATCTTCAACCAGATTGGCGCTGCCGGATAAGCAGTTAAGCCGATCTGCCAATTGGTCTACTAATTCAACTCGCCTTTTGATCTCTTCTTACCCTTCATTCGAACCTCCCTCGACCTCGTGCTTGTCCTCCGTTTATTCCCTTCGACACACGCCTTGGACGCTGCTTCACTCTACCCGACTCTGGCATGGCAGTTGGCTTTCGGTCTGATTCAATAGCGACCGCGCAGAAGAGCAGCACGAAGGGGGCGTGGACCAGAGAGATGGAGGTGGACAGTGACGGTGAAGATCTCATACGCTCGGGCAAATCATCGCGCGATGCGACACCACCTCGCGATGCGACACCACCTCGCGATGCGACACCACCTCGTGAGCGGCGACGGCGGCGACTACTCCTATCGACTGACAGTGCCTTTGCCGAAACTGTGCTCCCTTCCCTCGTTAAGAACCCATACCTCGAACTGCGTTTGATCACCGATGAACCCTCTGCTCTCCTGGCAGGCACAAATAAAATTCCGCACTACATGGACACAGTGGATAGTGCGACGTTCGATAAGAAGACGGGGGCTCGGAAATGGCTGAAGGCGAAGACGGCCGAACTTTGCGAATGGGCTGACATGCTGCTGGTTGCACCCATTGACGCGGGCGCTTTGGGGTCAATGCTGGCGGGGTTGACCAACACTTTGACCTTGGCACTGCTGCGAGGCTGGGTCTCGGTCAAACCCGTCATTTTGATCCCCGGGATGACAGTATCTGAGTGGGATCATGGATTGACTACTCGGCAACTTGACGAGATCTATCGGTTCTGGCCTTGCATTCGCATTGTGCAGCCTGTGCTCTGGAAGTCCAACGGGCCAGAAGATTTGACACCACTGCCCTGGGACGGCCTGGAGGATTTACACACATCGCTCAAGACGGGTCTGGATCTACCTCAGTGGGACGGATCTAAAGGTTCTGCGGAAGACAGCGATGCGAATGCGGCTGAATCTTCAAAACAAAGCCTTACATCTGCAAGAGCGTCGAGCAGTGCCACTGCCGAGGCGCTTCGACATCTTCAAACCCACTGGCCTAACGCGGAAACTAAAGTTTGTACATTGCCTTTCGAGATTTGGCTTAATGTCTTTGAAGACCAGTTAGGGGACTGGGAAACTGCAAAAGCCGTGGGCCTTCCGACCAACATTCCGGTTCCCCAGGAGTGGCAAAGCCACCTACTCAAGATGTCCACGCCGGCTTCTTTGGAATACACAATACTGCGCGGTTCATTCGCTGCTATTAAGAAGCGGATCGACGCTCTACCCCGGTGGAAACCATTGTCAGATCTTGCATGTCACCTCATTGTGAAATTCTCTCGCACCGATATCCTCTCCTATCTCACTGAAAACCACCTCGATCTTCTTTGGACAACCTCCCGCCTTACAAATATCCCATACCGTGCATCTGCGATCTACGGAAATCCTACAGTATTAACATGGTGGCGCGATGCCCCCGCTCTCCCTAACAAAGAGTATATGGCCGATGCAATGGACGGTGCCTCCCGTGCCGGCTTCCTCCATGTGTTGGACTGGTGGTTAAACTCCGGCCTTCCGCTCCGATACAGTGAACGCGCACTAGAGTCTGCCAGTGCCGAGGGCCGTGTCGCCGTTCTGGACTGGTGGAAATCAGCATCCGCCAACGCACCATTCCTCAAACCCCTTCCACTCAAAGTGGGCAAGTCTGTTCTGCTGGCAGCACAGTCTGGGCGCGCCTCATCTCTTGCCTGGTGGGACGCTTCAGGTATCCCATACAGCCACGCTGAAAGCGTCGCCCGAATCGCCAGTACGCATGGCCATGTTCACGTCCTCGACTTTTGGTACAAGCTCAAAGGCCCCAAGATGATCTTCGACAATCAAGTCCTTGTCGGTCCGACCAAAAACGGCCACGACCACGTGCTACAGTGGTGGAAAGACTGCGGACTCCGCGTCGAGTTCAAAACCTGCGACATTGAAGAAGCCCTCGAAGACGCCGTCTCAGGAGCCGACGGCCGCGTCCGCAGCTGGTGGGAACGCAACGGCCTAAACCTAGGCGTCGGCACCCGAGAGTGGATGAAAACTAAAGTTCTCTGAACAAGCATAATAGGGGTTACGGGTGTTGGATTACTTTCGGTTTCTCGCTTCTCAAGCAAAGCATTTGGTCCTTTTTTCCGGCCATATTCCGCGTTTCTGTTTATTTTGTTGTTGCACTTACGACTACCAGATGATGACTCATAATACCCATTTGAATATTCCAATTGTCCATTACATTGAGCTCGGCTAACGCGCCGATGGATATACGTTGCATGTATCTACCTTCCTATGCAGATATTGGAATTGGAATCATTCCCACTTCTCCAGTTGCACGTGCTTGATCTCTGCTCCCTGGATCGCGCCCTTGATCTTTCCAAATTCGTTAAACCCTTCGGTTTCGGCGAAGCCGTAGTGGTCTTGAACCTTGTTCCATCCGCTGAAGAGGACGAATTCTTCGCCGTCTCCTTCTTTGTCGATTCTCCATCCTCCACTGTAGGCGAAAGGCGCAGTGTGGGCGCCGAGATAGGGTGCGCCGTTCCTAAAAGCAGTGTCGAATTTGGCTTTCTGGGCAGGTTCCACGAAGTACCTGCTGACAGCGATGACGGGTGCATTGAGAGGAATGGTAGACGTGGAAGGCTGCAGGATACCATATAAACAAACCATCGACCGGATTTAGCTGGGATCCAAGTATGTATAAACTTACGTCGATCTCAACGTGGAACATCCACTCTACATCAATATCGTCCTTGAGCTGCCCAAGCAACTTCTGGTTCGTCTCGGACTTGATCCATTCGCCGTTATGGTGCGCGATAGAATCCCATCCACCGATGATATAGAAATAGCTCGAGTCCTCGATTTGCCGGACGAACTGAACGGGGTAGCCAGACCATTCGGATTGGGCTTGTTGAGCCTGCTGTAAGGTGCTTCTCGAGCTGGACGAAAGCTCCGAGGTCTTCAGGCGGAGTAATGCGACTTCGGTAATTGCCATTGTCGTAGAGTGAATCGAAACTTATTTGCAATTCTCGGAAAGATCGCCTCGATGGGTAAGCTCCTATTTATGTTCAGAGTTCGGAGATAACCACCGCTCGCGATGTTCTGGGCTTGAAGGGTGGAGAGGGTGGAGCCGCAAGGCAACCGCTGATGCGCGTCTCACTTTCATTTTCCTTTCTGGGATGGTTCTGCCACATTCAGTGAGATTGATTGAGGGGAACCGGGACACCTTCTCTAGCATTTAAGTGTGTTTTGCAATGGTTCCTGCACACTATCTGTAAGCTGCAAACATGCCGAGCTAGATCGTCATCATCCCACCTAGGGGCATAATTACGATACGTTCGAGAAGGCCTATTCATTGGCTCTGGATGTGACATGCATCTCGGTCTTGCGTTGCTACCATCGGCAGCATCTCCAGCCTACCAACTAAACCGTGGCTATGGTTCACGAATACGTGCGTAGGTGCCATTGGTGTTGATTCCGTCGCAGGCGCCAGATTTGACAGGGGACCCTGCGGCAAGGATTCTTTCCCAGCACCTAGCATCCGGCAAGATATGATTAGCCAGTACGAGATAACAGATAGTGAGGCTGATGAGGGTAGGTTGGGATGGGGATCAAAACGAGGCTCGCCCCTCGGTCACTTCTAACCCTCCCTCTTACACTTAACAGACTTGCTCAACTGTATAGTTCGAAACAATGACAAAACTCTTCCACCCAATCACCGTCTGCATCTCGATTACTCTATTCCCCCGGTAAAAGCTGTATTGACTTATCTTATCACCATGTCTCGCCCTACCAAAACCCCCGCCATTATCTGTGCTGAGAACATTGCTCTCACCCGTCTCCTGCATGAGGTTCCGCAACCCCCGAGCCGAAACCAAATCCCACAATCCTTGGTAGACAAGGAAGGGTATGCCCTCCCACTTCTCAAAGAGCGGGATCTTGTGGAGACGCTTGCGTTTCTTTCTAAAACCACTGATGGCCCTGACCATATCCCCGCTGTCTGTATTCTACAAGATCCAAAAGGTGTTTCTTTAAAGGTTATTCTCGCCATAAACAAAAGTACACCGCAAAAGGGAGATCAGGTTCTTCGTAACCTGCAGAGTGAATTTGAGAAGATCTTCAGTGTCTTAAGATTAGCGCGATATGGTCAGTCATTTCTGAAGTACCACTAGCGTTGGCTGATACCCTTGACCTAAGATCGAAGCTCTGACGCTGAACGCACAATTTTCGGTCAGATTATCAGAATGTGCTCACGTCGCATTCTCTGTCGACTTAGGCTGACCAAGAACGCGCGAGGTGAGAGCAAGACCACTATCGCGCATGCTCTTCAGGAGGCATCGCGAAGCATTGCGCGGATCAATCCCGCTATCCTTGATCCGGCCGTGAGATTGTCATGGTCTTCATTCTCCCAGGAAGAAAGGAAAATTTCCAGATTAGTCAAGGCGTGGTCAAATCATCAAACAATTGATCGCCTGATTGACCTTGTGCAAGGAATCTACGAAATAAACCAAATACAAAACATCTCGCGACTGCTTGACCTGGAGCCTAACAAAGATATGGACCGAAGCTTGAAGCAGAGTCTCGTGAACATGATTGAGAAGGTATCACGATACAGAGAAGCGGCCAGAACTTTCTACCGGATGGCCAAGAAGTACATTATGGTCCGTGATATGAGAATCGAACCTGTGAATATCCCCGCAGAAGCCTTTAACAGAGTCTCGGAGCCCCAATACTCGCCCGACTTGCAGGAAACTGTATCACGACTGAGAATCTCCAGCCACAACTGGGCAGCATTATATCAAATACTAGGCCACAGCTTGAAGTCCCAGAGTCCAAAGTTAGAAGATTGTTTCAAAGATTTAGTCCGGAGCTCATTGAAAGATGCCAAGATACATGCCGAAGTCCAAATCATTGCTTGGTGTGCAATTCGGAACCTACAGCTACATCCTCGAATCATCAGCTCCAGCAAAGATGCTTGCTATCTTTGTAATCGTTTGATTAATCTCTATGGTAAATTTCATACGCCAAAGGCCCACGGAAGGTTGTATCCTGGCTGGCGACTCCCAAATCTCTTCCAATTCAAGCGTTTGGAACAGGACTTTAACATGGCTCTTGCCAATCAAATCCAAGAGAGCTCTAAAACAATCCTGAAGAATGAAAAGCCAATCGTTCACCCCCAGCCAAATGAGAGTAACCTTCTGTCGCTCATTAACTCGGTTACGACTATGAGTACAGTGCAGCTCCGTGAGGACAATGACACCACCGAAGGAGTCGAAGCAGCAGCATTACCCCCGCAACCAGTCCCAACGAGTGTCTCGAGTGGATCCATCAGGCTGGAAGAGGTCATGAGCTCGCTTCCCAGTAGCTCTTCTTCTTCCAGTATCTCGGTGGAAACTACAATCTCTCTTGAACACGGTCAAATCAAATCCGATCACGCTCGACATGGCAAGATATCTCCATTCTTCGTCGCTGGTCCTTTGCAAATTTCGATTGAAATGGAGGAAGGGTCACTCTCGAGGCCAGTTACAACACCTCTTGCATGGAACGTTGAACGGATCAAGCCGGAGGACATGGAAAGGGCTCACAGAGATGACTTGGTTGTCGATGCACAGTTTCTGAGTAGTGACAAGATGTATTCGCTACCGGATAGTCGATCGTTCTGTGTTGTTTCTGGGAACGTCATGTTGAAAATCACCTGTTACTCACCAATGATACATTATTAGAAATTTGGGCCGTTTGATATAATGTTGCGTTTCAGTCCTGGGGAACTTTATACAAAAACCTACGCATAGAAGATAGAATACTTCAGTCAAGGGCTCTAGCCTAATAGAGATCCAATTTGTGCCTATCCATTCCATCAGAGCCTGGAAATATCGACGGGAAAGATATGAGAAGTAAAGTGAGGACCCGAGGACCCGTGAATTTTCCCTATTAGGTTTACCTTCACCTCGTGCCCTTCTACATGACTTGTGTACACTCAGAAGATCCACTTGGACACTCAAATTGGGTTAGGGTTATATTACAGTGGGTGGGAAAGACTCGAGTTGTACGATAGCGGACCCCATTGACTACTGGCTTCTACCAGAGGTTGGAGGAAGGCCTTGAAGGAGAGTTCGGCCACAGGTGAAAAGATTGAATTGGATGACGCATTAATTTCGAGTCGTTTGTTGGCCTTACGCTTCATTTTATTGGGATACGCTCTTTGGTTTGTTAGAATTGAGAGCTATGCATGGGTTTCGTTGGACATCAAATATACATCGCCTTGGAGTATACGAAAACCGCACAACTCATCCGCGCCATCGAAATCAACTCATTGGGTATACCACGCTCAGAGCCAGCGCAAGAAAGCAAGACATCGCGGTTCAATAGACAGGGGGTTCACAAGACTTATACTTCTTTCCTATTGATCTGTTAGGATGAATATGACCAAACAATCATCTGAGTGCTTACCAGGTATAGCCAGTCTTCTCGGCTCCGGGAGTCTTAATGGCATTTCGGTCTCCGAATGGGTTATCTTCGTCATCTTCCTCATCTGACTCCGTCTCACTTTCGCTGTCCAAAATCCGTCGCGTGCCTTGCGAGGAGGCAGCAAGGGAAAGGCTGACGGGTCGAGTGGGTCTTGGCGGCTTCGGAGGATTGACACTTAGCCCATTGAAATTCTGGCTCATTTCTTCCTCCAATTCGGCCTTCGACCGCCAATTACCGGACAGTACGTCGTCATCACTGTCACTGTCATAGTCGTAGCTCTTATCCAACACTTCAAATGCCATTAGCGCAGTGACGAGCTCCTCATTCGCATGAATCAATCCACCAAAAAATTCCTCGCTTTCGATATGCTGGATGTACCGAAGGATTTGGTGTCGGAGCTTCTTGCACATTTCGAATCGATTAAGACACTCTGCATCCTCGCTAATACGTGTTGTCTCACGGTTGACATGTTTCAATGCATTCAACAGATTTGTACTGGCGACTGAGGCGGATGCCAGGGTCTCCAAAATTTGTGGGCGCTCACGTTCCAGGTTAAAGCTTCGACTGCTGATCGACAATTTCTTGTCCTTTGTCTTGTCCTTCTTGGGTTTGCTGGACTTCTGCTTCGGGCTGCTGAGGGTTTTGGCAGGTCCATCGCCAGTCGAAATGGAGACGGTGTGTCCCATCGGAGGTTCGGTCGTGTTTGTGCCTTCGCGAAGAACCTTGCTCCTAGCCTGGGTGGCTGGCTGTTTGCGCTTCGGAAGCTGCTTGTATAGAGCCGTGATCTTGGCCATGCCGGGAGTATCCTTGTATGTCGCAGCCCACTGCCCAAAGAGGGCCTTGCATTTCTGTTTGACTAAAGGATCTGAGATGGGGTCTGTTCCTGCGATACGTAGTCGTTCCAGCAGGGGCTCGTCGGCGAAGTCGCGAAGGAACCGATCGCCCGCATTCTGGATAAGGAAATCGAGGATAGTCAGAGCCCGAAGCTGCCGGTGAAGGTTTCCATATTTCCTGAGGGTAAATTAATTCCTGCAATCGAGGTTATTTGCAACTCGTGACTCACAGCTTTTTGCGCAGAGCCCGGCTGGCTTCTGTCGGACCGCTAGCTTGGATGCGAACGACATCAATCAAGTCGACGATGCCGCTAGAGTCCTCCACTTCATATTGTTCGCTTGTGAGAACCTCAATTTGCACAGTCACCGCCGAGTAGGGTTTCTAGTGGTAGAAGCCCGAGTTAGCCGGTAGGTCGCAAGACCCCTTATCATTCCTCGATTTACCGATGATTGAAACATGTTGGGCAAGAGTGGGAAAAGCCTGGCAAAGAGACACTTGGTAAGCTCGGTGAGACCAGTAGCGACAGGAGATTCAGTCACTAACCGTGGTCAGTCCGTCACACTCCCCGCGCCAGGATAATGACTGCTCCGTATCGAACCCCGCACGGTTCGGAATAAACGAGGCTCCACAGGGATTGGAGGGGTCGGGCCGAAGGGAACAACACCGGGCTACAGCTGGATGTATTCTGTATATTTCTGGGATTTGAGGTGTGTTTGATGCCTAAGTGTTGGTCAAGGGCGTTATCGGCAGGTGGTGACGTCGGAGGGGGAGTGCTAGCGCTAGTCGGGAGGTCGATCGACGGTCGGAGATGAGGTGCTACTTGACCCCCCAGTGCAGACCGGACACAAGCTCTCACTAACAGACAAGAACAAGAAGAGAAAGATTTCACGAGACGATCAACTGAGACATGGCGAAGTAGACTTTTGACTCGTGACTCCAGCACCCCAATGCGGTTTAGGGCGGGGGTGTAACTGAGTCCATGTCCAGCTAGATTACTTAGTCCGTAGTCCGGAGAGACCGAGTACACTGCGCTCAACACAGTAATCAATACGAGGCATACCGTGCTGTTCAATTGTCCCTGTTCATGACCTCCTCGACCAAGACGGACCCTCCCCGCTCAAAGTCGAATTGGTTGCGTGTCCTGTCCCGCTTCGCACTTTGCTCCACCCTCATCCTGGCCCTCAGCGTGGCCCTGAAGACCCGCTCCCGTCTGTCCCTCCTCCTTCCTTCTTTCTCCCATCACCCCGCAGTCATGTCTTACCAGCAAGAACGTTACATTGCCGAGCTCGCCGTTCAGCGAGCCTGCCTTCTCACCCAGAAGGTCTTCTTCGAGAAGGCCAAGGGTACTGTCTCCAAGGATGACAAGTCACCCGTCACCATTGGCGACTTCGGCGCCCAGGCCCTGATCATCCAGGCCATTCGCAAGAACTTCCCCAACGATGAGATCGTCGGTGAGGAGGAGGCTAGCTCCCTTCGCCAGGACAAGGGCCTCAGCGCTGAGATCTGGCGTCTCGTCAAGGACATCAAGCTGGACGATGCAGAGAGCGACAAGGTGCTAGGTGGACCTCTCCCCAGCGAGGAGAGCATGCTGGACATCATTGACCAGGGCAACAGCCCCGGTGGTCCCAAGGGCCGTATCTGGGCTCTGGACCCCATTGACGGCACCAAGGGTTTCCTCCGCGGTGGCCAGTACGCCGTCTGCCTTGGTCTGATTGTTGACGGCGACGTCAAGGTCGGTGCCATTGGTACTCCCAATCTCCCCGTGGACAACAATGCCACCATTGACGCCAGCACCGGTGCCAACCAGGGGGGCTCCTCCGCTAACGGTGTCCTGTTCTCCGCCGTCGAGGGTGAGGGCGCCACCAGCCGTCCCTTGTCCACCGGTACTCTGGCCCAGAGCAAGCCCATCTCCATGCGCCCCGTCGCCAACATCGCCGATGCTGTCTTCTGTGAGGGTGTTGAGGCTGCCCACTCCTCCCAGGGTGACAACGCCGCTGTTGCCCAGCTTCTCGGCATCACCGCCCCTAGCGTCCGACTGGACTCGCAGGCCAAGTACTGCTCGATCGCTCGTGGCGCAGGTGACATCTACCTCCGTCTTCCCGTCAAGAAGGACTACCAGGAGAAGATCTGGGACCACGCTGCCGGTGACATCCTTGTCCGCGAGGCTGGTGGCCAGGTGACCGATATCTACGGCAACCGTTTGGATTTCAGCAAGGGCCGGACCTTGGCTGCCAACAAGGGTGTTGTTGCCTCCCCCAAGGCCCTCCAGGACCAGGTTATCGGTGCCGTCAAGACTGTGCTGAAGCTGTAATGTTGAACGAATCTGTTTTTAATCTGTCCCAGGCTCTGACGTGAGCTTAAACGGAGCTATTTGCTAGCATCGCGCTTGATGCTTATAAAGTACATTTGTGATACCACTTGGAAGGAAGTTGAAGAGAAAAAAAAAGTACATATATGATGGAAATAGAGTATAAGAATACACGGAACCAATAAATGCAATGTTCCTGAAAAGCCCAAACACATGCGCCCACAGACTATTTGATCTTCTTCGCCTTGAGCTTGATAGTCTCTCCGTTGACGAAGATACCCTTGCCCTTGTAAGGCTCCGGTCGTCTCCACTCCCGGATTTCGGCCGCAAACTGCGTCACTGCTCTCTTGTCGACACTCTCGAGAAGAATACGGGTCGGCTGGGGCGTGCTGGCTTGGACACCCTCGGGAATGCCGAGCTCAATGGGGTGAGAGAATCCGACCTTGAGGGAGACGAACTTTTGTCCGGGGAAGTCGGGGGTGACGGTAGTCGCAGTATCTTCAATGGTAGCCCTGTAACCGACACCGACGAGACTCAAGACACAAATGTGGCCTTCGGAGACACCGGTGATGTGGTTCTGGAGGAGCGCGCGGATGGTACCTGGATTGAGCAAATCGTTAGAGACGGACGAAAAGCGCGCGAGCATTCAAGTAGACACATACCCCACATGGCACGCTGGGCGGGAATTTCCGGGTCCAGAACAGACAGGGTAGTCTTCAGAGTAGCTGCGTCGTGGTTCACAGTAAGGAAAGAAGGAAGCTCGAGGGTCATTTCGCCTGTGATGCAGTCGAAGACGTTAGTCTGGAATTCGTCAAGGCCTCGGGACTCAAATACATACCCTTGGGGCCCTTGATATGAGCGGCAAACTTGGGAACATCCTTTCCTCGTGCGCGGGAGAGGGTCTTAGGGAGGTCGACGAGGTTCAATGACACTTCCGGGGGCACGGAGATGGCGGCGCCTCCGACTCGGGATTGCATCGGGGAGGATGTTGAGAAGCATTGCGCGCGAGAAGGTGAGAATGCGGGGGTAAGGAAAAGCGGTAATGAGGCGCGCTGGAAGGGCTCGCGGAGGAGCTGCCGGGCGCAGCGTTGGGGTAAAAACGACATGATGTTGGGCGTGTTGGATTGTTGCGCTGCGGCTTCGATGATTTTGTCGGAGTAAATTGCGGCCCCGATTAGGCTAGTGTTCACGTGACTATACACCTCATATTTCAGGCCTTCACACCACTGATCTGTATACTTCTGGCGTTTGCCAGAGACTCTAATGCCAACAACTTTGTGTCGAGATCATCCCATTTAATGCGAAGTCACTGCTTCAGGTAAATCAATGATTTACCCCTCTTCTTCCTTGTAGGTGCCCTTTTAAGTTACTTCGAATAGCACGGAGGGTAACCACGATACATCCCCGGTCTGGCTGTTGTCAGTCTTCCAATACCCACGGACAGCGTAGCCTCAATTAAAGAAGCAAAAGAACTTCTCACCTCATCTGTTGCGTTACGTTGCGCTCTAGTTCGCTTTGCTTTCGCCCTGAATTAATGTCCCCAAGAAACATATATCTTTTCCTCTTCCAGAATACCCTTCCAAAGCTATTGGTCTTCTGTACAACATATTCTACACAGTAACTATTGCACATAAGAGAGTGTATCTTGATACGAGTCGAAGCAGACAGAAGGCGATCATATCAGCGAGTTGAATTCTCTCATGTGCGGGTACCAAGTGGCTAGGGAGATAAATATATACCCAGCCAACATTATCTTTGTAGCCCGCTAGCCAGATACCTTTCACTATATGGATAGTCCGAGTATCCCAAGACCGACTCAAAAGCATAAAACGTGTCCCTGTTGTACGCACTAAGCTCCACACCCTCCCTCACTCTATACACAAGATCCGGGTTGGAAATGAAGTGACGCCCAAATAAGACCACGAGGCTCTTGTCCGGATACTTTGTATCCAGCAGTATCTTTGCCTCTTGTGGTGTATACCCACCAGCAACAAGGAGAGGTCCATTCCAGAGATTGTATGCAAAATCCAATCGGTCATGGCCATCATAGTCCATGGAACCGGAGATTCGTGATTCCACGAGATGAAGGTATGCGATATCTGATTGAACAGCTTTGTTGATCACATCTGTAAACTGCGGGATCGGATCTTTCATTCGCATGCCCTGGAACGTACTCCACGGGCTTAAACGAAGGCCAACACGTCGCGAACCGATGGTATCGACAACAGAATTTATCACATCGTTGAGAATGCGAGATCTGTTCTCTACATTTCCACCGTACTCATCTTGACGTTGATTGCTGACGTCTTGAAGGAATTGATCCAGGAGGTAACCATTGGCGCCGTGGATTTCAACTCCGTCAAATCCCGCCTGGATGGCGTTCTTCGATGCTGCCACGAAATCATGGATAGTCTGCTTAATATCATCCACGGTCATAGCTTCGGGTACCGCAGCGCCTTCTTCCATCGGAATTGCACTAGGTGCTATGATGGGGACGTCCTCTTTTCGCGCTGTTTCGGCATCCGCAGCACGACCCATCAAGAACAGTTGACAGAATATGTAGCACCCTTTTCTATGAATTTCGTCGGTGATAGATTTCCAAGCGGTGACTTGGTCTTCGCGCCATATTCCGGGTGCGTAAGGGAACCCTCCACATGTTCCTGATACGAAGGTTCCCTCGGTGATGATCAAGGTGCCGGGGACAGCTGCCCGTTGGCTGTAGTATTCTTTCATCAAGGTTGTCGGTACGCGATCTTCGGTTGCTCGGAAGCGAGTGAGAGGAGCCATCCCAATGCGATGCTTTACTTCCACGTCGCCTATCTGAAGGGGCTTGAAGAGATGGGATTGAGACATTGTCCTAGAACTCTGATTGTTTGTTCTCGATTTTTCAGGAAGTGCAGATTTCGCTGTTTGAGACCCGGCGACATCCAAGTATATATACTTTTACTGATGCCTAGGTAAAGAACCTGCTACGGTCATTGGATGAATGGGGTGGAATCGCTCTTCACAATTCGGGAAATGACATACTTCCTAAACGGGAAACCAGATGCTTCCATTTTGGGAAATGTTTATTTGACCTTACCCTTTCAAGTACAGCCTAATGTTTTCGGCCAATAAGATCTCCTATGCTGGGAAGGATCTTTGTTTAGTAATTCTTCGTACGTGGAGATCCGTCTCAGCGGCGATTACAAATGCGAGATTCGATCGTCACCTTGAAGCAAAAATCATATCATGACAAATGAAATCGACAGTCGTTTGAAACCCCAAGAGGCATATCGAGACAGTAGATGACAAATATATTTACCAGCAGATGATCTTATCCATGTGCAGCAGTCAATCCCGGTGATGGAAAGTCGTTGTCATTATTATTGGCTTTTGATAAATCCATATATAAAAAGCATGTAGCGCACCCGGCGCAGCTCTGGGTTTGACCAGTCTAAAAAAGGCTTTCTTCCCAGAATGCCTTGACCTGTGACATGAATGCCTTTTCTGACCAAATGAATTGCTTGAGAATATCAAGTAAAGCTGGCCATGCTTTATATCTGCCGTTGAGCCGTGTTCTGTGGTTTGAATGCAAAATTGCCACATAGCCTGAACGTATAGGCCCCGTGGGGGCAAATGCTCCGCCAATGTGCAAAAGCCAAGCTAGCAAATCAGGCCAACCATCCCACACGGGATCATCAATTGACTGCTTCAACTTATGAAGTAGCTGTGACGAAAGATGAGACTTCGCAGTTCAAAATTAGCGCTGCTCATAAGATAATGGAGGTGGGAGAAGCAAATCACAAGCTTACTTACAGGAATAGTTGAAGAACGCCACATTTTGCAGCGCAGCATTGTTGAACATAGGTAGGCAGCTAGATGGCAACAGTCTGAGATGTTTGAGGAAGCTGGTAAGCTCACCAGCCTTGACTGGATTGATGCTTGGTGATTGTCGATATGCGCCATTGCTATCACATCCTCTTTACCGAAAAAGGCAGAGTCTCGGATACATTGCAGTGCATAGACGTCTTTGAGAACTTCAATGAAACCTTCACCCAGCAGATGGGACTGGGGGTAAAATCCAGGTGGTAGGATGAAGAAGCTTGGAGAGAAAGGATCTCTTTTCCACTGAAGCTCGGAGAAGGTTGTGTGATCAACTACTCGACTCGATCCTGTCATGACCGAAGAATTTAAGTCTGACCTGCGGAAGTACATTAAAATCCAGCTCCAAGTATCCAAACATTTCACTAACCAGAATATGGCCCGTTTAATGCTGTCGCTCAAATATACCCCCTTTTTTTGACAAATTTCAAGAAGCTGATGTATTGCCCCCATATGAAGTTGAACTTGACGGGGCATTCCAAGCCGAGCCTGTAGAGAACGATAGTGATGTCAGCTTTTGGAGTTGCTTGCTTGATGAATATGTCAAGCGGCCAAAAAATAAATAGGAGTATGCCGACCTCTATACCTGCTAGCAGAACAATTGCGCCTAGTGTAGGCTCCGTGGTAGCTTTATCTGGAGAACTCATCCGTTGGCGAATAGAGCCCAAAGCCTCGACCTGATACCGGAGGTAATCTCTGTCAATGATACTAGGGGTACTCGTAAATACAAAAGTGAGCATGATTGCATTCAAAAGAGCGTGATCATCGAGCCCCTTTCGAAGAACCGAGCCCATGTTCTGGAGCACAAGCTCGTCTGAAACGCTCAAGGCCAGCTCGGTAGCATATTGAGGCTTATCTTCACCATTGTCAGCAAGCTTGCGCCAATACCTCAAAGCGATCGAGTTGATCTTACGGCAACTGAACCACGTCCGTAATTCTGCCGACTCTGCAGCCAGCATTTGGAAAGGTCCAGACTCGCCTCCCGACATGGAGCATGATGGGACAACAGAAACCTGGTCTCGCTTTCTTTTACTTGACTTTCTGTCAAAATCACCTTCCAGATAGACTTCATGGAAATTGGATCCCAGTTTTTGTTGGAGCTTTCGTTTGTTCTCAAGGCCCCGCGCTATAGCATGGGATCGGGCTAGACGCTTGGCCCCACGATCCTCTGGATTGTGGATGGCAACGAAATGAAAATGAGCTCCTGGAAAGGAATGAGAAACTACCGATAGGATATAGTATTGCGGTGCCTTAATATTTCGACCTACCTGAAATGGGTTCGTTGAGTCCGGTCATTGATACGAACGATATTCGGAATGTGCCGGGTTTCCCCTTTACCAAGGCTTTGTGGAAAAGCTTCTCAAGAGATATACAGTTGTTTTTAAAATATTTATCTTGGTTATGAATGTGGGATGTGGCGGGCGGAAATGTATCGTAGAAGGTCGGGTCCCGCTCAGCTAGGTACCCGTAGACGTCAATGAAAGCGAGGGTGGCGGATTACAAATCGGAATTGTATCAGAGATGAACCAATGAGAGGTAGCAATCCCCACGAATAGCTTGTTCTTAAGGGTCATCATCTCCGTAGCCTGGGTTGAACAGTTCCTAGATTTCATTGGCGATGAAATCTGGGCTCCTTAGGTCGAGATAGTGGTTACTGCCTCGGGGTGTCCGAGGGGGCAATCCCGACTTCCAACTTGCAATGTAGGTGAGCTGACCTTACAAAACAAGCATTTCCATCATCGGGATGGTGATTGCATTGATCTTTTGGCATGCGATCTAAGAGAAAGGAGACAGTACACGTGAAGAACCCACAGCGTCAGTAGGCTTCAGATGATTTTGTATCTCTACCGTTTTCATCACGAATTACATTGCCATTATAAGTTTGTCACCAGTCTGCCAGCCATCTTGTCGCAAAGAATCAGGCTGAGAAGATGGTAATTTTGGGGAACACTAAGTTCTCACTTTGCCTCTCCTTCACATCTACAACTTTTCCCAATGAGTACACCCTACCCCATCTACCTCCTCTCACGGATCCGAGGACGAGCGCAGGCGCTGTGACATAAAGAGGTATTTGAAACATTATCACTCAACAAAACATCCGAGGCATCCCAGAAAGATGAAAAGGCTTTCATGCTCGTGGTTGGGCTTTGTGCTGCTCTTCGCTACACTCATACGAGCTCTCAAAGATCCCAGTCAGATACACATTGCTGAGAAAGGTGAGTTCTTCCGAGAGAAATGTTCGACACCATGCTGACATGCCCATGTAATCTTCCAGGATATCAAGAGAGCTTCAATGACAGCAACGCTATCTCATACCTGACACACACAAGATTGCGACAGGATGCAATATTCTCTGAAGCAGTGCAGCTACTGGAATCAATGACCACTTCACCCTCGTGCACTCGCATGGCAGCGATGAGGCTGGTGACCTCGTGTCAGTCCTTCGGAGGAAACGTAAATGCGGATGAGGAGCCGCAAGAGGCTCTGGATCACATCCGATCCGTCTACGCAGCTCGCCTCGCGATCTGTGAGCTCGAAGGTGCGGGCGCCTCAGCTCCTACGCCTTGCCTCCAAGTGACACTTTCGCCTCCAATATCCAAAAGTCGATTCAGTTTCATGAGCTCACCTGGCGTCCCTGACTCCAGCACAAGTCTTGTGCCCAGAGAGCTTCTTGAGCCGTGTCTCAAGGCACTAGAGTCGCGGCCACAATGGTGGACATCATACAGCAACAGTCGGCAGAATGCAATAGTTATTTGCCAAGCCTCACGGATTGAGATAGAGAAAGAGGAGCTGCTGGATCTTCATCATTCTATATTGAGAAGCAGTATTAAGCTGGACGAAGGATTTCACCAAGCTTTGCGCAATGCCGCAATGGAAGCCTCTCAACACGAGACCTTTCTCCAATCCGTCCAATTGCTGCAAGGGAAGCTTGCCACAGACATGGAGGCTAGTCAATCTCTATTTCAGCAAACTCTTGGAGGCTTTCTTCGTGACATTGAACTTGGAATCGAAAGGGTCGCTGCTGCTGTTGCTTCGGCATTAGGTCATGTGCAATCAGAGACAGCGGTGCTCGGACAGGTGAGAAAAGTCTCTTGATCGTCTTTTTACGTAAACCAACTTTCTACAGGACATTCGAAAGGCTTCCAGTCAAGTCGACATGCTCCAACAGGCACTGCAAGTTGCGCACCAAGATGTCCTGTCCAGGAACCAGCTGGCAGTCCGCACACATGAAGACAACACCCTTGCTTACCGCGAAGTCGCGTCGATACTACACTTGTCACTTGAATCACTGGTGGAGACGGATATGACAAAACTCTCCCAGAGTATAGGGGGATTGGATGCTTCGTTGGTAAGTTCTCAATCTCCATAATCCAAGTCAACAACACCTAACATATCTAGGAATGGCTCACGAGCCGACTGATTCTCATCCTCGAACAAGAGAACAAAATAGCCGAGGTATGTTTTTCAGATGCCCTATCTAATGGATTTACTAAATTCGACGTAGCGTCTGCAAACCCTGGAGACAACCATGGAACAATCGCAATCGAAAGCCGATGAGCTGCAAAAAGCGCAGAGCATGCAGGTCCAAGTGCTAGCAGCTCAATCCGAAGTTCAAAAGGAAATACAACGCAATGCGCAAGTCTCCCAAGCCTTGCTGGACAAGGCTACTACGACTGCCGCCAATCTACACGCCATCATCGACGAAGCCGCCACTAAATATAAGCGGATCCCGGATTTCCAATTCGGGGGCTTCTCTAGCTGGACCCTCTGTGGTGCCCTCCTCATCCTTATCGGATCCCACAATATGAAAGCTGCCGTCTGTCTTTTCTTCTTAGTATTCGGTAAGCGCCATTCTGACAACGCATGTGAGTCTCTGCTGACGGACTATAGGACACTTAACGGTGGCATCATTTCTGCGTTTCCTTTAGTTATACTTTTCATATTTGCTTTTGAATTGCTTAATTGCACTATCTACAGCCAGTGCATATTTATTCTATAGCAATGAGATACCCATTGATTTTTCATTGCATGAAGTTTCAAGGATGCTCATTGGAAATGGCAATCTCCACATAACGATGCTGTTTCAGGGCAAGCATAACAAAGATGCTAATTCGTTGGCTAGCATGTCGTGGAATATTAAGCGCCGCCGAGGTGGAGGCCCTAGTAAAATGACGTTTCACACCCATGATTAAAGGCAGCGCGGCCACGCGAGCTGTCAGTGCCAAGATGGGACGAGGCGGGACCCAGATGGATCCACCAGAGCCAATAGTGTCCGCGGAACATCTACTATTGACCTCGACCGGGGTCTATCAGAACCCCTGAAACTGACCTGGGCCCGACATGGCGTAAAGTCAATATCAAATAGAACCTCAAAGAGATTGACTTGCATTAAGCTGATGGGCTGTCACGTGTTTCGGGGTTGGTCTGCGCTGGCGTTAAGAACGCTGTGGCGCTGCCGTTTCTCTCCCTTTGTCTACACTCCGTGATATCACCAACAAAACCGTTCTTATTTACTCGATTAATATCATAATGCCCGGTGTTCGTGAGTCTTCCTGAACAGACGCCTGTCCGTCTGATCTCATTTTTTTTTGGCGCATCTTGTTGACATCCCGCAGCCCCCGACACGTTTGCCCGGTTGAAGAAGGGCCTCAAGGCCATCTTCCGCCGCAAGAAGGAGAAAAAGGAGAAGACGACGGACCCCAAGCCTGAGGACAAGCCCGCAACCACTGAGACTCCAGCTGCAACCGCCACCGCAGCTGCGCCTGTTGCGGAGCCAGCTCCAGCCGCTGCTCCAGCTCCTGCCCAGGAGTCCGCTGGTAAGCAGCACCTTGTGGATCATTCTACGATCAGAGACTCACCTATTGATTTAGAAACCGCAAAGCCCACCGAGATCAAGGCCGAGGAGCCGGCCGCTCCCGCTCAGGCCCCCGAGCCCAAGGTCGAGGCTCCCAAAACGGAGGAGACTGCCACGGCCACCGATTTGCCAGCCGTCGCAGCCAAGACCGGTGCGTGATTCGAGCTACGTAACAACCAAAGAGCCAATGCTAATTGACTACAGAGGAACCAGCCAAATAAGGTGCACAACCCCTGTCAGTAGGATGTATCTACGTCCCGTCCTTCCTTCTTCCGGCGCGCCCTTGGAGGTCGCCGCACATACCCCCGCAGCAGCTACCATCCTTTGACTTGTTTTCCTTTGCGTTTGTTTCTATTTGAGGTTTTCTACCTGTGATTAATAATACCCCGTCGCACTGGGCTATCGCCGCGCACTCGCACAATCAACTCGTTTTCCTTTTTGTTTCCGGAGCATGTTGAATCATTAGGGTATCATGGATTGAATATTCGCTGCGATCACTATAGACATGCTTCTCACTCATCTGCCTCGGATGAATCCCCGTCTGCATCTTCCATGGGTACATCTTCACCGTTGGCAGCTGCCTTCGCGGCCTTCTCTTCGCGCGCCTTCTGACGACGCTTGAGCTTGCGTTCGCGGTTCTTGCGGGTCCGCTTCTCGGCTTCGTTTTCTTGAGCTTTCTTGGCTGCTTCAACCTTCTTGCGTAACTGGACACGACGCTTCTTGCCGGGCTTCTTGCGTGTCAGTGGTGATTTTGTCGACGGTGCGCCTTCAACCACGTAAATTGGGATGTCTGTGGATTTGGGAGGGAGCTTGGTTTGGTGGCGCTTGAGACGGGTGACTCGCCATGGAAGATGGCATCCAGGCTGCGGAATTTTGTGAGCCGGTATTCAATGTTGATCCCCCCATTGGTGGGGATCTTAGGGAGGTGTTGGTAGCTTACCCAGGGCTGGGATTTGGCCCATGTTGTGACGTGCTCTCCGCTCACGGCCATTTCCTCGAACTGACGTCTCCTTTCTTCTTGTTGTTCTCTATCCTCGGCGTCTTTGAGACCATATAGCGACGGGGTGGAGAAGTAGTACTGCCAGCCGCGGAAAGCCTTGACGAAGCGGCCGTCGGAGGGGTTTGCGGGCGAGGGGGACCTCAATCGAATGCGTAATTTCTGGGTACCGCCAGGCTGTTTATCGTCGCCCGTGCCATTAACCTCCGCAGACTTCTCTTCCGTTTCGGCTTTTGTAGTTGCATCTTTGGCTTTGGCGGGCGCACTGAAGAGGCGGAACTCGAACTCCTGCTCTTCGTCCTCGTCGGCTGCGGGTGGTTGCTGGGGCTCCTTGCTTTCCTGGGGAGTAGAAATAGTTCCAAGCAACGCATCGAGATTTAGTAGCTGGCCGAGTCTGGCTTGAGCGTCCTGAATGGCGGACTCGTCGACTGGGGACGGAGAGCGGGATGAGGACGGCGACCGGACTTCGTCGCGGCGAACGCTGCAACATTGGTTTAGCGACAATTATTCTGGTATGAGAACAATATGGAGCATACCGTTTCGCATTTGGTAGGTCAAACATGGCAGGCAAGTGTGCTGTGTAACTCAAGTCGACGGAGTGGAGAAGTGGACGAAAATGTTGCAGTGATAATTCCACGCAGCGGCCACGCACCATCTTATCATCGCCCGATGACATCGCACGGACTCTGCTTCCCAGCCTCACTCGAACTTCTCCCCGAACTCACGCTATCTCTCATTTCTGTTGTCCGTTCTGCATCGCCCACACTCCTTACCCCGCCTTCAAAGTTCGTTGTCGCACTTCGTCAAATCCCGCGCCTACTACAAGGGGGGAATGGTCCCACCTCTGCATCGATAATTGGGGTGATTAATCCCTCGTGCCCAGTCGCATCGTGCGCCATTATACCGCAACCCCCCTATAAATGGGTGTCTGTGCTTCGTGTCTAGGTGGCAACCGCCACGAATCTCCCGAGGTGAGTTGAGTTCTAGATTCACGGACCTGCTGGACGCTATGCTATTCAATGCGTATTACCGGGGTCTCATGCGCGATTCGTGGAACGCATGTCGAATACGGAGATGTTCTAACATGCCTTTGAAGCCCGAGTCTTCGCGGCTTCTCGAGGATGATCCTTACCAGGCGGGTTATGGCTACGGAGCCCTCAACCAGGCGCAGCAGGCCAACCAGCCGGATCCGGAATATGTGAGGCGCGAGCGGGAGGCTCTGGATGCTATTTGTCAACGCACTTCTGAGTGAGTACTACGAAGTCGTCTTTGAAGTCAATGGAGGATATCATTGCTGATGGTTCTCTGTGTAGCTCGGTTATCGATATTTGGTCCCTACAACCCCAACCTCATCTTCAACCCCAGGCGACCCTCAACGGCCCGACCTCGGCATCCGCGTCTCCAAACCCCGAAGAGGGTTCGCAGCTCACCGTGTCCGCCGATAATATCTCCCAACGGAGCCGTCCTACATCCGGCGGCACCGTCCCAAAACACTGGGGCGAGGTTGTCGTAAACCCAAGCAAGAAGCGCTCCCGCCAAGACCTAAACACGACCAAAGACTCGGCCGGTGATGTCCGCGACGTCTTCGGTGTGCTCAAAGTCAACTAAAGATTGATGTTTTATGCGAACCACGCTATCGCATGGCAACGATAAACATGAAAGGTTCGGGAAAAATGACTTTCGTCGGAGGGGAACATACTTCACAAGACTTCATAGTGCGCCGTTGTACTTCTGACTCTCTTTGTTTTGATGCCACTTTTTCTATTTTGTTGCATGGATCGCCGGTCGACTGCTCGCACATATATAGCCACTCACTTGTCTTCCTGCTGGTTTGATAATACCCATGATGCAGGTTCTTTTATCGTCAGATCTATTTCCTTTCAATCGTCTGAATTTCTTGGAGCGTTTTCGATGAGGGCAGATGGTTAGGAGCTGTTCCCATATTTCCCAATGTTTTCCTTGTTATCTTCTTTGTTGTACAGTCGAATTCGAGAACAGGGTACCCCAGACACTCACGCTTTGTTTCGCGGCCCTTACCCGAGATGATTCTAATCCGGTTTCGGATACGGCGTAAATGATTTAGTTCTATGGAAAGTACCTTCTTAATGTGATCAACTGCTTTGCGTAAAACGTCATATCTTGCACGACACTTCTATACACTCCCACCTCACTGTCCACAACTATATACCTAGGTATGCAGTCTTGGAATGGGTTGAGAAGAGGATCACTCGTGGAGCCAACTGAACAAATTGAGATGGATCAAGGTGTCGATATCTGTTGGGAAAGCTCCAGCAGACTACTATGGAGTCTTACGACACCAAACTTCCGGAATTTCCTCGGTATTGGTAAACCTGCATAAGCCTCAAGACTGCAGCAAAAAGCCCGAAAAGGGTCAATAATAGACGAGCGGTATTGACGGCATGTGTCCTCATCAGAAGTTTGACGACAGACGAACCCATAGGAAGAAAAACGATAATATAATCCCTTACAAATGTGTTCAAAATGGCGATCTTGGACAGCTCAGAACTAGGTGCTCACGATATGAATAACCGGGCCCAGCGCAGCGGAGGGCACTTGGCTATGTATTGATAGCTGGGCCATAAGGTGGATATGACAACATGCTAAAGATAGAATATCGCTATCGTTGACAAGAGACAATCTCAGGTCTGACAGTCCAGGCTACCCCAGTCGGAACGTGTAATACGATTGTCCGATTATACACTGATTTTCATTCCAGACCTTCCTCCTCCTACTGTCCATGTTCAATCCGACCCCTAGTGTCGTGTACAGAGGTAAGACATGCTCCGAGGTCGGATGGGCGTCGATCCAATCATCCCGCCTCTGTAAAGCTAGAAACTCGGCGTTTCTTTGCTGCGGGGTGGCCTGGAGAGCTTTATCTGCCGCTGCTTCGAAAGCATTGGCAACCGTCGTATCAGAGGTTCCCTCTCGAGTCGCCCTCAAATTATGACATAACATTCCTGACCCGATGAGGAGAATGCGTCCTCCACTATATCTGTTAGCTCTCGTCTGTACCCGTGAATTGAGGCAAGGATGCAGGTCGTACAGAGAAGAAAGAGCTTCGCCGAGTTTGATATGGGCCTCCAGGTCATCACTGACGTATGTCGATATCTGTAAGATTGGGACGTCTAGCTCGTCTTCTCTTTCTGGAAACATGAGTTTGAAAGGGACCCATCTATGTAACGTGGGTAGACGATTAGTCTCGGCTATTAGAACAGTGTGAGTAAGGATGGATATGCTCACATTCCATGGTCTAGATCGCGTTCAACGCCCTCGGCCTTGATTCCGTTGGCCTGCAGATGCTGCAACACCTTCTCACCCAGTGCCCGGGATGATTTATGCCGATACGTGTAATCATAGACGTGGGGGAAGTTTGTGCGCCAAGAAGGTCCGATATCGAACCATATATTAGTCGGTTCTTTGAGGTTGACTGTTGTAGAGGATATTTCTTAGCTTTTGTCTCTCAATAGTATATAGTCTTCGGTGCTGACCTTGAATGGAATCATCGTCACTTTGAAATTCACCACATGTGGTGACGATTGCCGTAGGTTTCAAGGCCTTGATCTCCTTACCAAGCTCGCGCAGACCCTGTCGCACGAGCTCATGCTGAGGCTTGAACATGATACTGACCCCGCCTGGGCAGAACAATTCATTAGCGTGGTCTATACAAAGATACCTTCAAAGTGCACTCGATGGGCATCCTACCATGACCAATAAAATAAGTGGGCAACTGCTCTTCCGAGGTGATGCTCATGATGCAGTTAGAAAAGGGGTGTATTCGGAAATCAATAGACAAATCAATGGACCGGAAGGGCCTTTTATGTGATCCGCCTGGCCATAGATACTTAGCTAGCCCCGCTTCAAAGCTCGATCATGGTTGGGTGTATATTTCTCATACTAGCCTACTTTTTCGCTATGCACATATGGTTCTGGATATATCATTTGCCGAGGGGCTCATTTGATTGGAGATGGCGGAAGTGTCATGTGGGGGCAACTCTCGTGCAACCGTTGGACGGGTTGCTAGAGTCGTATTTTTTCCAAATCTCGAGTTTGTTCTAGTGAACCATACGATTGTAGGTTTCATTGTGAAAAGCAGTGAGATTGAGCCTTCACTGGCATGTCTGATTTATTGTGAGCCATTTCTATTCTGATTCGGACGTGTGCAAGGATGCCCTTCAGTAGCAAGTAATATCGCGAGCAAATGATACCTGCTAAGTACTACTACCATGTGCTGAAACTCACCCTTTCATTTAGCGAGACAATCCTATTTCCAATCGCACCATTCGACAATACTTTCATCATGGAATAGTTAGCATTGCCAGAATATACTGTTGGGAGTTCACGTCAACAGAAAGTACCTACATCAAATTCACCTCGCATCGCTCTCAACTTTGGGCCGATCTCCAACCTTATCCTAGGAAAATTCTCACTAGGCAATCCGATCCATCTGGCCACAATCTCAGAGGTCCCGTCCTTGAAACAAGGCCGCAATGCATGAATCCCTCCGACACCTACAGTGAAATCAAGTGCAGATAACTGCCGCCCTTGGAGATCAATGGCTGTTTGCTTCCCAGGTAAACGATAGCCAAAGATCTCGTTAGGCCTGCGGTCATACACCATTTCAAAGCCAGTGATATAAGTATTTTCTGCTTCATCGAGAATAGACACGAGGATCTTCAGAAGAGACTGTTTGATCAAGATATTCTGGCTCGGACCAGCATGCCGCCTTAAACTGGCTAGGTTGTCGACTCCCGGGCGCTCAAAGACATGTTCTGCTGTGCAATACCGCCCGTCACATTGAAAAATGCCCTGAACGTTCTTCCAACTTGAAATTTTGATTTTTTTTCCCCTTTAAACTGGCAGAGTAATTCGACAACATATAGCCATCATCTCCGCGCGGGCTTTGCACCCCCCAGTTATGCGGGGCGGGTATCTCTTTGAAGCCATGTGTCATGCTATATCTGTCTTTTATCCATTCATACTTCAGCCAACGATTCTGTCGTGATTGGCAACGGCGACCCAGGTGCTCACAATGTGCAGTAAGGTGGTACAGTCGTCTCCAGTCAATGTTAGCATTGGTGTCTTCGGTGAGATGGCGAAGGTAGCCGCGATCTGCAGTGCTTGAGAACCTTGTTTTCCAAAAGCCTTGTACGGTAGAAACAACGGCCATCGCTCGCGAAGAACACCGCAATTCAACGAAGTCGGCCATCGGGAGGTAACATGCAATTTCCACGCGAAGCTCGAGCGGAAGGAGCCGGAAGCAGTCGTTTGAATATTTCCGCTGGGGAAATCTCCAAAGTTTGTCTTCTTCGTGCCGACTCCTGGTCATTCTCCGTGTTTCTGATAAATGTGGAAGCCGCACGCCCTTAATAGAGCCCGCTGGCTTACAAGGATCGAACTGGCACTTTCTGGGCTCCTTCCATGCGGCTGTTGGGGAGCAAGTTAGTCAAATACTTGAATCATCTTTCTTCGGGTAAACCCAGAAAGCGAGAGATTGAGAGCAGAAGGCAGAGACGAAATACTAACCTCGGGCGATAGACCGAGGGGGCCACCTCAATACTTTGAGCATCGTTTTCAGACAGATTTCACCAGAACCCAAGTGTTGAATCATACTTTCCCAGCAATTTCCATGTATCAATATAGCTGAAGGCTTCGGGCCCAATGCTTTTTGTATATATTCCCCACATCCATTTGGGAATTTATTGAACATGGCCAATTGATGAAAGATATTGTAGACGTCGTTGTCGATTTTGAAGACTTCGGATACCTGAACATCATCGGAATCCCCGTGGGGAACTATATGAACTGCAATACAAGAAGACACTTTCTTAGTCACTGGAGATTGTTTTCTGGCTAATGGATGACTTACGCGCACGGTACTCACTTAGCCAAGTAGTCCTGTTAAAAGAAAGTCCACAGATGGAACAGTGGAAGCTTGGCGAATACAAGGGGTCGATCAAAGGTCGCTTCTCGGTTTCCATGGTCTGTGTGGTTAGTTAGCTGAGGGCGAAGATCCCAAAAGTCTTCAAGGACAGGATTTTACTTGCACTCCCTCCGAGTGTTGAGTAATGTGGTGAGCTAACCTTCTTCGCCTATGCTCTGGTCATAACTAGATCACCGTCCACGGACCTTGTTTGAAAATTTGGTACTTTACTTATTTTTGCATTAGGTTTCTGACAGATCCAAGGATTTCAAAACTCCCGCTGTTATGAGGCTGAAACAATAGGATTGTCTAAATGGCACTGACCCAAAAGAAATAAACCACTTGGAGGTAAACAAACGGGGACCAAAATACCAGCACCATCCCACTAGTTCCTCAGCCTCACCAGCATGATCCATCCTGACTCCACCCTGAACCATAACAAATGCCGAGCTACACCACGAACCGGAAAAAAAGAGTGGGGAAATAAGAGAAACTCCACGATGAATGAAACGCCCGCTGATCCTGATCCTGCTCCCATGGGCCAAACGTATAAGGACTACTTGGGGAATGCAATATGTCCGTGCATATCTGACGAGGCCAGACTACTGTCTGCAGACGAGTTCTTTAGACATCGTCCATTGCGCCGGCGGGCTCTTCGCCGCCGGAATCGTAGCTGCCCGCGGAGCTAAGCTCGTCTTCCGACTCGGTATCTTCACCCGCTTCGTCCACTGCTTCCTTGCTAGCATATTTGGCGACATATTCTGCAGATCACGGTCAGCAATCAGGTACAAGCAAGTGATGAGCCGAGTTTGTTCCATACCCTTCACCTTCGCCTCGTAGCCCTTGGGTTCCCGCATCATCAATGCCGCAGCTTCTCCGTTGAGTGGGTCGGAGGGGTTAGGGTAACGGAGGAGTTGAGGCAAAAAAACCTCGAAAATGTTAATCATGTCGTACATGGGCGACCATGTTTGATTGATGACATCGAGACAAACGGAGCCGGACCTGATTGATAGTGTGAGACTATAGACTTAATAACGCATGAAACACTTGACTCACAGCTCATCGATATTGGGGTGGAAGATTCGGTTGACAAAGCCTATGCTGGGACTCTTGTAGGGGTACTGATCGGGCAATTCGACGTGGATTTTCCAATGGCCACCTTGGAACGGCGCTAAGAGACGGTTAATATGGTGAGATTACATTCCATGATAAGCAAAACATACTCTCTTCGGGTCCCTTGAAGCGCACGTAGAACTCTTGCCTGTGATTTCATGGATGCGTTAGACGGGTCCCAAGAACCTTTGCCGCAAAGCTTGGTACATACACTAATGTTCAGTTAGTATTTGAGCAAGAAATTCGTAACGCCGTCTAGTCCTTACTGTTGTCATTCACCAGAGTTACTTCATAGTCACTCATGAGCCTAAACCCTATCATCAGACATGTTCCAAATCGCGGATCGAGTTCATGGTCTCGTGTGCCGGAGTGTGATCAAGTTGGGGAAGAGGATGGGGTCGGCAGGCATACATCCTAGAAGGAAGGTTAGAAAACAAAATCTTGACGAGATTAGTAGGTATTCGAGGCATACTTCATGACCTATGCGCGCAAGAAAACCTCGGTATTAGCATTTGCGGGGACCCGGGTGCCTTATCGGAGCTGTCTGAGGGGAACTCACATCTGTCTCAATTCTTCGCTTAGGGCTGGACATGGTTGCTATTTATCGCCGGTATGTGCTTGTCGTATTCGTGAATAGGTGATTTCTTCGTGCTGGAGCTGGTAGCTTGGAGACCGGAGGCGGTATCGTAGAATGAGGTCACTGAGCGAGAGATTACCCCCAAACGGGGCGGGGAAGTAACGGAGCGGGGTGGAAGGCCGGTGGAAGGCCGACGCAGGAAGTATAGGGCGGGAATGTTATGTTGAGGGTTGGGCTATAAAGCAGAGTATCAAGTAATAAGATCGCAGAAAAGATCAGTAAAGGAAAGAAAGGAAGAGGGGGAGGCTTGAGTGGTGATATGATGGCTGGATGACTCAGCCCTCGAAGGCGGATCCATGGAACCCGCTGTTTCCTTTCTTTCTTTACGGAGTACACTTTTCCTAGGGTGGTCTCTTATTTTCGAGTCCTTTGTCAAATGCTATCATTTCCTCCGCCTGAGGCTGGGCCTAAGCAAGTTCGCGCATACGTGGTCCAACTCCTAACCACCCGACACGATGTCGACCTCGAGTTCGCTCAAAGCACCGCCGATCTCTGGAAGTTGGGCCGCGGAGTGGACTTTCGATCCGCGGCCAAAACAAACTCGGCCTTATCCTTCATGAACGTTTTTGGGGATTCTGTTGGCCCATTTCTCCACCGAACTGCTCGTGAAGAGTTCATTGCGGACTATCGTGGCTCTTTTACCGGGACTGCTACCTCGTGGGCTTGGAATGCTACCTTCGTTCTCTGGCTCCTCTTGGTTATCCGCAGCATTTTTCAACCCTCGTCGGAGAAAAAGACACAGGCTTTCTTTGAAGTATGCTGTATAGCGGGGTTGTCTGCATTCATTGTTGGTGTGATAGACTTCTGTCACATTATTACTGACGTAGCATTGGCGTGGGGCCTTTGCGGAATGATCGTGTTTGGGAGTTCATTGATAATCCTTAGCACCCGAGCTGCAGACCGAGAAGTTCAAGAGGCCATCAAGAAGAAGAGTGAAAAGTAGAGATGTGTATATAGAGTGAATGTATTTATACTGGGTGCATTTAAACTCAGGCAGACGCAAGTCAGCCATGGTTCCACGTTCCACCCTCCCATCCCACCTGACTTTCTCCAACTACTCATCCACCCACCCTACCTATATACTCAGGCCCCACCAGAACTAGGCTCAAGGATCCAAATAATTCATCAACTATGGACACTTCACCACCTCCAGAGCGCTCCGCGCGAAACCCCCCCTCCAACCCACCCGGGTCCAGCACTCTCCCACATCGTCCCAGCTCCGGCCGCCAAGGCCAACGGCCAGAGTCGGACTCTCCAAACAGAGGAGACGGGCCGATACCTGACGATGATCATGGCGCTGATTTACCAATGAACATGAGTGCCTCGGTGATGCTGACGGGCCTTCCCCGCGACGCGCATCAGGCGTTGGCGGACGTGGAAGCTATCGATGCTGGCAAAGGTACGACCAGCTGCAGACTCTTTTCAATTTGCCAGAAACTCCCCTTCACTTCATCTGTGCATGTTACTTTTGCACAATGATCAAGTTCACAGGCTTGTTTCATCCACCAACTAGCAAAAACTAACGTCCATCCAGTCACTGTGCGCTTCCAACCGCTGCCATCTGCCCCGATACTCAAGAATCGGGTGTTCAAGATCAGCGCGTCTCAGAAGTTCGAAACCGTGGTCAAATTCCTTCGAAAGAAGCTGGACTGTAAAGATACGGACTCAGTCTTCTGTTACGTGAATAGTGTGTTCGCGCCAGGCCTAGACGAGGGCGTTGGCGGATTATGGCGAGTACGTGCACACCCTTCAACCCCATCGCAATCTACTCATCGCGAATGCAGTGCTTCAAAACAGATGATCAATTGATTGTCGCTTACTCAATGACGCCGGCGTTCGGTTGAACAGGTGGCATTGCCACCAGACACGAATAGATGAATGGGTTTATGTACAGCAAATGGCTTGATGAAAAACATGATGGCAGGGCATTATACAAATCGTTACTTCTGATCCATCTCCTCAACCGCCTTCTCGAATGCAGCTAGCTCCTCCTTCGAAATGGGATAGGTGTATTCCTTCGAAGGGAAAGCGCGGCTTTTAACCTCATCGCGGTATTGCGCGATTCCGCGGGCAGCTTCACTCCAGACATCGGCATACTGCTTGACGAATTTCGGCACGAACCGACCGGGCTCGAAGTTCCCGGTCATATCAATCTGAACCAAAACCTGGCCGGAGCATCCATTGCCGGCGCCAATGCCTATTGTGGGAACATTGAGCTTTGAGGTGATCATGGTTGCAACCTCCGGGGGCACCGCTTCAAGGACGAGCATGAAAACGCCGGCTTCTTGCATCACCTTGGCATCTTGCAGAAGCTGCAGCGCACTCTTGCAAGTCTTGCCCTGGACTCGGAACCCACCGAGCGCGTTCTGCCGTTGAGGCGTAAGGCCGATATGACCAACGACCGGAATACCAGCCTGTGTAATGCGCTTGATCGTTGGACCCAGCTCCTCTCCACCCTCAATCTTGACTGCATGCACATGACCCTCCTTGACAAGACGGATCGACGACTGCACAGCTTGCTCTGGGCTCACCTCATATGACCCCATGGGCAGATCACCAACCTACACAACCGTCAACACCACGTCTCGAACGCAAGACCGAGCAACTTACAATGAACAAACTCTTCGCACCACGTACCACACTCCGACAGTGCAAGATCATCTCTTCCACCACCATCTCAGTCGTATTCTCCAACCCCATTGCCACCATCCCCAAACTATCCCCAACCAGCACGATATCAACACCTGCCGCCTCAGCCACATGTGAACTAGGAAAATCATGCGCCGTGATCATAGCAATGGGCTCCCCCTTCTTGTACAAGTTCTTCAACGTCTGCATGGTAACCTTCTTGCGAGCACTGGTAGACGGTTCAGGCGAATGATACGAGCTGTGTCGAACCTGGGAGGAAAGGGAGGTAGCAGGCAAAAAGGATCGGGAATCACGGAGAGATCGAATCTGTCGAGGAGCAGTACGAAGCGTAGTGGTACTCAGAACAGACGGTGCAGTCAAGATAGACCGCGAAAGCGGCCGCAGAGCTGAACTCGCCATGGTGTTGTAATATGAATAGCCCGGAGGGGGCACGGAGTAGCTATTAAAGCTTTTCAATAAATACCAAGCTCAAAGACCGTTCAAGTCTGTTCAGTGTCCGGTAAAAGCGACTCGTTTCTTTGTGGTGTGGTCGGCGGAGCTGCGAGGAGTTGCAATGTCGTGGGGATGACCTCAACGGCCGAGGCAAGTCGGTAATACGAAAGCTGGGAGCTCGAAAGAAAAGGGAGCTCGAAAGAAACCTGGTGAGAATGTTATCGTTCTCAGCAATGCGGCACAGTTCTTATATTCGAGAGAACTCGAGATGATTCCTTCTGTCCGGGTGTTCGTGCTGGGTTATGCGGCGTAGACGGGAGCATCTCCGGAAAAAAAAAGTGCCACAGTGCAGGGCGCGGCGTTGAAGCATCGCCGAACAGCTTGGTCAGGTGCTCGTTTGCCCTCGGCTCTAGCTTGTAGCTTGTGCCACGTCGTTAGGGATCAAGATCACTTCTGAGGTTTCAGTCTCCAATTGTGATAAGCAGCTTATCTTCTATTTTATCTTTTCTTGAACTATAGCCTCGCTGGTGCAGGTGTACTGGGCGCTGGTGTACATTCACCGCCTCCCGTTTGCGCCGAGGTTCCTGCCGTTTTTGGTTAGCGCGGAGGGGTACACGTTTGTGTCCGATTTATCCTGAATTATGAATGTGATGAGCTATACACGGTAGCTTGGCATTTTTCAAAGGTCAGCTAAGGAAGAGGCTTAGGTGGGCTGGCAGCAAGCATAGATACATCCCCAATCTTGTATGGATACCGTAAACGAGAACCAGAAAGATGCTTAGAGACCGCCTAGGTCAAGAGCAAGGAACAAGAAAAATAAAATACCTAGGCCATTAACTTCCTCTTTGGTCCCTTTTGACTCTAGTGCAAGCTCGTCCGGTTCCTGCATGTGTCTGGGACTGATCCATAACATGCAAGGCACACTCGGTACCCTCGCATCGTGCTAATTATCCCCACAGATGATCACTTAAGCACATGCATACACTAATCAAAAACCAGAAGCAGTGTGGATGATCGAGTCAATTGGGTAATTCTGCAGTCAAAAACAAAATCGGAGATGAAACTCCGCCACCAGCGCCGGGTATGGGGGTCCACTGGGAAAAGGACACCGCCCGATGAAACACAACAGGATAAGAAACAATTAGATAAAATGAACCAACTAGGCCCGTAGGCTTTTTTGGCAGATGTGATCATGTAACAAGATGCAATGCACTGCCTTCCACCTTCCATGCTTGGTGATTATACCGTCTGTATACCACATGCCATAACTTGTGCTTGTCAGATCGAATAATGATCGAGGACAAGAAGGCAAGTTCCCCCACCTGGCCGTCAGAGAAAAGAAAAGGATAAGTTCATTAGCCGGAGTGATCTCGGCTGCCGTTGCATTGACGTAGAGGTGCGTTTCCGCAGTATTGATGCAAATGGTTGGGTAAGAAATACAACGTAGAAGAGAAGTGAGGTGGTAGGAAAGGTCGTAACGAGTGGACGACCTCCGCCCAAGGGAGGTCAAAGCAGATACCAATAGAACTGCAGTACTGTCGATTGCGTATTGCTGATGCGAGGCGAAAAGAGGAACTCCACAGGATGCGTTTGTGTCGATGCAAGGGTATGTGTATGCAAGCCATCACTTCCAAAGGCATGGCACCGTCACGGGAGAAATGAAAAAAGATGTGGATGCTAGAAAGAGAAAAGAAAAAGAAAAGAAAATCCGACGCCATTATGTAGGGCTGTCGAAAGCTGAAATCCGAAATCCAATGCCGGACCATGGTGGTATCTCCAAATCACTCGTCAAATTCGTATTCTTCCTTCAAAGGCCGCTGGATCTCGAACAGTAGGGCATCAAGCTCGGCCCAGTTCGCCGTGTTCTGGGCGAAGCGGCGGTGCTTTCGTGTCAGGGTGTGCTGTAAATTCTTATTAGCACACGTTAGGTATAGCGGTGGGGAAAACAAACCTCTTCAAAGTCATCGAACTTATCACGGCAGTTCTCGCAGTAGCCAGGCTTTGGGTCTCTCCGTCGTTCTGGCTTCTTCTGCTCACTGTCCTGTTCTTCCTCCCGACGACGCTTCGTGCCAGTAGCTTCCACTTGGTTTCCAGTGCCCTCCTGGGAGCGGCCATTCTTCTCAAGAATTATGGGCTTGGTGAACGTCTGAGTTTTAGCTTGCACAACAGACCCATTCATAGGACGCTGGGGAGCAGCCATGGATCCGATACCACTGCCCTTCTCCAGGACTTTTCTCTTCAGCCCATGGACCTCCTTGCTCAATCCTGCCTTGGCTCCCGGTGCGGCAGCGGTTGATGAAATCATTTGAGACCGGATGGCTGATGTGACATTGGATGGTTGTACTCCAGAGGCGGCAGGCTCACGGCCAGTATAGAAGGGACCGGTTCGGGGGAAGTGGGGAGGAATGAAACTCTCTGAGCTCTTGCGCTCGTGAGATTCGTCGGTCAGAGTCTTTGATGGAGCCTCGAGTTGGTTTGGCTGTTGCTCTTCTGAGCGTTTGGGTTTGTGAAGCTCGGCCACCAACCTAGTGTCGATCGCCCGCTCGGTGGCAGCAGCAGATGGCTTAGTGCGTTGGTCATCCTTGTACTGGAGAGCGGACTTCTTCTCCTTCTGGATCTGGCGCATGCGGTGACGGTCGAATTCCTTGCGGCTCGGAGGCTCATCGATGAATGGACACTTGCCTAGGGGGGCACTTCGGAACTGTGGCCAGATTCCATCCTGGCGTCGGGCAACCTTGGAATACTCTCGGACCATAACCGGCTTAGTCTTCTCATTCATGTCGTGGATGTATATGAAAGGCCCCTTGAACATAAGCAGCTCCATTGATGACAACGGGTCACGATCAGAGGGTCCATTCAGAAGCTCTTGACGGAGAACACGCGAAAGATCATTTTCACCTCGTCCATTAGCTGCAGTAGCAGCCTTGTTCCGCGATGCATCGTTCTGACCCCCAATGTCATTGTCGTTGATGGTTGTGATCATTCGCTGAAGCTTTTCCAAGGCCCATATCTTCATACCCATCTGCCGAGCTCTCTGCAAGACATCCATGGTTCCCTGATCCCGACGCGTGTCGTTCTTTAGTGAAGGCTGCAAGTGGGTGTCGCCGTTCTTTTCCAGCAGGGAAGGGTTCACAGTTTGCATATTAGCCTCTCCATCGGTTCCAGCTGCCGCCTCCTCGGTCGGGCTAGTTGAAGCCTCCGGGGGGATAGGACGCGAAGTGACGACGTGAGTAACCAAACGAGAGAAGAACTTTTCCTCGCGCTAAGAATCATCATGTTAGCAAAGATGAAAAGGAGTCAAGCGTGTATTGACAATCCATTGAATGTGGCAATTTTAAAACACGCGAGAAAACCCAATCGGGGAGACAACACTTACAGCACCAAGAGCAACGACCTGTCGAGAGAACTTCCGACGAACATCCTCCGGGATACTGTCGAAGTAAAAGACGAATTGAGGGAATGCCTTGCGGTAGTGCCGTTGCCACTGTCGAATTGTGTCCATAGTGTCCGCCGAGGGCTTCTCCCCTCTCGCCGTCTTCAACTGCGAAGGGCGATCCTTCTCACGAGCAGCAACCAGCTTCTTTTCAAAGGCGCTAGGATTGGCATTGTTGGACCGTCTCGAGAAGAGCTTCGACTCGGTGCTCTGGTAAGCCGTCGACCGGCTCCGCGAAGGAGATCGAGAATCCCGTTCCGCCTCGTCCATCACCTGCTTCTTCGGCGGAGGCTGACCGTATGGAATCTCAAGCTGTCCAGACCGAGCTCTTTTAGCGGGCAAGAGCCCTGCCCTGTGGGGGGAATTGGTTGCATTCGGCACGTTGGCGAGAGGGCGTCGAGTCGACATGTTCAGGGAGGTTTGGGGAGAAGGTGGGATGAATACAGCAGCCATAGGTTCTCTATCCCTCGGGGTCGAACGCGTAGTTCGGGTCAATGAGAAGTCAGTAGTAGAGGGGTATTCGAGGTCGAGCACGCGACGTGATACACGTCTTGCAGGGCTCGGGCGAGTTCAAAAGTTGAACATGGTAACACAGAGCGCAATAGAGGAGGCTGATGATGGTTTCAAACGAAGGGACGAAAGGGTCAAGGGGGAGTAGTGGGAGAGTGAAGAAGGCTGAAGGTTGAAGGTTGAAGGGCAAAGTCGTGTGGTGGAGCCCTTGGTAGTTTGTTTTGGCTGCGCCGGGACAACCAACAGCGTCGCGCGAAGCATGAACATCAACATTGCATTCTTTGTCCGCGCGACGATCCATTCACCACCTTCTTTTCTTCCAATGTATCTCTACTCTCTATCCTCGACCAGATGCAAACATTCATCGAATTTATGGATTCTCTTTAGGAGGGTATTTCCCCTCCCCAACCACCCGCGGATCGGACCAGCCCCCAAACTTTCACCAAAATAAAACTACGGAAACAAGGACGTCACGTCTGGTGAAAGGTAATGATGATGTATTGTACACTGGTTTTGGAGGGTATCTGACAACTACTATACACTTGCGAGGACTAAGGACGCAGTGCCTCGATATCATCGACCTTGGAAACAGTTAGTATGACTCAAAACAAACAAATTTGGATCAACGTACCTCCTTGACGGCCTCGGGAGTCAGCACGATCGGGTGCTCGTCTCCAACACAGACACTATCTTCAATACGAATGCCAATGCCACGGAAATGTGCAGGCCATCGGTCATCGTCGGGGACATAAATGCCACTGGGATGAGTTAGTTCCTGTCAACTCAGAAAGTGGGGTTCCGGGACGCACGGTTCAATAGTAATGCACTGGCCAGCCTTCAGGTTGTATCCTCTGGAATAGCCAGGGCAGTCGTGCACATCGAGACCAATATAATGGCCGAGGTGGTGGGGGAAAAGAGTAGAGATGGCCTGGTCACAGTCAGCTGCGTTGTCCGCGCATAAGGGAGACGCGACTCTTACGTTGCCAGAGAGGTCGAATCCAAGCTGGTTCAGCTGATCCTTCAAACCATTTTCTGCGATGCCGTGCAGCTTGTCTAGGGAGAGATTTGCATTCTCGCGACAAAGAGCAAGACAAGACCGGTGCACGTTAAGTACGGCATTGTATAGATCCCGCTGAGGGTCGGTGAATTTGCCGTTGACCGGCCATGTTCTCGTAATGTCGGAGATGTACCCTCCCAGCTCCTGGTAATTTTCATTATTAGTCTTTGGGTGTTGATCTCAGGTGCGAGGTACTTACACCGCCACCGTCAACAAGAACCAAGTCGCCGTCCCTGTTCGATATTGTGAGCCCTGTCATTCTCAAGTACTCCAAGATAGACTCACCGGAGAACATCGTCATTCCTGGTGTAGTGGATAGCCAAAGCATTCTAGCAAGATTAGCTGGGGGCTTTGTATGTATATGGCAAGAGTGCTTACCTGACCGCCAGCCACAACCGGGACAAAAGCACTGCCATCAGCACCGTTCACCTTGAACCGATACTCCAAATATGAGCACAAGTCTTTCTCCATATTGAATTCCTGGCGCATCGCCTGGGTGAAAGCGCGCCCCGAAGCCTGTCCAAGTTGACGCAGATGCACAACCTCGCTCTCGCTTTTGAAAGCCCTCATCTCGTTGAGAATGTGTTTCAAGGGCTGTACTTTGCGGTGATCGACAACCTTCTTCAATTTTTCTGATGCCACTGTAGGGCCATATAGATATCGGTGCAGGGACGATCTGGATGGGTCGAAAGCGGGGATCTCGGAGTAGACCTCGGTGGCCTGGGTGACGATCTTGGGCAAGATATCTCCAATTCGTTCGATGTTGCCGGTCTGTAACATACAGCATCAGTGTCATATTTGAGGAGTCTCCGTCAGGAGAAGTGCACGCACCTCGTCGGCGTTGAATACGTCTACCGCGGCCCGGGTGCCGGATCGTGCGCCATCCCAGAGCTCTGCTCTGGGATCCTTTTCCCGTACATATAAGTGAAAGACGTGATTGTCGCCGGAGCCGTCGTTTGCGATAATTGCCAGGGCATTTGGTTCGTTGAAGCCTGCGATTGAAAAGGGTATGATCAGCCCATATCCTCCATGGCCTTCCAAGGTCGTTGTGCGGGCACCTACCCGTCAAATAGAAGAAGTTTGACTCCTGGCGGTACACATTGAAGATCCCCGGTGCGCGGTATTTCACCTCCGACGAGGCCAGGACAGCGATTGCGCCCTTGGGGAGCTTGTTGGCGAGTCGCGAGCGACGCTGGGCATATTCAAGCGCGGTGACACCGGGGGTAACTATTTGCGGTCCCAAGTTAGCTATGAAGCTTATTATTTCAGTGCGACATCATAAAACATACGCTCACCAGGCTCGAGGAGGTGGGGATGTGTCTCGTGCAGCGGTTGGCCGAACTTGAGCTCCGCGGCGGCGACCGAGGTAGCGTACTCCCTACGAGGGAGCCTGCTCGAGGCAAGACATAGACGCGACGGAATGATAGATCGGCCTGAAGGGCGCAACTGCGCGCAGACTCGGGCGAGAGACCTGCATGTGGCCATGATCGAGTAGCCAAATAACGTTTTTGATAAAGGGAAATAGATGTTATCGCGGAGCGCAAGAACGGCGTCGGCGGTGTGGGCCAATCACTACTCACATGTTTCGCACCGCATGCTTACTTCTGGACCACTACATCAGCTTTTAGCGTCATTTACACACCTGGCACTTCTAATAGAGCCCTTGACTCATCTGTGCGCAAGTGTTTCCCGGTACGGAAATCCGCCGTGGCGGCCAATTGCGCACCGCGGGGAACTCTGACGCGGATGGACCTGCTCAAAGGGTCCGTGGAAAGCGTGTCTTATCTCGTTTTATATACTGTAGGCGAATATATATAAACGCTTAGTTCTCTGTTTCTCGATCTCGGATCTTCCGTACTCTGAACCGTTTATCTTGTGCAGACACATCCACCATGGGACGCACACTCACCTATCCCAAGCGGACGTCCAACAAGGCCAACCGCTACAAGCACCGCGGTGCGTGAAACTTCTTATATAGAAAGCACAGATACTGATTATATGCTACAGCCACATACGACTTGGGCCCTATTCACTCAATTATCAATGACTCCCAAGTCCTTCATGTATCCTTCAACCCGGGACCCGAGGACCCCTTCCCCGCCATCCTGCCAATGATCGGCCAAATGGGCTCATTCGAGTACCCTTCAGCAAGCATCGATGAGCCCCTAGAATGCTACCTACACGGCTACGTGAGCTCGCGTATCATGAACCTAGCCCGCAAATCCGAAGGCGAAGGACTTCCCATCTGCGTCGCAACCAGCAAAGTAGACGGGTTGATACTGTCCTTAACGCCCAACTCGCACAGCTATAATTACCGCTCTGCTATCCTGCATGGGTATGCCAAGCTCGTCACCGATGAGGCAGAGAAACTCTGGGCTATGGAGTTGATTACCAACTCGGTTCTCACCGACCGCTGGGATAACTCCCGTGTACCGCCTGATAAGGCGGAGATGTCCTCGACTGTTATTCTTAAGGTTAGGGTTGTGGATGGAAGTGGAAAGATTCGGGACGGAGGTGTTTCGGATGAGCGCAAGGATGCGGAGAATGAGGAGATTACGAGTAAGATTTGGACGGGTGTCGTTCCTGTTTGGGAGACGTATGGAGAGCCGATTCCTAGTGGTGAGAGTAAGATGTCTGAGGTTCCGGAGCATATTACTTCTTATATTGCTAAGAAGAATGCCCAGAATCGCGCTTTGGCTGAGGGTGCCGTCAAGGTTCAGCTTCCTGTGGAAGAGCAACACTGATTATGGAGATGAAATTTCAACGCTCGGTTTTATTTGTCCATATGTTTTGTTCATAAGTGGTATTCAAATGTCTTCATTCCATTATCGTTCCGTCAGGTTCAATTGTATCTGACTTTCCTCATGTCTAATGGGACATGGTCTTATTTACAGAGTCCACCTTCGGATTATTCTCCCTGGGTATATATTTCTCCTTGATCACATCCGACGCCTTCTCAGCCACGGCATAAAGGGTGCTTGTCAAATGCCCACATAGTTGGAACGGTAAAACAGAAGCATCGATGACTCGGACATTCTTGGTACCGTAGACTTTGAGCTCGGGGCTAACAACGCCCCCCTTGTCCCGAGGAAGCATACTTGCAGTTCCGACTGGATGGTAATTTGATCGGTCTAAAGATGGTCAGCCATATTCAGGGGGGCTCAGAAAAGGACGCAAAGAGAGTGACTCACAGGTCGACTTAACCCAGCTAGACCACACATCCTCCGAGGCATTCTTAGGAACATGCTCCAGGCTTGGCGAAAATTCATCCCCAACAAGGTCACTCAAAGGAGCAGTCTCGAAGGAGTTGCGAATATAGCGAGCCACATCAGCCTGAGAGTTGAGATCCTGTTCAAACATGAAGTAATTCGGATTGATCGAGGCGGGCTGCATAGCATCTGCGGACTTGATGTGGATACTGCCTCTTGAAAAGGGAAGCAAAGGCCAATATTCACTGGCGAATGAATGCGCGATAGGAAGGTAGACAATCTCCGCAAACGGTACTTGCGATTTGAAAATTAAGTCGTATTGAAGTTGAAAAGCCGTCATAAGATTGTCTTCCTGGACAGCGCCATTCGAGGCGCTGGCGACGGTCTTTGCATAATCGGCGAGACTAGAGTTGATAGCAGAGGCGACAGCGGAGACATCCTCTCCATACAGCTGTTTAGCTGATGGTAAGGCAGAGAAAGTTGGGCTGCCGAGCCAAAACTCTCTGCCTTCGTAGGCGAGACCATTATTCGTCTGATCTTGCAGGTTTTCCCCAACAGAGGGAAGGTCGACTGTGACGGGGATGTTGTACTTTTTCAGGATATCTGGGTTTCCAATGCCGGAATGCTCCAGGATAACGGATGATTTCAGAGATCCAGCCGATAGAATAACCTCCTTTGAAGCGTATATAATCTCGCCTCCATTGGGGCCAGTAACCTCAACTCCAATTGCGACAGCCTCGGTGCTGGACGAGTTGGCCCAGACAATTTTGTTCGCGTAAGTGTTCGAGATAATTTTCAGGTTAGATCGCCCTTCAATGGGCCAGTAGTAAGCTCTGGCAGCATCATGGCGAACATTCGCATCTCTGTCGAGGGTATCGGGATGCGCCGTGAGTCCCACCATGCTGCCGCCATTGACGTCGCGATTGTATGGTAGGCCCAGGGTTTGGAAGGTCTCGTCGAGAATAGGAAGCATACTGCTATTTGTCATCATGATAGGCCATCCGACCTTCAATGGGCCGTTTTCTCCATGATAGTTGATGAAGTAGTCAGCCCCACGAGCAATCTGGTCCGGAGTCGGGATCTCGAACCCTTCCGATTTCTTGTAGTAAGGCATAAGGCTATTCCAATTCCAACCCGTGTTCCCAATTTGTTCCCAATTGTCAACTTGCACTTTCTGGGCTCGAGTGTACGACATCCCTGAGACTAGCATTAGCATGGGTTCAAAGATAACATATGTTCGTCAGCATAGGGAGGTATCGCTTGCCATTGATAGTGCTTGTGCCACCGATGGCTTTTCCAGCACGTATGATCTGCTTAGAACCTCCTGCATATTTCTGGTCTTCAGTCTGGTAAGCCCAATCAATACTTGACCCGAAGCTCAGGCCGTAGCCTTGAACGCTTGTCACATTGTAGTTGTTGAGAACCGAGTCTCCAGCTTCGATAACAGCGACAGTAACATCGGCCATTTCTGAAAGTCTGTTAGCAACAACTAACCCACTGGTACCCCCACCAACAATAATAAAGTCATATTTTGAGGGTGTTCCATCCTGATTCTCCGCCTCCACCGCACCGAACAACAGAGTCGCAAATGCAAGGACTAGCGCGAGCATCCTCGCTTGAAGCGATAGGAAGATCAATAGCAATGGGAAGTTCACAAGTTCACTCTTTGTGAGAAAAAAACATTTGTTTATGAAAATAACCAAGTCTCGCCCTGGGTACCGGCTACTATTATTCAACGGCCGCCAGGGGCGCTGGCAACAGTTGGAATGTTGGCATCATTCCTAGAGGGCAACCACTCGGTTAATAAGTCAAAAATTGTCAGATATGCTGAATAGCCCAGATTTCACAATCTAGTAAGTGTGGTCCGGCTTGTTGCACGGGGTAATCTGATCGGAGAGTGGTTGATCTTTACAATCAATCAAGCAAGGGTTTCTACGCCAACGCCCCTACCCAACCAGGAAACAGTGAAGTAAGTTCTAGATTTAGATATTCTGAGGAATTATCCAATCGGATAACAGTTTTCTCGAATGAAAATATGGTGCCTAGTCTGCCTGCTTCGTCAAAATATTGAGTCTCATACGAATGCCCTTCGGTAAGACATGATATTGCTTTCCCGCTCATGATTTTCCGTTCTATACTCAGAAATAAAAACATCTTTGATTGGCGCGGTTCGCCTCTCTTGTCGGCTTTTCATGCCATTAGAATGATGACTATGGCTCTTTAAAGGGACCAGAGGTTGCTAGCGATTTCTCTCCAAAGTATCCTGCAGCACGGCCTTCTGCCTCCAGAGCAATAAATCTAGGAGCGATTTCGGTCGCATAATGCAGTCACTTGGATCTCCGTATTCCGTGGCCGACCCTATTACAATCTACATAGGATCTGTTTCGACTCTCGGTTTGTTGTTAAAACCTGTCGCTTCGATGGCGTGTCAAAGCTGCTCTTTGTATCATATAAGAGGCTAAATAACGCGCAGAAAAGAGGTTCCGGAGTTTTTCAAAGTGTCCAGAATACAAGTAGAGTATTGTTTGCTCGAAATCCAACATGGGTGAGCCGATCGGCCGATCGGCTGCCCAGAGCCCAGAGCCCCACCGTCACCCGCTCCCGCCATACTGGATCCGATGAACAACAGCTCTACATCATCTTTCACTTCCACATATTTCCCATCCCTCACCATGGCTTCTACAGTTAAACAAGCTGCTCGCTCCGTTCCAGCCGCAGACTTGGAGTCCTTCACTGAATGTCTCAAGGGCAGTCGGCGAATCCTAGCTCTTCTGGGAGCTGGCATCTCCGCAGCTTCAGGCCTCCCCACCTTTCGAGGAGCTGGAGGACTCTGGCGCACATTCGATGCCACGGCTCTCGCCACACCAGGTGCCTTTGAGAGAAATCCGGGTTTGGTGTGGCAATTTTATAGCTACCGCCGACACATGGCTTTGCAAGCGCAGCCCAACAAAGCTCACTACGCGCTGGCAGAATTATCGCGAATTAACAAAAATTTTCTAACAATATCTCAGAATGTCGATGGTAGTATAGCACTCCCCTCATCTCGTGTTCCATGATTCCTCTTTTCCCATACCTGCTAACACTCGATACTCAGGTCTATCGCCGCGGGCAGATCACCCCATGGAACAGCTGAAGTTGCTACACGGCTCCCTTTTCGATCTAAAATGCACTTCATTCTATTGCAACTACACGCGAGTCAATGACTTCACCGATCCCATTGTTCCTTCCTTGGATATACCTCAAAAAGAATCATTCCCCGTCGGCTCCGGAGAGGACAGCTCCGGTATCGCCAACGAAATCGACATCTCCGATGCGAGCAATCCGATTCCTGAATTGAAACCCGAGGACTTACCTAAGTGTCCAAATTGTAACGGTCTGCTCCGTCCCGCGGTGGTCTGGTTTGGAGAATCTCTGCCCAGTGACACTTTGAATTATGTCGACGAGTGGATTGAATCCGGGCCTATCGACTTGATGCTGGTCATTGGCACTAGTTCTCGTGTCTGGCCTGCCGCCAGTTACACGGAAATCGCTCGCAGACATGGCGCTCGAGTTGCCGTGATCAATATGGATCCAGATGATGTCGCCGTTCGAAATTCGACGAAGGGTGATTGGTTCTTCCAGGGCGATGCCAGCGTGATTGTCCCTGAGATCCTGGAAAGCGTTATTGGGAAAGTTTGAGTTCCTAGGCGATGCGAAGACACATATGCATGCTTAATTTCCGGAATATATTAGATTGAATGTACCAGATGGTATCTCTAGAGCTTTATTCAATTCAATGTGTCCAGGTGCAAAGTAGCTCTGGTATAACTATATATACTTCCACGCCAATATCTGCCATATTCCGAGTAGGTGCCTAAAATTGAATTGACAGAGTGCGGCATATGCTTGTCAAGAGATTGAATTTCTCTTGATTTGACGTAATGCCCATAGCAACCTTCAAACAACATTGAACAGCGCATAGTCCTGTTCGCAATCGTTGTTGGTATTGGATATAGGTGCCTGAGGCCACCACGGTTGCTAGGGAGGCCCAAAACAAACTGATAAAAGATAACGGTCGACCCGCGATTCTTCCTCTCCTACCACTTCCCCGCGACAAAGACTTCCAAGGTTAGGTTTGTGATGGTCTGATCTGAGGTAAGTCATTTACTTCTCACTCCATGCTTATGTCCATATACCTTTTGTCTTCCAGAAGTGAAGAATAGCGGACTCGAGTAACACGATAAGAATCGAGTTGTCGATCCCACCAAGATTCCGCACAGAGCTAACTAAACTCGATGTCATCAGCTATCCCATCCCTTGCATTGTACGCCCAGTCTCTGCAAAGAAGATCTTGTGACAGCGGAGAACATTCCCGCTACGATTTCGATAACTCTTGACCGACGACCGCCAACTCTTTGCACCGTCCAGGAAGCACCCGGTTGTTTGGCCATCAAGTCTTCATTGGAGACTGGAGTCGCGACCATGGCCAGGGAAAGCAACGCACCGCCTGATGGCCTTACTCCGAGCAAAAAGAACGAACAACCTCAGACTTCAGCCACACAACATCCAGAATTTGGCAGACCTTCCCCGATCGGCCCCTCCCAATACCGTTCCAACCAGCCAAACCAGCCCAAGAGCCAATCAAACCACCTTTTCAACATCCCCAAATCAAATCGGCCACGAGCAGAGCACCACCGCCCCGCCCAACAGTCCCAGCAGTCTCAGTCGCAACAACAACCTCGGCCACAGTACTCCGGACAGCAGCATGGAGCGCCTCAGAGTTATCGCCCGCACCCTGCGCCTGCCGGAACTCCGGCAAAGCGTGGTCCTTTCAATCCATTCCAGCCCGTAAGGCCATCGGCCTACAATGACCAGCGATCAGGATACCCATCAGGGCTGCCTCCCGGTGCGACTCCAATTAAACGCCCCGAAAACGTGACCTGGACAACTCCTCGAGCCCCGAGACCAATTTTCACGTCGAAGCCATCAGCACCAAAAGCATCTAATGCGTCGAAGAATCTCCAGGCTTTCATTGACTTGACTAAAGATGAGAGCCACCCTAGCAACCATGCGACCTTCGGCAGCAGTAACGCGCCTAGTTTTGGTTCTATGGACATGAATGGTTATGTTGATTCAGAGAAGGCGAACGAGAACATAAAAGCTCTTCTCGAGGGCGCGTTTGAGGATGAGGAGGAAGAGAAGGCCTCAAAATCCAAAAGCAAGGGCAAAGGAAAGAAGAAGAGCAAGACCAAGAGCAAGAAGAAGCTGTCAGGAAAGGCCGAGCCAGTTGTACCTGCCCTGACCAGTAAGAAGGACAGCGACGATCTTGATGATTTGGCTGCTCAGCTTGAGGGCGTGACCGTCAACGATGCGAAGCTATCCGAGCCGGAGTCGGCAGAGAAGCCTAAAGGAACGGCAGCCAAGGCCTTCAAAGACCCATCCGAGAGCGAAGTTGAGGATGAAGTTGCAGACCAAGATGATGACGAAGCGGAAGCCGAAGAGGACGAAGATGATGAAGAGGATGATAGCGACGACGACGCTTCTGGGGTGATCGAAGGCCTCAAGGTCACACTTCTTCCTCACCAAATTGATGGCGTTAAATGGATGTGCGACAAAGAGACTGGCCGACGCGCCACCAAAGGTATCTTCCCCAAGGGCGGCATTCTTGCCGATGACATGGGTCTTGGTAAGACTGTGCAGGCCATTGCCCTCCTCCTCAAGAACCGCAAATCCGAAATCGACGAACACAGCGAGACAAGCGACAAAGACGAGGAAACCGAGCCTTCAGCTCCCGTCAGCAAGTGTACACTTGTTGTCGCACCTTTGGCTCTCATTAAACAATGGGAGGCTGAGATTCTCGACAAAGTCGAGAAAACCCACAAACTTCGCGTTTGCGTTTACCACGGCACCAACAGAGCCAAAACAGCCCGCTCGCTGGACGACTACGACGTGGTGATCACTACCTATGGCACCCTCACTTCGGAATCTGCTACAGCTGCTTCAGACAAGGGTAAAAAGACCGGAATCTTTGCTCTGAATTGGCTCCGTATCATTCTTGACGAAGCACACACCATCAAGAACCGCAATGCGAAAGCCACTCAAGCCGCCTGTGCGCTCGACGCCAAATTCCGCTGGTGCTTGACCGGAACACCCATGCAGAACAACCTTGATGAATTACAAAGCTTGATCAAGTTCCTCCGGATCAAGCCCTTTGACGACTTGGCTGTCTGGAGAGACCAAATCAGTCGTCCACTCGCCAACGGCCGAGGTGGTCTTGCCATTCAACGCCTGCAGGTCTACTTGAAGGCGTTCATGAAGCGCCGCACCAAAGATGTCTTGAAAGGAAACCAAGACGACGAGGACGGAGAAACCAAAGGAGGCGAAAAGAAACGCGCCAACGGCTTCAAGATTGTCAAGCGCGATGTCATTAGAGTGGATGCCGAGTTCATGCCAGGAGAGATGAACTTCTACAAGCGCCTGGAGGCACGGACTGAGAACAGCCTGGAGCAGATGATGGGATCTAAGCTTGATTACGCCGGAGCTTTGGTTCTGCTCTTACGTCTGCGTCAATCCTGCAACCACCCCGACCTGGTCAAGAGTGATTTAGCCGCCGACAAGGACGTCCTTCTGCAAAATGACAACGCGTCTAGTCAGAAGAAAGAATCAAAGGCAAGCGACCTTGATGACGTGGCTGACCTCTTTGGCGCACTCAGTGTTGTCACCAAGAAATGCGATATTTGCCAAACTGAGCTCAGCCAGGCTGAAGGCAAGAGCGGTGCTACTCGCTGCGGCGAGTGTGAAAAGGACTTGAACACCGACTTCATGGGCAAGGAGAAGAAGCACAAGGAGAAGAAAGGACGCAAACACCGCAAGGAGGGTGTTGCAGAAGACCAACCTGTTCGGTCTCGGAGAAACCGGAGAGTCGTTCTAGATAGCGACGACGAAGACGAAGACGAGGCCGAGTGGATAGTCCCTGAAAACAAACGCAAGATGCCCAGTCTCGGAAAGGCCGGCGGCTCGGATGACGAAGATGCTGAAGGTGGCGGTGACTGGATTGGATCTGACGATTCGGACACCGACAACGACATTCCCGACTCCCCGACCGCCAAGAAGCCCAAGCCCATTGCCCTGAGTGAGTCCGAGGATGAATCCGGGACAGACGACGATATCTACACCGACGAAGGTGAGAACGGAGAACTTCCCTCGACTAAGGTCCGTCACTTGATGAAGATTCTTCGCAAGGAGTCAGGAGACTACAAGTTTATCGTATTCTCGGTCTTCACCTCCATGCTCGACAAGATTGAGCCCTTCCTGAAGCGTGCCAACATCGGATTTGCCCGCTACGATGGTTCAATGAGAAACGATCACCGTGAAGCCAGTCTCAACAAACTCAGAAACAACAGTGGCACGCGAGTGTTGCTCTGTAGCTTGCGTGCTGGTGCACTCGGTCTTAACTTGACTGCCGCTAGCCGTGTCGTCATCTTGGAGCCCTTCTGGAATCCCGTAAGTAAGCCCCAGCCGACTTTCATCTCACAGTGTCTAACACCCCAATCTAGTTCGTTGAGGAACAAGCCATCGATCGTGTCCACCGTCTCAATCAAACAGTCGATGTCAAAATCTACCGTATGATCATCAAGGGCACTGTCGAAGAGAGAATCGTCGACCTACAAGATCGCAAGCGCGAGCTCGCCAAAATGACAATCGAGGGCAAGTCTGCCGCCGGAAAACTGAACATGGGTGACATGATGGCCCTCTTCGGTCGAGATGCCGAGTCAAAATTCCAAGACAAGCAGGGTACTTTGGACTTCAAAGCGCGCACTGGGTTATTGCGTGCTGCGGACGAGGTCACCGCTGCCCCGGAGCGATCGGATTCGCGAGATCGGAATCACCGGCAGGGGTCCAATCGTTCGACACCCGAAGATTCGGTCTATGGTCGACGATGGTAAATGGTTGGATGCGCTATGCATTAAGAATAGGATGCATTTCTTGGGGAGTTTTGATCAATTACAGGACATATGGATACACTGTAGCAAGGAGGTTGGGACTGGGGATTATGGGGCCATTTCTTGGTATTTCTTCGGTCCGTGGCGCCTGTTAGATACTTTTCCTGTGATTTTATTATGCCATTTCATGAAGACATACACAATCATCGCCCAAATCTGTGTGTAGCTTTCTGATCAAACTTTGATTGGAGAAATTATGCTGCTAGGTGGAAGCCAAGGGTCGAATACAGCTTCTTCCTGGTTGAACTGGGACACCGGGAAGCATGCCCGCGAGTCAGACCCCGGGGGCAATTCTAGGCTATGGCAAATTCTTGCACTCGTCCGGAAATAAAGGCCGAAAAAGAATCGGCTGGATCGATTTTTCCAATGTGAGCCCCCCGGATTTTGAGGTAAGAATCACAAGCCTTTTTTTGAAGATATCAATCCCCTCTGTTCTTTGCTCGTGGTGTGCTCTTCTGAGAGAACAGTTTGTAGGTAAACTGTACTAACACCGTGTACTTGGTACATTAAGCTTAAAAGTGACACCTGGTCTATCCGCAATACGACCATGGATAAGGTCACATCGATACCTGTCTAGACCATCTATAGACCATGGGCCTATCTACAACGTTTGAGTGGAGTGGCCCACACGTTGCTCAAAAGCCACAGATTCCGAATTTGGCTCTGCCAGCTATGGAGCTATTAAATCAGAATGGCAAGATGGGGATGGGATTCAATGCTGTAGAATGACTTGGTCGTAAATCAGGCATTGCGACTATTAATAAATTGTCAGTGGACAGTGTCTTTAATCTATAGCTAATGAGAAACATACATTGTAACTCTGCACGGTAAGCCTTTCCCAAGCAGGCGACAATTGCGTGTGCCTCCCAACTGCGAAATCTATCTCACTCAACACGAGCCGTGGGTCTGGACAATTACTTCATGGCTCGCGAGAGCATTTCCGGTGGTAGTCCCTGGCGAACCGGACGAGCAAACCGGAACACATGTGCTATGAAAACCTCGCGCTAAGGGAAACGGCCGTTCATAGGCCCGTCTACGCCGAGACAGTCTTGGAATTTGGTTCATAGCTGGAGGCGAGGCACAGGCCAAACTCCCAACTCCGGGAAACGCTTGATTGGTTTGCAACTTTCCATCGCTCTTATATCCCTTTGACTATCGTCCTTTCGTGTCTACTTTCTTTACTTTACGAGCCGCAGCTAATGGCCCCGGGGGGTTAGTTATTTGTATTCCTAAGTAAATGGTAGGTTCATCGGATCTTGACACCTTCTTCAATTGAAAGTTGCGGAGAACTGATTTCGATCTACACTTCAGTATAGATCATACTATAAAGTCAGCACCTAACCTGCAAACACGCAACCGATATGAATGGCGCGGGTGATGATGGTCTCTGGAGGGCCATGTACGACGGCCCTGAAGATAAAGACAAGCAGTGGGACGACAAGAAGACCCTTCCGCAAACACTATCAAAGCCGAAGACGGTGTGCATATTGTCCGATGCAAAGACTGAGATATCGACTGTGACTGAGCCGCCTCCAGCAAAGCTGAAACTTCCTCAACTTTCCAGCGATACAACTGAGCGAGTCTTTCCCATCCGATCAGTCCTTTCCTTCGATTCCAGTCCTTCCTCGGCACTTCAGACACCTTCATTAGATAAACTCGAAACCCCATTCTCTCCGTTCACCGATGCGCTCAGGAATGGATCGATTGACGAGAGGATTGAAGCATTCAATAAGCGGCCGAACTACCTCCTTCGCATGCACAAGGAGAGAGGAAGCTATTCTGGAGTATCGCCATCGCTACCGATTGTCCCGACACTTTCCCATCCTTTTCCGGAGTCAGAGATATGTCCTTCCGATGGTCGCACTTCTCCGGAGACTATTAGCCTCGAGGAGCAGTTACAGAAGACCATTCGGGAGGGTGGGACGGTCTTGAATACCAGCAGAAGGACAGACGGGTTGCGATATTCCCGCGATGATGAAGCTAGGACCATGATCCAGCCATTTGGTGCATTGCTCGTTATCTGTGAGACTGGCAATAACTTAACTGCCCAGATTGTCAGCAGCAACTCCAAAGAAATTTTGGGCTACAGCCCTGACGAGCTATTTGAACTCGAGTCTATTCGCAGTATCCTGCCTCAATCTCAACGAAGCATCTTTGTTTCACATGTTGCCTATGTCTTGGGTGATGAATATGACGTTGGAGTCTCTGGGCCAGAGATTTTTGATCTGTCAATCGCGACTGTGGCAGGCGAAACGAAACGCCTTTGGTGTACCATGCATACCAGTAACGCATATAAGAACTATGTCATTTGTGAAATGGAGTTGGAGCCAGAAACTGAAATCGATCCGGAGACAGTAACCCGCAATAATCTTAATTCTGGTGGCGAGAGTAGTGATCACAACAAACCCGAAGACCTGGAACAGGGAGCAGCCAACTTGAATTCTGAGCTTCTGAATGCACTTCCTCGCATTCTGCAACAAATAGCCAGCGCACAGACATTGCAGGCTCTGATACAGCATACTATCTTGATCCTGCAGCAGTTGACTCAGTTTGACCGCTTGTCCATGTTTCATTTCGATGGTAATCGTAACGGAATTGTCATTGCAGATTCTCTCGCTCCATCACTAGGCCTGGAATCATACGAAGGTATTCATTTCGAAGAGTCTGCATTCCCAGAAGAAGTGAAGAAGCAATATTTGCGGAATCCAGTATCGTTCTCTTACCGGGAGAGGAATGAGGCTGCCGAACTGGTCTTTCGAGTGTCAACAAATCGATTGGGGCTAGACTTGTCACACTGCTACCTGCCAGTGGGCTCAGGGTCCACCAAAACAGATAAATCAATCCAAGCGTGCATCTCCATCGGCATCTATGTCTTTGGTAAGTTATGGGGCTTGATCTCATGTCAATCCTATGATGCGGATCTGCAACTCCATCCACTCCTCCAGAAGGTGTGCTGGTTCATGAGCGAGGCCGTCTCCAGCAACATCGAGCGCCTATCCTATACACTGCCATTTCAGTTGCAGGGGAAAAACGCATCCCTGAAATACGCAAACAGTGGAGACATTGCGAAATGTCCGTCTGGCGATCTCCTTTGCCTTTTCGGTGCTGATTATGCCGCCGCATCCATTTTGGGGCAAATCAAGATTCTGGGCAAACCATTCGACTCGCGGGAGGTGCTGGCTCTGCTTGAGTATCTGCGAGCTAAAGAGCTGGATACTGTACTTTGGTCAACAAATATCCTGTCAGACTTCGAAGACCTCGACTATTCACCCGGCTTTCAGCATCTGTCGGGTCTATTATATATACCTCTTTCCGCTGATGGTAACGACTTCATCATTTTCTTTCGCAGTGATAACCAAAATGAGAATCGCTCAGGTCCTGTGAATGTTCCGCAAGAAGATCTTGACAAGCCAAGTCGGCAAACTGAATGGTCTGCCGCGGAGTTTGGAAAAGCGTCCATCTTGTCACTACTCTATCGAACATTCAGTGAAATTTGGCAAGAGAAAGAAGCCGCGATGCAAAATAATCAGCTGACGAGGTTACTCCTCGCAAATTCAGCGCACGAATTTCGTACACCATTGAACGCAATAATCAATTATCTGGAAATTGCATTAGATGGAAGCCTCAATCAGGAAACCCGGGAAAATCTCTCTAGATCCTATTCCGCCTCAAAATCACTCGTCTTTATAATCAACGATCTGCTGGACCTCACAAATACCGAAAACGGACAAAGCCTCATTGGAGATGAAGTATTCGATCTATCCGAGACTCTTTGGGAGGCCACTGATATCTTCTGGGAAGAAGCGAGACAGAAACACGTTGATCTTCAGGTTGTGCAGCATGCCGCATTGCCACCGGTTCTCGGTGACCAACGTCGTGTGCGGCAAGTAATCACAAATTTGATCAGCAATGCCATTCAGCATACTTCAGCTGGTGCTGTCACTATCGAATCATGTGTTCCGAGTGAAGGCTGGGAATCTGACCATATCACGGTGGAAGTGGCTATCCACGATACTGGGTCGGGTATGTCTCCAGAGACTGTCGAGACGCTGTTTTGTGAGTTGGAACAAGTCTCCAATTCGGGATATCTGCGAAATCCAAACCAAGGGAGAGCCTCGAATGATTCGACGATGATGGAGACGGGAAGTATTCTGGGATTGGGTCTCGCCCTTGTTGCTCGCATTGTTCGCAACATGAATGGACAGTTGAGTCTAAAGTCAGAAGCAGGCAAAGGTAGCTGCTTCAAGATCAGACTCAAATTTCCATTGCCAGATCAGGGAGAATCAAACGAGACTTCTCAGAAGCATCCCACAGAACACTCGGCGAGCGGTGAAGGATGTAGTGTTCAATTGCCAGAAGTTGTTCAAGAGGAAAGTCAAGTATCTTGCAAGAAATGTTCAGGCAAGAGCGACTCAAGGCGGACGCCCAACGAGGAGCATGGAAGTGAAGGCGTGACATGTAACTGCGGTGATGAAACATTCACTTCTCCAGGCGATTTTTTGGACGTTGATATCTCACTTAAGTCTGGCGAGTCTCGAAACGTCACTCTTCCCAAGCAGAAGAACGAGCACCCATCCAAAGCAGAGCCAAAGACATCCGTCGAAGGCGAGAAGCAACGCAGACCAAGTGAAACCTCCGCGGAGATGCCTCAGATCTCCAAGCTGCGCATCCTCGTCGCCGAGGATGACCCCATCAACAGCACCATCGTGAAGAAGCGTCTTGAGAAACTCGATTACAAGGTACAAATGACTAGCAATGGCAAGGAATGTGCTTCTCTGTACATGGAATGGCCCCACTCTTTTGATGCCATCCTGATGGACCTCCAAGTAGGTACTATCTCCCCAAAGCTCCCATCAAACTAACCCGTACTCCTAGATGCCAATCGTGGACGGTACTACCGCGACGAAGATGATCCGAGACCATGAAGCCCAATCATTCGAGAACTGCCGCATTTCCATATTCGCAGTCTCCGCTTCCCTGAAGGAGAGCGTTCGACAGGACTACATCGACGCCGGCTTCGACGGCTGGATCATGAAGCCGATTAATTTCCAGCGTGTGAACCAGCTGCTACAAGGATTGGAAGACAAGGACAAGCGAGAGCTCTGCCTCTACAAGCATAGTACCTGGGAAGAGGGAGGCTGGTTTGAATCCGGCGAGGAGGTAGTCTCCTCCGGAGAGACATGCTGATGCGAATCCGATTCCGAGGAGTATGTCGATCTAAGCTTGGGTTGATATACAAAAAGAACGAAACACCAAAAAGATCCAATATCCAACGCAATGCAAGCACAATGAAAGAAACAAGTCGCAGCCTTCGTAATAATCTCAGTAATATTCGGCTAGCCCGAGCGAGGCAAAATCGGGGACTGTATCGCCGCATGTGAAGGATGGCGAATAGGCCTTGCTGGGCATGAAGCCGTTTTTCCACGCCGTACGATAACTCCACTGCGCTGCGGACTCCGTTTGCCAAGTCCAGTAGAACCAGCCCTGCGCAGTCTCGAATACAGACATCTGCGCCTCAGCGTAGGTCTGCAGCCACTGCTTATACGTGTCTGAGTACTCAGATACGTCGGCGTTAGCATCTGCACAGCTGCAGGTCCCATCATCGGCCGTTGGACAGTAGGCTGTCGTGGAACTAGTATCATATGTTCCCTCCCACCGCGTCCCGCGGTTGACGTTGTTAACGTACTGGGTACAATCAGTATCGGCCTGGGACCACTCGCCGCAGATTGTCGGGCCCCAGCCTGTGCTAGTGATGTTGATTGCTTTTATCATGGGCTTCCAGCTGTTGCAGATGATGTCGATCTTGGCGGTGTGGTTAAGGACAATTTCGCCTGTGTTAAAGGTCGTGTACTGGTGGGTGTCGAGGTACATGTTGTCGGGGTGAGTTTTGAACATGTTATCCCACTTGTCGAGGTTGAGGAATCCATCGTGAAAGACGATAGTGGCATCAACTCCATTTTTGCGGACTAGGTTCGCCGCTTCTTGGGTCCAGTTTAAGACCTTCTCTGTGGGTAAAGAGAGCATAAGTGGCTCGTTCACTAGACCGTAGATTGCCACGACATTCTTGTATCGGTCTTGAGCGAAGAATGTGGACAGTTGATCGTGTATCTCGAGAGATCTTTGCCGGTTCAGCTCGCCGTCCGTTCCGTTCAGCCAGCCAATCTTGCCTTGGCGACCACTATGGTTCCACCCATTCTGACTACCGGGAATGCCGTGAAGGTCGAGGTTGACGCGAAGCCCGTATTTGCGACAGTACTCGATTGCGCGGAGTAGGTACCGCCAGGACTGTTTTGCGACATAGGGGTCACCGTCGTAGGTCTTGACGGCCCAGTATGAATATTGGATGCGCACATGGTCAAGTCCGGCCTCCTGGATCTCGGCAAAGTCTGATTCGGTGATAAAGGTTGCATAGTGCTTTTCAAGAGTGCTTGTCTTGGCGGATCCCAATTTCGTGGTCAATGTCCATTCATCGATGATTCCGTCCTCAGACGAATACACGTCGAACAAGGAGGGTGTGATGAATGGTTCAATTGACAGCCATCCACCCAGGTTCACTCCACGAATTGGCTGTGAGCCATAAGGGAACTTTTCGTTCAAAGGAGGCACGTTGTCGTTCGGCCTGGCGGTGTCGGACCAGGTTGAATTAAGGCCCATTATAGACAAGCCGCCGACGGTGTCGTTCGTGAAAGTGACATTGAAACCCTGAGTGTCATACCATGTGAAAGGGTCGAGGTAAGTACCGCGTGCATAAGCCTGGGGGTATAGAAATCAGTAAAGTGCTCCACGTGTTGACGAAATTGCAACTCACAGGAATGTCCTTTTCACTCATGCCATCGAGGTTGGAATTGGCAGGTGAGGAGGAAGATGAACCAGATGAGCTGGAGCCCGAGTCGCTGCTCTTGTTTTTTGCCTCGATTGTAGCAACTGGGATGATGATGGCAAGCAAAACCAGCACCGCTATCAAACTCCCAACAACAATGCGCTTCTTCCTGGACCAGTTCGCCCAAAACTTCCAGAACGGCCGTCTTTCGCCACTCTCATAGCTGCCCTCCCAGCTGTCTTCCTCTTTCCACTTCTCGAAAGCAGGTCCACCACCTCCACGATGCCGCATTCTCATTTCTAGACTCCGGCCTTCTTCTAGATAGGAGCCCGATGCAACTCGTGCACCAGACTTGTGCCTCGATCTTCCCTCAACAAGCTCTTCGCCAAGTGCGCCGGCGCCAGCTGCCAATGCAGCCTTCTTCCGCCGCCGCCGCTCTCTGCGCTCCTCATAATGGTCTCGAGAACGCTCCCGATCATAGTCTCGGGACCGTTCCCGCTTCACATCTCGAGATCGCCCCGGACGGTCATCAAAGTCATTCTCTGAAGCCAGCCTAGCTAGCGCATCCGCACTAAGAAGGTGCGACGCACTGCTCGTCGACTCAGTACTCTTGTGCTTGCGCGCCGCCGAAGCAGCAGCAGCAGCAGCCTCCAACTCCCTCTCTCTTTCCCTCTCCCTCTCCCTCCGCTCCCTCCGTCTCTGTCTCCTGGCCTCAGCCTCAGGGTCCAGCGACCTCTCCCTCCCCTCCTCCTTCGCCCTAGACCTCCTCTCCCTCACATCCTTCCCAGGACTCCCCTCATAATCATCCCTCCTCTTGCCCTCCCGATCCCTCTCCCGATCCTTCTTCTTGGGCGATGTAGCAGGCGACTCTTTAGCCTTAGACCTCTCCCTCCTACTCTCCTCCACAGCATCATTGAAAGCCCGCTGCCTTCTCCTGTCCTCAACAGCCTCATTATATTCCCGTTGCTCTTCCTCATCACGCTTCCTCCTCCGTTCTCGTCGTTCGCGGCGCCTCTCGTCTTCATCGCTTTCAATACCCGCACCAGAATCATACCCCGATTCCCCGCGGAACTTGTATTTCCCGCGCGAGGCGCCGGGACTAGATGTGCCTTCGTCCTCGTATCGGGCTGGGATATAGTCGCGTGCGCGATCACGGTCTCTTCTCCGATCCCGCTCGCGTGCGCGATCGCGCGATTCACCATGTCGGTCCCGACTTCGAGATTGGCCTGGCATGGCTCAGCCGATCTGAGGAATGTGGGCTAGCCGTGTAGGGCAATTGCTCGTTTCAGGGGGGGGAATGGGGGACGTGGAATGCCGGCGTGGCGTGGTCCCCCGCGCAAGGTAAATGGTAGGACAAGTCGTGAGCGCCTGAATTCGGCCCGTCGGGATTGTAGTTAGGCTAATTGGGCTTGCATGCTTCGCGAGTGCGTGTTTGAGGTCGGGTTGAGGTAAGTTGGAGCTTGTTGATTGTTGGTGCTGGCTAAACTTCGGAGATTTTGTTTTGCTTTTGCCCTATGCGCGTTAGTGCGGAGGGTGTCCGAATCGAGAGGTAGGCCGCGTAATGGAGGGTGCCCAGCACTGGGCGCTTCTAATAGTCTTGGTTTTGGGTGTGATGGGTGTACCTTCATTTGGGTTCCTTGGTTCTGTCTAATCTTGGATCTTGGTGGGGTCCTGGTTGTGCGGAGCAACGCCGGGTGGATCTCGAAGGCGCGACCTCGGGAGATGGGAGACCAGGGTGCTCATGTGGGTTCAACCAGATGCGTGCAGGTGGTTCTATAGTACATATTAAGACCGGAACTAAAGCTATTCTGAGATTGAGTAACAGCATGACAAGATCGATAGTTATGGTATTTCATGGGATATATAGCACTAAAGACATTACATACACCTATTCTGCTGCCATGAAAATGCAAGCTCCAGCCCTTCTAGACCAGAAGAAAAACAAATTGTCATGTTCATGAATGAGAGAAAGAGAACGCCAAGCATAGATGGGTAAATCAAACATTGTAAACGATGCCTCCCACAATGACGAAAATGGAAATGATTCGATCTGTACAACAGGAGAGGAAAAAATAGATGGAACGAAAAAAAAAAAAAGGTAAATTGTCGCTGAGTCCGGGGAATCTAGAAGAATAAAATGGGTATGCCACAAGCAACCCGTCGTTTTCTGCAGATATATGCAGTCAAATGTATGATGAAACATTCATAAGTGAGCCGGACGTGGCTTCACCTTCGCGGTGGGGCTTTGAAGGTAAATGAAGTCGAAATGGCGCGGACAATCCGAGCCGAGGGCGTGGAGTGCAAAAGAGAGCCAAGTAAACAGGTCGGGGCCTCTAGCAGCGCGAGTATAGTAGCATTGCCCTGAAATTACAAGGCGAGCTGTTGCTCTGGTGCAAGGGGAGTCTACCGGCAAGAAACATCAAAGATGAATCTGTATTACCGACAGCTTGTTCCTCCAATGCGAAAGGCTCAGCTGATGATCTGCCTAGCACCCTCCTTACCCAGAACACCGGGCTCGGTAGGCTTGGGACTGCGATCACGGCCCTTCTTCCGACTGAGGAAGGACAGCATGCCACTGTTGGATCCCTTACCTTTACTCTCCTCGCCCTGCAGCCCCTCTGCGGGCAGAGTTGAGCTATGATTAGCGAGCTCACTCCAGCTACCAGCTTCTTCAAGTACCATCTGCACTCCGCCACCTTTGCTCGTTTTCCTTGTGGCCCCGCCGCGCTGGGGATTCGGAGGTAAAGGACGGTGGAAGGAGGGAGCCGGAGGAGGAATGGGAGAGGGCAAGATGCGCGGTGAAGAGGGCGAAGGTGGCTGGGGGCCGGCCGAATCATTCGGATCGAGGTTCGAGCCGACCGAGGTCATGTTCTCGTTTTGGGGCATTCGTTGGAAAGATCCATCGTGTTGCGGGGTTGAAACGTTTCGGGCGGACGATTCAGGTTGCGAGGGTTGGCGGGCATGGGATGCGGAGGTTGCGGTCGTGATAGAAATGCAGTCTTCAGGGTTTCTGGAGAGAACCTGTTAGCACAAGGTGTGAATAAATCGATATGGGCTGAACTTACATTGCTGCAGCGATAGCTTCCGCGGCAGTGACTTGGAAGCTAACAGTGGTGTAGTCGAAAGGTTCAAACATGGTTTCAATCAAGCGATGGAGCTCATCCTCGCGAATTTCTTTAGCTGTGGCATCATCACGGAGTTCCGCACGGGGCTTCTGCCGACGAGCGCGGGCTTCCAGTGGAGCTTCCTCCAACAGCAACTCCTCCAAATCGTACGTTGCATCGAAATTAGTCTTATCGCTGGAGGGTCGGAAGACAGGAGCGTATTCTTTGCGCTCAAGAGCTTCAAAGTCGATGTCGGCAAAGAACATGTGCTGAGTAAAGCTTTCCCAACCGATCGCACCAATACGGCGAGACCGATCCTTCTCCATCAATGCGCCCAATGCTCGTAAGCAGGGGACTGATACCGCAGGGTTAGTGACGTGGTATTTTGGTTGCGCCTTCTTGATGTTTTCACTCAGAGTTTCCTGGCTGCGGCCTTCGAAGGGTCGCTGTAAAAGAGGTTAGACCCAGCAGCACCGAGGCTACTACAGAAGACATACCTTGTTGTAAATGCACTCGTAAAAAGTGACACCTAATGACCACCAATCAACTTCGTAGTAGTATCCAGTCCCTTCGTAGACCTCCGGGGCCAAGTATGCTAGGGTTCCTGATTTGCTCGTGAGAGGTTTTCCAGGTCGAAAATCGGAGGCAACATTCTATAGCCCGTCAAATTAGCAGTGGACAGAAAAACGGCAAGCATAGCGGAACATACGAAATCAGCCAAATGGACGTGCCCCTCGGAATCCAATAGTACGTTATCGGGCTTGAGGTCACGATGGATGATACCTTGCGAGTGAATATACTTCAAGGCACAACCAAGCTCTGCCATCCAGAATCGCACCGCTTCCTCTGTGAAGCACTTGCGCGAGATATGAAACCGGAGATCGCCACCATTCATAAGATCGACCACAATATAGCTGGAGAAGGAGTTAGTGACCTGGCTCGAACCTTTTACCCGGTCAAGACGTACATATACTCGATATCCTGGAAACTGTATCGCAGATTGCAAAGGAAAGGGTGATTGAGGTGCTCGAGCATTCTGCGTTCGCGAATAATGTTCCGGACACTCTCCGAGCGGACAACTGAAGATAAGGTTAAAAGTGTCTCAGATAGATCGGTGCGGGGGATGGCACACCTTCTTCCTTGCGAATATATTTGAGGGCGAACGTCAAGCCTGTATCTTTCCTCTCGACGATGCGAACCTTTCCGAAGGCACCTTTCCCGACCACGCGAAGGAGGCGGAAGTGGTTGAGGTTGACTGGAGGCAATCAGCATCCTGCACATTTCAAATTACCGGCAACACAAGACCTACCTGCATCATTGCAAGCCACGGGCTTTCCTTGGGAATTTCCCATTGTGACGGGGCGAAACAGTATTCTATGTTCAACTAGCGACCTAGCAACATCCCACTTGGTCGAATTAGCTCGAGAGATCGAATCGCGTCCAACGAGCCAGGTGATTAAGCAACGGGCGAGGAAAGGGAGGTAAGATGCGAGTGTCGATCTTAAATCACGAGGTCCATGGGAGATTTGAAAGATCCCGCAGAATCGCGGAGCGGGAGTGGTTCAGATCCAATGGATCGCGGGCGATTTCGAGCGTCAGGTCGACGACAACGCGAATCGATGGATCAGAGCAATGCGACAAGATTACGCAAGCATCCAGAGGGAGTGAGGAAGGTAGGCGTCTGGTATGTATATCCCAGATCTCAAGAAAAAAAGGCGAGGGCCCGGGAAGCTAACGAGCGCCCAAAGCGCGCGGGTGCTGAGACAGGTAGGGAGAAAGACGCCGACGGGAAGTGAGACCGAGAGGAACAGGCACAAGAGATGTGCTCACAAAAGATCGAATGTCTTATTCTTCCTCCAAGACCAGGAAGGTTGAAAGAAAGGGGAGGCCGAGCGGTCAAGAGGTCCTGAAGGCGGCAATAACGTGGCCAATCATCCGGTGAAGAGGAAAGGGGGGGAACTTGGTCTCTTTTTACTTTCGCGCTCTTAGTCTCTGACGACTCTGAATGGTGTCGATCTACATCTTGCCCCCCCTGTCTGGCGCTCTCTTACATCGGCCTCGGTCTCGGGCTTTTAAATGCTCTTTTTACGTCTCTCGGCCTTGCCTCGAACAGACAAGTTCTGCATGGGGACCCACGGACACGAAGGGAAGGGGAGAAAAAGAGGGTCGTAGCTAGTTCGACGGAGTCTGAACTACAGTAAGCGGGCCAGTGGAGGCCATGGAAACTCCTCGGATACGTGAACCAAAGCAGTTCCGCCCGCAGAAACCCAGTGCTCTTTCTCTCTCTCTCTCTCTCTCTTTCTCTCTTCCCCGAAACTCTGTGCCACCTGGCAGTGGGTTGTGCTGACGCTCAACCTCTCCCGCTGGATCCCGCCAACCACAACCCCACATGCAATTGGCGTCGGACTTGTCATGGCTATGCAAACCGGGACACGTCTCGTATCTCGTGGCCGCCACGTTTTCCCACCTAGGCTGAGACGCAGGAGATTGCAGATGCATGGATTGTCTCGACCCCTGTCGTACAGGAACGGCCGTGGAACAGCGGTAGAACATTCGACACGTCTTTACATGCTGAGACGGTGTGATCTGTCCACCTCCCTGCAGATTCTCCACACCGACACTGCGAAAGGGGATTGCTCACTCTGTAGCTTCTGATTCGTTTAGGTCTCTGTGTAACCCTCGTCGACGTCTCCTAAAGGCTAGCGTCGCAAGCTCGCAAGCCGTGACAAAGAATGCACACCTGGCAAATGCTCCAAATGCCCTAAATGCCCTAAATGCCCTAGATGTCCCCAACTGACTATTTAAGTTACCGGGCCCAGCTCCGGGAGCCCAATGGACGTGAAGCAAATGGCATCCTTGCAGTTTCCTGAAAAAGAAGAGATGGTCCCTGCTGAAACTGGCGGTTTCATGGTCGGATTTTGGCCTGGCCCCTGCGGACTACCCGAACCAGAATCGCGCTAATGCTGAATTTTGCAACATTGGCTTGGAAAGCCTGCAATTTACTTCCCGTCGATCTCGCCAGCCTGTGATGCCGAAGCTACGAAGCTAACCGGCCAATCGGCGAAGGAAAGTGGGCTCGCTTACAGTAGCTTGCCACCGATCTCCCGATAGTGCAAATGATTGTGTGACCTCCGTCATTGGATAATCGGTAGATGGCTTCGCCATCCATCACCCGCATTGACAGCAAACCTTGGATGTATATCCGACGCTATGAACCATATCGCCACTAGACTACCTGATTTGAGTTCTGGATCTATCCGTACTAATACTAGTGATTATATGCCAAAGTCCAAAATAGAGAAATCATTTTGCTCGTGAAATATTGCTAAATTGAGAGTAGCGGCATGACCACCACTTCCATTCTAGACTACGGCAGAAAGTTCTACGAACTGGGAGAATGCATTCATGAAATTCACTACCCAGTGTGGTCTTCCCCAACCTCACAGCGCCCTAAGATGCTCCAAATCCCCTTACCAGACCCATAAGATACTAGGGCACTATAACGAAAAACACTCTGCCCGATCTAGTTCTCCAATTGAGACGTCTAGTCTTTGTAGGAACAAGCTGTGAATGTTGTGCAAAGTAGTCGATCAAATTCAAGAAAGATTATAGATTATGTGTCAGTCAACGGTTGTGCCTGCTCACTATGTTCGAGTTGTTGGTACTGAAGTCACGGGATGTGCACCTTCCTTCATTGATGTCGGCCAACCTTCTCGTCTCAACACATCTCCCTTTCTATTCTCTGATCCCAGTCCTTAATTCCAGAATGCCGGAAGACCCTCGGAGCTCAATGGCAACCGGATGTCTTTCACCATACTTTAAACCTCGACCAATGGTCCCAGCGCCCCATCGACCACCCATCCAAAAACCACCCCTGCTAATGCAGCGTCCTCAAAGCTCTGGAATTGACCTGGCGGGGTTTTCCTTTGCAAAACCCGCTGCCTCCCAGAAGGCATTCTCGTTGCGACCTCCCCCCAAGCAAGGTCTGATCAATTTTAATTCAACTTGGTCTGCGAGGACAGTCGAAGACCAAAGTAAGAATGACGGACGGGAATCTCAGCAACCTGCATCAAATGAACAGTATGCTAAGGGTGCTTTTGTCTTGTTTAAAACCTGGCTAACAACTGTGCTTAGACTCGCGAGGCCAGTTCTCGAACTTCAGCTTCCAGGCACTGGTGAAGACACCCAACCGCATCCTGATCCCTCATGGACCTCGGGGTCTAGTCACGACAAACCATTGAAGGCAATCGCTGAAGCTGCCATTATCAAGAAGGCTCAGTCATCAAACCCGGCATATGGGCCCAAAGTAAGAGCTGATACCGTTCAGCTAACGGGCCCCAGCACCGGTTTCGATACAGAGGTATGTCCCCAAATAGCACTTGAACTTCTTTTGCTTATGATCCAAAGGCCGACACATCCCGAGCAAGCTCAGTTCAACCCCCTCATAATCGACTTGCAAGGCTTAACTCGGAGACTCCAATTCCACTGACCTCCCAACCATCGATTCGCCCCAGCAATGACAATCGAGTCGCTAAGCGTCGCCGACAAACCCTGAAAAATGACCCTCCTTCTCGGAAGGATTCATTTCCCGATACAACAAGCTTCAAAATGCAATCTGAGGAGAGGCTCTTCGAACTTCTCATCGAAAAAATAAGGCAGCGTGAAGAGCAAGAAGCTGCTACTGCTGAGCTTCAGTGTCACTTGGAAGAGCAGAACCTTCGTTTGAAAGATGAAAATCAAAACTTGAAGCAGCAACTGCAAGTAGACCATGAGAGACTACAGAAAACAGTTGCGGAGTCGAAGGTATGCCGGACCCAGATGGACCATTGGAAAGAGAAGCTTCGCAGGTTCAAGGATGTAGTCAACGACCTGGGCAAGGAATACGACACTCTTCGGAACGAGTCGGACAAGTTCAAACTCACAACCGAATCGCTTGAAAAGGAAAAGTCTGAGCTCATGCACGCGATCGATGACATTCGGCTTCGAATCGCACGCGCCAAAGCTACCATCGATGAACGGGAAATCCAACTGTTAAAGAGTGAGAGTGATGCAGCAGTCCTTCGGCAAGGTCTGAAAGCTGCAAAGGAACTCGGAGAATTGAGCAAATCAGAGTTGGCCAGCGAAAAAAAACGATCTGCCATCCTCGAGTCTTATATTCAGAACTCTGCCCGAAATCAGACCAGGCAATTACTTCTCATTAAAGAGGATCAGCGCAAGCTGATTGAGAGCTTCAACTCGGGGATTAAGTGCCTTTCTGAGGAATCAACTGCCCCGAATGATACAATCCTTTCGGAAGTTAGAACATGCGCCGACCGACTCTGCACATCAGTTGAGACTTTGGGCGAGAAATGCAACTCGGAGAGAATAGAGGTTCAAGATTTCACAAACACCATTCATGATGCTATCTCTCAGTAAGTCTTCTGCCTTCAGGTAACAGGATGGCTGTTCTAATCCTAGAGGATAGCTTGGACACTATTTCAACGCAATTTACCTTCAGCGTTGAGTCAAGCACCATGTCCAATGCAAATGCGTCTGGAAGGGTCCAGGAGAGCTTGCATTTGATTGAACGGCGACTTGATGCCGACTCAACGCTTCTTCAACAGCTTGAGAATTGTGAGAGCTCCTACAGAAGTCTGAATGGAAGAATCGCTACCATAGAACCCACATTGAACAGTCTCAATACTTCTGTCAACTCTTTGACGACCACTGAAAGCAGTCTACTCGGGGGCCTCAATGGCTTTTGCAAGAAGCTTGCCGAGGCGCAGGTTCAACCACCCAATCCTGGGTTAGAACTGGAGTTATCAAACAAGTTCGTCGAGAATACCCAGTTGCAGCTTCAACTTCAAAAAATTTCACTCGAGGCTGAATCTCTCCGGCAGCGACTTGATGAGCGCGAATCACAAACACTTGTACTTCAACAGTCATTGATAGAAGCGACTGCAGAATGCCAGAAACTAGAGACCCGAAACCACAGAATTGAGACCGAGAAGTTGGCTATGCAGGGCGAGGCAACTCTGGTTGAAGAGAAAATTCGACATGAACTCACCGCGGAGAAGAGCACAGCAACTGACAGTATCAGAAACGAATACGAGCAAAGGCTGCAAACCCTCCAGAAAGAGAGGAATGATCTCGAGAATAGATCTGAACAAGTTCTTGTCCAGCTCGGGGAGGTTCAAGATTCCTTGGTGAGTACAAGAATTGACTGGTTGCAGACAGTCACACTGACAATTTTCAGATTGAAGCCAAAAGAATTGTTGATGACCAGCGCAGAGACCGCGAGGCTTTGGTACATGATCCACCTGGCTCCTATCACCCATGCTAATTCGGTTAATCAAATCAGGGCGAGGAGACTAAGCAGCAGATTCGAGAGCTCACCGCATCCTACTCCGAGGCTATGGCCAAGATAGATTTGCAGGCAATGCAATTTGAACAGTATCAGGAAGTCGAGACTACATCAACCATCGAGAAAAGCGATCTTCGCGAGCAACTCAAACAGGTCCAAGAAAAGAACCAGGAACTTGAGCGCGCATTAGCACTGACAGACGGGACATCAAACCTACAAGAGCTTTCCGCCAACATTGTGCCCTTTGCAGCTTTCGAAAACAGGATGTCTCCAGATAAAGATCCGTCGCCGTACGATGATCCGGCCGACTTTGCAATGCTCTTCATCACAGACGAGTCAGCTCCGCCGTCGCCTGCTGCCAAACCCACAAAGCCGCCCGTAATCAAAATAAAAAGCCCCCCAGCAAAGAAGGATTTGCCACGGCCAGTGAAGGACGAAACACGCATCTTTGACCTTCCGGAGAATTTAGACCAATCTCAAGCCAACAGAAAGCGAAAGTCCGTCAATGCCGATGCAGTGCCCTCCAGAAAAGCCTCTGAGCCCACTTTCAGGACAAATTCTGGCTCGATGCAGGCCCAAGGAGGCCTTGAGGATCACCCTAACAAATCATCCAAGCACGTTCACAAGTTTACTTACAGTCGTGTCCACACGACATCCACCAAGATTCAACAGGAGCAATCCACAGGCCCCGCACGGCCTTCCACCATTGAGCGACGGACTAGTCCAAAGGGCCTTGTTTCTGCAAGCAGTGGAAATCATCCAGGTGGCATACCGAACACCCGCAGCCGTGGCAGACGCCGTTCACGAAGTGAGTAAACTGGCCCGTCTGGCGCTCTGGTGACTTGTATACTGACACTCATCGACAGGTGAACGCTATGATGCTAGGTTCAGCCAGGAAGGCTAATACCTCAAATCGGCCAAGCGAACGCAACCACTGACTCAAGTAAACCGCTATCCCTTCAGCGGTCACCCTGATACTTCCAATAATAACAGCAACCGTCCCAGGCATGTTTTAGTATATGTGTGTTATGTTTTGCCCTTTGCCCAAGTCCCTTTATCAGACTGCTTGACCCCAATGTTGTCTAAGCCTTACCACAGTACCCCATATTGACCCAGGAACTCTGTTATCCAAGAAAATGCAACGATATAGTGGAATTGAATTTTATTTTCAATTGAGAACCCAAAGCAATTATGCTCTAAAACGCCAGACACAATGCTCCATCAAAGAGTAGTCCACTGCGTAGCAGTCGAGTGCAGGGACATAGCCCTTACTCTTCCCAGGATATAATGTACACATAAAATTGATACACGCTCCACACATCTCCGTGCAACGATTGTCATTCCAGAATTGAAGTTCGAGTTCGAGACCAGGTCGGGATCGGAGTCGAGGTAAGGTCAAGACCTCCGAATAAGCGCGAATGATTGTCAAGATCGCGAGCTTCGAATTCCGAGTCGGCAGCTTTTCAGGCGATTATCGTCGCGCCGGAGAGAAATTGTGAGTCGTTTATTTCGCCTTTCCACCCTTGGTCGCCTCGAGGAAGAGCACCTTCTTCTTCACGACGGGGTCGTACTTGAGCATGCTGAGGGGTCGGTGCACACGAGGGCGCATCATGGTGCGATAGTAGCCCGTCATGGCCATGGAGATTAGCCGGACGGCGATCGTGCGTGACTTCGCTGTGAAGGAAAGAGTGTTAGCAGGTTGGTCCGGGGTCCGGGGTCCGGGTGTTGCGATTTCGATGTTGGGGCGCGAGCGCGGAGAGTAATTGGAGCGATGCGATGGTTCATGAGGTTCATAGGAGCGGAGACGCGGATTGACTAACCTTTCTTCGCCATTTTGCTTGACGTCCCGGAGTATTTGTCTGGATGTCCGATGGGTTGGAAATTCGAGGGCGGTTACGGGCAAAACCGTGGTGGTCACGTGCCTCGATTAGTCATCTCACCGCCCGAGCTTTCCTCGAGGACGAGGGCTGGGTTGATGGCCTTTGGTCCGGCCCGTTAACTAACGACTAAAGAGATGACCTAAGAGATTTAAATTGTTTGTTATACTGGTATATTGAGGAATCAAAACATAATGCCACCGTCTGGACTACAGTGCATGATCCTGCGGATCTCAACATTTCCACAATCCCAAACCAAAACCATTCGACATTAGGCCCTTACCTGGGGCTTTAAGAACTAAATTCACAGTTAACGTTTGTTTCAGTGATACATATGCATATATACTAATAGGTACTGTTTCATAGACTTTTCTAAAGTTCAAGAATTGTATAAATTTGAGAGAGATCAAATCAATAACCTTCGAAGTTTTTGAGCGCAACATGCGAGAACAGTAACTCGCATCTTGCCTTTTTCTGCCTTCCTGGCCTGGTAACCGTGTAAAGGATCCTGATAAAGTGCCTTCATCCGCTTTCATGCCCAGTTTCTTCTCAAATAGCATTCTCGCAAGATACGTGTCCATAGGTTCCACTGTGACAATGTCGGTGTCCTCCACCATTCTAGTCAGGCCACGCTTATTCCGACTTGTGATGATAATGGAACCATTCAAAGTCTGGCGGAAATAAGCCCAGATTGATCTGTTTGAAACTCCGTGCGGATCATGTTCAGAGCCACCATGCCTCGTTGGCGAAACATTGAAAAGATACTGACTGTCATCGACGTTATCGAAAACAAGAATCCAGTCTCCCTTGCGCTCATTGTGGAGCCAGTTACGGAGCAACTGGAGTATATTCGCCTTGGGATCCTGACGCCCAGTTATCCTTAAACGATCCGCAACAACCCGACAACTCTGCTCAAACCGCGTGGCATTGCTCGCATGAATCCACAATACCCAAGTATTTGGGGACTGGTTTCGTACGCGGTAAGTATATTCTATGGCAAGTTGTGACTTTCTTTTGAGATATCATCCTTCAGCAATAGCCTGTCCACGGGTTGTTTGAACTCACCCGACCCCGCCTAGGCCAATAAGCGCCAATCTTGACCCCGACGCGAACCCTTTCTCCTGAATTTGACTGAGTAGTGTCTCGCGATGGGGACAAAATCTGGATCGCGGCGGAACGGGACAGTCGCTAAAAGGGTCGGTGGAATTTCTGGTCACTCTAGGTGAGAAGCAGTCACCATTAGTTTGAATTCTATCCGTTCCAATGCAAATTGCGCTTCGGAGGTCACGTACGAGGGTGGACATTGATTGAACCATTATTGACAGCCACTTGGCTTCCCGAGTTTCCATTTCCAACGGATATCGACTCCATGGTTAATATACCACAAACAAGTCGATGGCTTGAGGAAGATAATTCAGCATGTGGAAATGCCCTTCATTATGGAGAGGGGGGCCAAAATTGGCCATTTTCAGCCCCAGCCTCAGGTAACCACGGCGTTTAGCGCTCACCACTACCTGTCAGCGTGTTGATTGGGCTGCAAATGGCAAAAGACGACTAGTCTGCGTCGGTTAGTTTCAGCCCCAAGAAACCCACCTTCACCCCACCCTCGACTTTTGCCCACGAAGGCCTTTAGCTTACCTGGTCACATCTGTGATCTCGTTATGTCTGATCCAAGGAACTATGCCGTCGGCTGGATTTGCGCGATCACCGTCGAATACGTTGCTGCCCAAGCTTACCTTGATGAAAGGCATGAGCCACCGGCATCTTTGCCGCCCAGTAACAAGAATGACTACACCTTGGGCAGAATTGGGAAACACAACGTGGTCATCTCCGTTCTACCGATGGGAGAGTATGGCACATCCTCAGCAACACACGTGGCCGAGGGCATGATGAATAGCTTCCCTAATATCCACATTGCGATGATGGTTGGAATCGGCGGCGGTGCACCGAGTCCTAAACACGACATTCGCCTTGGCGATATAGTCGTCGGCATTCCTGGGAAGGGTCAGGGTGGTGTGATTCAATATGACTTTGGCAAGAGGATACAGGGCCAGAGCTTCCAGCTCACGGGCTTCCTTAATCAATCGCCCTCTATATTACGTGCAGCGGTAAATGGCCTCGCGGCTCAGTATGAGAGCGATGGTCATCAGCTCGAAGAAACTATACTCGAGGCTTTTGAGAAGAAACCACGACTGCGGAAGAAATATCAGTGCCCAGGTCTCGCAAGCGATCGGCTATACAAAAGCCAATATGTTCATGTCGACGATGAGACCCCATGCGATAGATTGTGCGATCCCTCCTGCCTGGTCTTACGCGATCCACGCACCGAGGATGATGATAATCCGGCGATTCACTATGGTCTCATAGCGTCGGCTGATCAACTGATGAAAGATGCCTTGGTTAGGGATGAGTTGGCTGCACAAAAAGATATATTGTGTTTTGAGATGGAAGCCGCCGGGCTGATGAACAATGTCCCTTGCCTTGTGATCCGCGGCATTTGCGACTATTCTGATTCCCATAAGAACAAGGCCTGGCAGGGATACGCCGCCATGGCAGCAGCAGCTTATGCCAAAGATCTATTATATCGGATTGTACCTCAGCAGGTGGAACAGGAGACAAAGATCACTACCTCCGTGGATGAACGTAATCAACAGCCACACATCACGTTTGGAGCCAACAACTATGGTTTCCAAGTTGGAATGAATCATGGCTCAATAAATGAAGTGAGGCACTAGGAGCATGCAATACAGTATATTATCTTTGTCCAGGTGTTTCCAGACAGGTTAACTCAGATCTAGCGAGGGTATAGGTATTCAAACCCTTATCCCAATATCGACCATTTATCTCAATAAAGGGTTATTCTTTTGGAATTGCCAGTATCCAAGTTATTACTAAGTTTAGACTTCGGTGTCTGCGTGTAACAAAATCATCTTTTGAGCTCACATCCACGGGCACCACGGCACAACAGCACCTCGCCCCGCAACACCCTTCTCCCCAAACTTCTCAACATACCACTTACGCCCCCAGCGAGCATGAGGCAGCATATTGGCAATGGCATTGATGGCGAACAGCACAGCAGGCAGCGGCAGCGGCAGCCCGTACTTGTCAGCAGCCCACACAGCAGGAACAACCCACGGCGCAGGATGTAGGCGAGGTGCAACGCCGACATTAGCACCAGCGCTGGCAACATTGGTTTTCGCAAAAGCAGCCAGAGGAAACACGGCAGTACCAGCCAGAGCGAACCCAGTCCACTCAATCCACTCGAAGACATAATGCGGGTACAATATGGATCGGAAGACGCCCTGAACGGGTGGAATCACGTAGACTTTGTGGTACTTCCCATCGCCTGCGGGGGTCTGTGAGTCTGATTTCTTGGCCGCTCGCTTCTCGGCCTCTTCTCTTCTGAAGCGGAAAAGAGCTGTTTCGGAGTATATATTGCCTGCCATGCCGATAATGAAGAGTGCGACTCCGATGAGGGGAATAACCTCATGCAAGGGGGAGGGAGAGGATAGGGAGGTAGCCAATGCGCCGGTGCCATCTGTTTTGAAGCCCTGCACGGGAACAGCATAGCCACGCACCCAGCCTGCGATGCAGGAGGAATTGAGCCAGTTGAATACCATGGCATTGACCATGATGAATACGTGGATAGGGGACATGCTAGGTGCTGAGAAGAAGGGGGAGATGATCCCGCGGTTGAGATAGTGGATGCAGTAGAGGGCTGCGATAAGTTGGTTTGATGCTGGCAGCTCGGAGAAAGACGGCGAGCCAATGGAGAGGTTGTAGATCAGGTTGATAGGACCGACAATCTCCATTGCAGACCAGGCAATCCGGCCTGGGATGTTCAAAAAAGAACCTTGCAGGCTGGTTTTGCCAGCTGGATGCCAGGAAAGCAGCCATTGAAAGATTGTGCACTGAACCCCTTGTTAATTTTGCGTTTCTTGAGAGCATTGGACTTGTGTCACTTACAACGGGGAAGTATTGGAAGGTAGTGAGTAGGGTTGTGTACGCTGCTGGGCTTGGTGGGAAGAACTCGGTTGGTGGGGGCAGCGAGGCCCAGATGGTGGAGAGGGTAGCTCCCATGGTCAATTGAGAGAACATAGATGTATGGAGGAGAGATATGAAGAAAGGGAAGTTTAAAGTAAAGCTAGAATTGCCGGGATAATAGGGCAAAGCATAAACGAGGCGGTGATGTAACCCGCCCAAAGAGGAAAGCGGTCATGATCTGGAGACTATTTCTACCGATTTGCATTGGATCTGAGGACTATATACTTCTAGAAAATACTCTTAGCCTGCCGTAGTGTCCATCTGCTCTGGTGCCTTCTTGCCAGTCTTCTCACTAACAAATGCGTCGATCCTAGCCTTGAGCTCCGTGTCTGGCAGAGGTTAGCAGTGCACCGAGGGGATATATATCCTACGAGGGTCTTACCGGGTATCACGTCCTCCATTTTCAAGGGGACACGGTTGAAAGGATCATGTGGATCACTTAGCAAGTGTGTGCGGATAGTGTCACGATCAATGGACATCCTGGAGCTGGGCAGGATGACGGGGTCTTCCATAAGGGTGTACATAAGAGGATCTAGTCAGACAATTAGCATCGGCTTCACAAAGGGGGACAATAGGAGTAAAAGTACCAAGGAAATCATCTGGGATTTCGCCAAGATCCTCCTCAGCCTGTTCGTCGAGTGCCTTAGCTTCGGCAACTTTCTTTTGAAGCTGACTCCAGCGGCGCATCTGTTCGGGTGACTTGAGCGACCACTTGCGCAAGATCTCGGCGGCCTTCTCAAAGTTTTCAGGCTTGTAGGAGCGCCCATCACGGGCAACGGCCGTAATGAAGTTCGGTTTGGTCATCAAATTCAGGTACACGTCGGTTATTTCGCTAAGAAGAGCCCGAGGGTTGAATCCGTATTCTTGCAGGTTATCCACGCGCAGGGTGGAGCTCTTAGGGCCTACCATGGCATCGAGGTTGTAATCAAGCATGTCAGCCAGACGCTGTACAATCTCTGGCATGGTAAATGAGTCTGCCAGTGCATCTGTGAAGAGCTTGAGCATGAAAACTGTCTCGTTGGTAAGCTGCATGTATGACTTGGCACTTCGTTGGGCAGATGCCAAGTGCTCTTCGCGCTGCTGCCGAGTGGTCGGATCCATTGAGCTGCCTTCTCGCGCAAGCTCTATCTGGGTAGTGTTGATGGTCTTGAAGGCACCGAATGATTCGTCGAGCACATATGTCACGTCGTTGAGAAGGAGGTTGACAAAGCGAACGAAGAAGTCCAAGTTCTGGCTGGCCTGGATTGACAACTTTTCACGGTAAAGTGTGTTAGGCCAGATACACTTAATGATCTGAAAGATCTCGTAGCGAATGTTGAACTTGTCGAAGAACTGCGTGTGCGTGCCAGTGTGCTCTGCTTCAATGTAAAACTTCATGACAGCATGCAGGAGATACTCGTTGGCAAACGGCATCGAGTTGAGCAAGTCTACGAGAACACCAGTCGCACCACCGGGGCGAGGCCAGGTTCCGCGGAACAAAATCGAAACCAGACCAGCCTTCAGATATGGGTTCTTGATGTATGCTGAGCTCTCCAGGAATGCAATGCACAGCATCACGAGCTCATCACCTTGCGTGGCTGTGATAATTTGGGGCATGCACCACATGATGAACTTGAAGTTACTGACAATATCCTCTAAGAAATATTCAGGCAGACATTTGAAGACATCGGGCTGCTCTTCGGGAAGAGGCAAAGTGATCTGTTGCTTGGGGAAGTTCACGCCCGAAACGAGTCTCAACAGCCAGACGGTGACGTATCGCATGAACATCATTGAGCGACCCTGCCATTGGTCGTCGAAAAGCACGCCCTGCAGACTGTACTTAAGGGCAAGACCCAAGTCCAACTTGTCTTTATACTTTTTGAGGGCTTGCTCAAATTGGCGGAGGTGTATGGGGTTATTCATCCACTTATGCCGTTCGAGCTCAAACTTGGTGATGGTAGATTCCATGTGTCGCAGGTCTTTCTCGAGTTGTTCCAATTTGGAAGTCAAAGACTCGCTGCCGTAGTGGTGGGCAGCAACTGTTAAGAAAAAGACCTCCGTGATGAAGTTGGAGGTTCCTTCGGCCTTTTTGGAATAGAAAGCATCTGAAGCATGCTGATCTGCGTTGATCTTGGTCTCGTCGCCCATATCCACTCGGGAGTTCCGGTGCAGATACTCCGCATCAATTCTATCAATTTTGCTGAAACTCGCGTCCATGAACGGCTCGCAGAGTTGGTCCAGACATGTGGTAATATTAAACATGAATCCATCAGATGAAACCTGCGTTGGGTCGACCTGCATGGCCCGTCGCTTGTGGTTGATATTCAACGCAGTAGCGAACCAGTCCAAGACTTGGTCTCGGGCCTCTTTTGAAGCACGGATCATATGGTTGATGACATCGAGAAGATCCGAGCTGATGATTTGTTGTGTCATGCGAAGAGATCGCTGGGCATTGGAAATGTACGCCTGGTCTCTAGTTTTGGGGCTGGAGAAGAATGACATCGTCACGTCGGGTTGAAGAGGCGATAGGCGGAACCATGGTCCTAGAAGAGTCTCCTTTTCAAACTGAGCCGGGTCTCTCGAAGCATTAAAGATGGGGGACTCTGTAATGGCAGAGGCAATGGCCGAATGACGGACCAGGTTACGCAATGCGCTGCAGTAGGATTTGTAGTCTTCGTTCGCGTTCTTGGAGGATAGCTCGGCACTCAACTGCTCCACTGCCGCAACGAAGGCAGGCTTGACGCTCTCATCCTCGTCAAATCTCTTCACAGCCTCGCTGATAAAGTCAAAATCAATGCCCTTATCATCCTCCGGGTCCAATAAGAGATACTGTGCCAACGGAGAGTGTTCGGGAGAGTCCAACCCAAACATTTCGGGCATCGTAATAGCGAAGATGCAGTAGCTCATGCAGAGACGTCGCGCCTCGCACAACACCTGGAACTTTGGATCATCGTCCCGTGTTTTCCGGAATCCCTTGTGTAGTTTTGTGATACGCTTCCAACACGGGAGCAAATAGTCCAGCGGGCGTCGCTGCTCCTGATTCGATGCAGCCTCTAACAGTGCCTGGTCCAAGATCGACGTCTGCATAAGTAGCTCCTTGCCCTCGCCCTGCAGCTCGCTCTGCAACCCAGGTAGGAATATTCGCTGTCCATTCAAATCACGCTGTGCGCTCTGTTTCAGGGCCAGCTTGAACACAGCGCCTAGTGTGCGGTCCTCGAAAGACTCGATACTCTCCTGCTTCGTTGGGGGAGGTGTTGCGGGTGAGGAGAGCGCAGGAGAACGAGGCTTCTCGGAACCAAAAGCCGGGGTGATCTTGATCCGCTTTCCTTCAGATACTTGTGGTGACTGTGTCGTGGATGCTGGCCCGCTTTCTGGCTCAGATGACTTCTGTGCGGACAAGGGCGACCGGATGGGGGAGGGACTCGACGCATTCGCAGAAGAGTCAGCAGCGCCATCAGTTGGTGAAGGCGGCGTTGGGTTAGAGAGCTTTGCTAGGCGCTTGTTGCGAATCTAAAGCACACGAGAGATATCAGCAGCTGCGGAGTAAAACGCTTTGACACTGTGGTGGGGGAGGTGGTTTACTGACCTTCTCCGCATCAGAAAGGGAGTCCGACATATTGAGGGGAAAGAGACCTCTGGCGTTTACACCGTGAGGCGTAGACAGGTGGTTTTGTCGAACGCGGGTCAAGTACAGAGCAGCGCGGCGTCTGGGTGAAAGTCGGGGAGTGCGGGAGCCGCCAGGGCGATATGACCAGACACCGATTCAAGGCAGAATTCGCCGGACAAAAGCCTCCGTCAGTGGTAATTTACAGCTCCGGACAAACGACGGAGCAAATAGAGGGGGGATGAGGAAGAGCCGCTGGAGGTTCGGTCGAGGTCGCCGAGATTCCCTCGCATGTTCTAGGTTGGGGATGATGCGCTTTGACTAAGCAGATTTGCGAGACATCAGAAACGATATTATTATTCGCTTCATTTGATTAGTCTGCCTTCTGTGGAATGGAATATCTTACGACCTGCATCTTCAGTAGATAATTTGATTACTGAAAATATGAATATTGATATAGTGTACACTCTAAGCAAAGAAGTAGCTTCGACGGATTCAATATCAAAGTATTCGAACGAGTCACGCAGACCAAATGCATTGGGAGTCAATGTACAAGGGGAAAAGTCATGAAATCCAAAGACGCCGCTCATCGCACATGTGATATGGACACCCTGGAAGTAATAGAGCAGAATGAGAATAGGAATGAGAATGAGAATGAGATAGGCCGTGCAGCCCGAATTAGTCCTTAGCCCTTAGTACCTTCCCCTGATCGAATCTAGCATCCGGCAATGCGTCAGCTCCATAGCCCGGGCTTCCTTCATTTTCTCGATATCTGGGAAGAACCATCCCTGGGCTTCCTGAATCATCCGCTCGCGAGCGTTGACCTCGCGGTCACAGTCATATTTGAGTGATGTCACATAGTCCAGTTCCACCCGGTGATCGAGCTGCCGGAATTTGCGTTGACTGAAGTCCTCCACGTCAACCGGATTCACATAGTACCTGAGGTCAAGCTTGGGCGTTGTGCGGCCCATGGTGTGCGGGGTTAACGGATTGCCCATTCGGTATGTCGGACCGGCCGGGGTTGAAGAACCGGAGAATAGAGAAGAGAGGAGAGGGAGGACGAAAAGCAGGAGGAGAGGTAGTAGTTGGCGAACAAGACTCCAGCCGTCAACTGGAGGTTCGGACTGGCCACCAGCGGTTGGACGAGGCCTGCGGCGGGGAACACCCCCTCCAAATTGATGCATACGAATGCCCGGGCCGCCTCCTCCCATATTGAACACGAACTGGGGACCACCTGAGCCGTCATGTTAGTTACGAAACGTGCCGTTATCATGCGGGACAGATCATACCGAAAGGCCCATCGAACGCGCTACCACCACCCCCAAAGCCTCCGTTGAAAAAGCGGGCGAATAATTCTTCTGGGGATATTTCTGTCGCGTATTGAGCACCTCCTCCTGGTCGCCCACTGCTAAAGCCAGACCCGGCCGATGGACCCGGGGCGTGTTTAGCGTTGGGGTCGACTCCAGTCTGATCATATATGTTCCTCTTGCTGTCATCGTTGAGAATCTCGAATGCATACGCAACCTCTGAAGGAGATATTTAGACGGCGATCCAAGGATATAGAAGTCTGATGATCACTCACTTTTGAATGCTTCCGCCGCGTCTGGGTGTTTATTCTTATCCGGATGTGACAACAGACTTTGTTTATAATAGGCCTTCTTGATCTGTGCGCCCTGAGCGGTTTTGTCGATCGCGAGGATCTCGTAGAAGGCGCTTGGCGCACATTTCTTGATTCGCAGGGCTGCTGCCTCCTGTTCGGGTGTCCAGGTGGCGTTCTGGTTGCCCTGCTTGTGGTCGCGCGATCTCGCGGAGCCTGCACCTTTAGCGTCGGATCCGGAGGCCTTCGCAGACGGCATGATGGTGGAGTATGCAATAAATGTATCGCAGACGGCCCTGAGGGGTCACGGAGAGAGGGAAGAGGAGATTGGAAGGGTGGCGTAGGGCGGCGCAAAAAGGGAGCCCGATCCCCCAGGACAGACGAATGGTCTGTACAAAGATCAAGCAAGTAATCGCTGGCGTGGGGAAATAAAATGCGAACAAAGTACGTTGTGTTGACTCGGGAGGGGGGCGCAAAGGGAAAGGTTAGGTGGTCTTCGCCAAGCGGGTAAACGCCAGTTGCGCTTATCCGTGGTATACGGACTTCAACTTCACCCGCCGCCCTCCCAACTCGCCGTGACAAACAACACAGACCCGGCCCGGTGAAAGACCGACAATCAACCGCCACTTCTTCACAAATTCCTTCACGTCTCTCAAACATTGAACGGTACCCGATCCAACATGTCGGAATCCACTATCGAAGAAACAAAGAAGACGCTCGTCCAGCGTTTTAGAGCTTGGGGTGGTACGTTTTCGGCAGTCTCGGCCTCTCCTGGCCTTAAAATCTAGCATTGCGAATCCAAGTTCCTTATCGAGTTGCGAGGTACCGGGACAAAGCTAACATCTCCGACCAGAAAACTCATTTCCGCCAACGGTGCTCGCCTCGCTGATCTTCGCGCAACATGCCCGCCCCTTCCAGTTCTTCCCAATGCTCTTCCCTCCAGTCCTGCTCTTCACCAGCTATGCAAATATCCAGGGATTCAAGACAGACAGTGCCGGTATTCAAGCCGCCTGGTCCGGATTGTACCTGCTCCTAGCGAGCCGGCGGCGACAGGCTTTCACGACGAAGCTCGGACCTCGCGGGATTGTTCGCGGCATGACCATCGGTCTCTGCTTGGTGAACATGATCGGGGGTGGCCTTGCTTATACCCTTGGCAAGCGTGAGGAGGAGGAAGACCGGAAGTAAGCCAGTGCATGGTGGTCACACGACGCACCTCTCACGTCTTGGAGTGTATGATATGATATGATATATCAAAAATGGATGGGTCTGATGTGCAGGATATTGATGAAACGGAATTGGCGCCAATATACGAATAATCGCGGAAGGCGTTTATGCTCAATTATATGTAACATATTGTCTAGTCCTGGAGACGCTTCTCGGTTTCATATGCGCGGTATGGTATTCAATTGACTATGTACAACAACATACTTGTCGTATCTTCAGATTTTCGGGTTCTCAGAGTACGGCATTTCGGAAAGAACAAATTGCCTCACTTTCTCTGGAACAAGCCAGTCCAGATCCTCCACAGCAGACTTGGTTGCCTCGCGCGCTCTTGTAGAGCTCACCGAAGGTGCACCGGGGGCCCTGCCCTCAACAAGTGTGATCCGCTGTGCCCATTCCCTCCGTGCGCCTTCCCTCTCCATATCACCACGGGCAATGCTGTCGACGAACTCTCTCTGTTCATCTTTGCTCCCCCATTCGTCACTCGGTCGCAACGTCACACGCAATCGATGCTGAGAGAAAAGTGGAATGAGAGGGTCCAAGGTATGCTCCGGTGGATAGTATTTGGGATTGAGGATCCGGATTAATGTATCGTATCCCGTAAGATGGACCTGTTCGAGCGGAGTGGGGTAGAAATCGCAGGCTTCGATTTCCGCTGCCTTGTCAATGAAATAAGGCTTCTTTGTCACAGCGATATCAATTGAGGGGATGTATTTTATCTCCTCACTTGGCTCAGAAGATGCCATGTTTGCTTTTGTGTTTGCCAAATGTGTGCGCAAGTCGTGTGCGAATAGCTCCATCATGGCGAGCCGGTCCTCGAAGGGCGCGGGCTTAGTCACCTTGTCGGCATTCTGGGTGGCTAACAGAAGAAGCAGGCGAGAGCTTGGGTCGAGTCTTTCCAAGAGAGCTGTGCTGGCAATGCGAAGATGAGCGAATGTTGGGGGATTGAAGGACGAGTCTAGCACATAGAGAGTCTTTGCGTGGGAAGTTTGCTCGGCAGGGATGCTAGTGAGGATTTCCAGGTCTTTTGTGGAAGTCACGAATTGTTTCAAGAGAGAGGCGTACTTAGTACGAAGCGCCCGAAAGGAAGCCATTGTTGGTGTGGGTTGAGATGTTGCCATGACGCGATGGTCGACTGAAGTTGCGATAAGCTCCGATAAGCCTATCTTATCGCCTTATCGCGGTGGCGAGCAACGAAGTTGTACGCTGAGTTTTATACTGCGTAGATAGCGATCTAGGTCAAGGGAGCTCAGGATCCTTGGAAAGTATGCGGTGATTTCTACATACGTTTCTCATGTAGTTTGATCTTGAACTTTAAACCCCTGAAGGTCGGATATGTATTCACCACCCCTAGATGACGCACTTGCCCGTCTGGGCATGTCAGGAACGAAGCTTCAGCCCTAGACGAATTTGGGCATATAAATCCAGTGTTATGGCTCATTTTCCTATCAGGGGCTAGTCAACCGGCCCGATTTCCAAGGTTGTAGCTCCACCCAGGCCGAGCCCTGGGAAGGCCTGGGTCAAGACGGTTATCACCCTTCCGTAGGCTCATGAGAGTAAAATTTTTGACGTGCCGAGTTCCAGGTTCTCATTTGAACCGACCCAACATGTAACATTAAGTAGCCCATCTAGGTGCTGGGTTTTGCTCGACGAGAGAAGTGGGGACCAAACCCAGGGTAGGAAACCAGGGGTTCTCATATTTGATCAGAATCGCCCAGTAAATCGCGCAAATGCAAGGACCGTCCCGTAACCAAAAAGTTCCTCAAGGACACTATGAATATATAGAATTGAATTCAATGGTTCATTCAACATGACAGCTCTGTGGATGCAACCGGTACCTTGACGCCGACCTGAAGTCATACACTTCGGCATTGCCTCGGTACCGAGCCATCTCCGAGCTTCGCGCCGAGTTTCGTCCTTGGATGCGGCAGAGCTTTCGCCGAACTATGCGCAACTAATGACTCAAAGACGGTTTTGAACTTTATGGAACTCCTTACAGCCTATCATGCTTAGAACCAAGCAATCTGGGAATCTGATACACCACGGTCTACCTCGGAGATCGGTCGGCGTGCAAGGATTGTGTACTACATACACTGGTGACGTTTTCATACTTCATTCTTATAAATAGTATCCTGCCCCTCGACTCTTTGATGCCTTGTACCTGAGATCATATCAGCTGTACTACATTTGTACGACATCATTCATCTCAAGATGGCCGAACCCATGTCATCCGAATCTCATCCGCGAGATAATCTCCCCGACGCCGACATTCCAGAACAACCCCTGCCACTAGACTACAACTATCCCGATGTTGGACGCAAAGAAGATCCTGTATTTCCCGACGAGTACACCATTGAAACCAGCACTGGTATTGTTCCACAAACGACACTGGAACGAGTTCGCTCACAAGCCTCTACCCGTACCGCTCACACATCCCGCAACGACAATGATACCGACATCGAAAAGGCCAAGGAGTCCACTGAATTTGTGACATTCACCATCGGAGACCCTGAGCACCCGCACAACTGGTCGCGCGCCTATCGCTGGTACATTACCCTCGTCGCATCAGTCTTGGTAGTGTGTATCGCATACGGCTCGTCTATCGTCACTGGTGGATTGGGCCTGATTGAAGACAAATACCACGTCTCGTTAGAGGTCGCTATCTTGACGTGCTCAATTATGGTATGTGGGTTTGCCGTAGGACCCCTGCTTTGGTCACCACTTTCCGAGATCATTGGCCGAAGACCCGTCTACATCATCTCCCTGGCCCTCTATGTCATCTTCAACATCCCATGTGCCCTTGCACCCAACATCGGATGTCTACTGGCCTGTCGTTTCCTTTGCGGTGTCTTCTCAAGTTCCGGTCTCTCACTGGCTGGTGGAACCATCGCCGATGTTTGGAACATTGAGGAGCGCGGAATGGCCATCGCTTTCTTCGCCGCCGCTCCCTACTGTGGCCCTGTTATCGGCCCGATCGTCACCGGTTGGATCAATGTTGGTAGCGGTCGCCTAGATCTTTTCTTCTGGACGAACATGGGCTTCGTGGGCGTCATAATGATTCTTATCGGTCTTGTCCCTGAGACATACGCACCCGTGATCCTCAAGCGACGCGCTGCCAAGCTGCGTAAAGAAAGCGGCGACCCAAACATCATGACGGAGCAGGAGCAGAACAAGCTTTCTTTCCGTGATATCGCTCGCACCAGTTTGATTCGTCCCATCACCATGATCATGACAGAGCCCGTTCTCGACCTGATGTGCATGTACATCGTTCTGATCTACTCCATGCTCTATGCCTTTTTCTTCGCTTACCCTGTCATTTTCCCTGAACTTTACGGCTTCAACGACGGCCAAATCGGCCTGATGTTCATCCCTATCTTGATCGGCGCCGCCTTTGCTCTCATGGTCACACCAATCATCGAGAAAAAGTTCCGAAACGTCTGTGAAACACGGGAACCTACGCCTGAAGACCGACTTGTCGCCGCGCTCATCGGAGCACCATTCATCCCGATTGCATTCTTCTTGCTCGGCGCTACCTCGTTCAAGCACGTTTTCTGGGTGGGACCTGCTTCCTCAGGTATTGCCTTCGGTTTCGGCATGGTTCTGTGCTACTATGCCGTTAACAACTACATCATTGATTCTTACCAAAAGTATGCGGCATCTGCGCTGGCTGCTAAGGTGTTTTTGCGCTCTGGTGGCGGTGCTGCTTTCCCGTTGTTCACTACCCAGATGTATAACCGACTTGGGCTGCAGTGGGCTTCGTGGCTTCTTGCTTTCATTGGCGTGGGCATGGTGTTTATTCCCTACGTCTTCTATGTCTTTGGTGCGAAACTTCGGGCTAAGTTGACTCGGGGTTAAACTGTGGCGAGTGTGTCTTGTCAAATGGAACAATGGATAGCTTCGATGTACAACAATTTGGGGGTCTTGTTTTGCTTTCGCGCTGCATTTTGGGGGTTTTGAGCATTGATTGGGCAGGTCTTGTTTAATAGAGTATAGATCTAATGTTTAAACATGTATAGAGAGAACTGCGATTGAGACAGATAATGGACTATCATTTCTTACATATTTGCAATTTTCATTATAGACAGTGACAGCTTCAAAGCCCTTCACGATATACAGAGATATTTTGATGTCTGTCAGCAGGGGATTAGACTTACTTTCTAGTGGTCTGATCCCAAAGACTCTGAACAGTAACACCATTCGCCCATTTGCCATTTGTGTCATCTTTCTGAACAGTGAAACGAACAGTCTTCTTCTCGCCAGGGAGCAGTGTGAAGGAGTTTTCATCGAAGTAACCCACAACACCAGATGGGTAGTCAAGCCAAGTGTAGAGCGAGACACCTTTCTTAGCCTCCACGGTGAAAGTACCAGCCTTCTCATCATGAGAAACCTCCACCTCAGGATCAACAAGAGCGAGCTGGTTCGGGAATTCAACAGCAACCTGATTACCATGTGTGAAAGTGGTCTTAGATCCGTCAGAGTTAGGAATGCTACCGGTTGCCTCGAGCGACAGAACAAGAATCGCGTTCTTCTTGTCATCAAGGGTCAGGTCCGAGATTTGAGCCGCGTAGACCTCGGTGGTATTGAGACCACCAACGGTGAACTGCTTAGTCTGGGGAGTGCCCGCGTTACCAGAAAAAGGGTTTCCAGACAGATCGACCCAGGTGAGATTCACTGAGCCGTGGGCAGACTCCCAGAGATCGGAAGTCACATAGACTGACAGGTCACCAGTAGTATAGTTCCAGAAGGGAGACACGATAATGGGCTGGTAGATGTCGCGAGCAACATAGTGGAGAACCTTCCAGCGGCCGTCATACTCGATACCGGCCCAGGTAGGAGCCTGCCAGATATCTTCGAGCTGCCAGTAAATAGAACCGAGTTGACGCTCGGGCATTCCACTACCGCGGCGATAGAACTGGATCTCAGACTTGTACATATCGGCTTGGAAAATTTGAGTAGCGTGGCACCATGCGCTGAAGTTCGCGACAGAGTCATCCTTGTTGGGGATGGGGTAGTAGCGCTCAACAGCGATAGTCATTTCACCCATGCCCATTGATGTGTTCTTATAGTTACGTGTCTCTGTACCACCGGGTGGGTAGTGGTGGTTTCGGAGCATGATCGTGCTGCTGTTGAAGTGGAGCTGGTCCTTGTCAACGGCCTGTTCCCACGTCTGGAGACTGGGCATGCTGTGGTAACCGAATTCGTTCGCGAAACGACCAACTGGATAGCTTCCGTAGTCAAAGGCCACACTGCTGTCGTAGTTGTAGTGGTCGGTGTCGGAATAGTATTCGCCAGAGGTGATGTTGTTGTAGCGCTCAGCCATAGGGATCGGAGCAGACACGTTGACCCAAAGATATCCATTGTTCGTACTGCTGGGCATGTACGAGATTGACCGAGTGTTCTCATAGACAAGGGGAAGAATCAAGCTAATGAACAGCTTTTCGTATTCGCCAACATAGAATGAGTAACGATCAGGAGCTGCGTCGTCAACAAGAGGCAACTCCAAGCTCTCAATCTCGTTACCGCCGGCCCACAGCGCCAATGATGGGTGGTGGTTGACACGTCTCACGTTATAGACAACTTCAGCAGCGACATTTTCAAGGAACGTCTCATCACTCGGGTAAAGTGCATCACTGAATTGGAACTCGCTCCACAGCAGAACACCGTATTCATCGGCGATGTCGTAAATGAAGTCCGGGAGGTAGGCACCGGAAGCCCACACGCGGAGCATGTTTTGATTTCCAGCCTTGACGGCAGTGAATAGTCGCTCCATCTTAGCTTTGGTAACCCTGGGCCAGAACGCATCCGGAGGAATGAAGTTAGAGCCCTTTGCATAGAACTCTTTGCCATTGACCTCAAAGTGCCAGTTCGCACCGGGTGCAATGCCTTGGGCCAGCTGTTCGTCTGTAATCGCGAGCCGATTGAGGAAGATGGTTCGGAATCCAGAGCGCTTCGTGACGCTGGCGATTTCGTGCTTCTCGCTGTCCTCGATGACAATAGTCACGTTATACAGGTTCTGATTGCCCAGTCCATTGGGCCACCAAAGGTTCGGGGCATCCGCATCAATGGTGATCCTACCGGTAATGGTTTGTCCACTGGTAACCAGGTTCTCGACCGGGCTCGATTCAAGTATTTTACCGGTCTCGATATCCTTTATCTGAATGGCCATGGAAGATTTGGCGGGTAGAGATCCAAGGTAGTCAATACTGGCATTCACTATCCACGGCTGACCTTGGTCAGGGGCGAGATGGTTGATTTGACCCTTGCGGAAGATGTCTAAGTCGGTGTTCAGAACGTAGATGCCCTCTTCGCGCTCAAATTGCACGAGGTAAGCATCTTGCCATGGGCCAGCCGGAGCGAATGCCGGGCCCCAATCCCAACCAAAGTCAGATTGTTCTTTGCGGATATACCAACGATTAGGGAACTCGTAGATTTGCTGAGGACCATAAGGCCATTCTAAAGAGATTCAGTTAGACTGCACACTCGGGAAGACATCTTTTTGGGACGTACGCTCTGAGTTTGGATCATCGGCAATGGCATTGGCAATCTTGGGAGCACTTCCAAAGTTGATTGCCACAGTAGGGTCATCCTTGCAGCTCCTGAGTGCCTTAGATATGTCAAATGTATACTGACGAAACTGATTATCCGTAGTACCAATAAACTGGCCGCAAAACTCTATTGTGGTAAATGTATCCAGGCCATTGAAGACAAGCCAAGCAGACTGGGCGTTTTCGGCCAGCCCCTTGAGTGGCTCACTTGTGTAAGTCCAATTGTTGTCTGGAATCCAACGCAAGTTGAAGTCGTTAAGACCATGGTATGGGTCATCAATAACGTTTGCAGCAAAGAGATCCAAATGAACCTGGGAAGGCAGATGTCCCGGAGCCGAAACGTTCAGTTCTTTGCTACTTACGGTCCAGCCATCGCCGCCGAGATTCACCACACGCTGGCCAAGCGCAGTGCCCACGTGGAACGTCGAAGGGAGCGCAGCCAAGGTGAGTTTCTTCCACAAATGCATGATTTCGCCGCTCCAAGACTGTGGCCCGTGGTGATCAAGGCAAATATGTAACCCTTTATTATGTTGTTTTCGGGAGCAATCCCCCCGATTTATGTCGCGACACTTCTTGGCCTCCACTTCTGAAGGATACCGGCAGCCACACTAGTGGGGAAATAATACACTGCTAGCTCAATTGTTCCAATCGAATGATGAGGGCTAGAAGTCGGTCGTGAATCGTGCCATATTGTCCCCACCTCTAGCGGTATGGATTAATCTCGCACCGACAGCAGGGACCCCCACGAGCGGGGGAGGAAGCAACGGTAGCAGCGCTGAGTAGTGAGCAAGGTTGATCCTCGGTATTTGAAGGCGGGGAATCTCCGGCTCTGTGCTGAGTGGCGGGAAAAAGCGATGATCGGCGATACTTGGTTGTGGAGTGAGTGGAGGTCAAGAGGGGTCGAAATGGGTGAAGGCACGTTGAGACTGGGGAAGACTTATAACAAAGGCTTAGCTCCATAACCCACTTCCTCGGATAAAGTAGAACTTCGGGAAATGAACGCTATTCCAAGCTCAATAACTACGGAGGCTGGAACGGACCCTTGAAACTCCGAATCCCTGCATTCTAGCGCATTGACCATCAACACCCGAAGCCTTGAAGCTTGTGTTCAATATTGTACAATTCCTCATCTATTCTATATGCTGTCTAATTGAGTTCATGGCCAGTCACCAGGTTATGACGCATCTCCTTTACATCCTCGGGTGAAAAGAAAAGCGCGTTGGTCAGATAGCCTTCAACTCCACCGAATTTACTTTCAAACGCCTTCAAAAATTCCGCCATGGCCTGCGCCCGAACCCCACTAAGCTCTAACATACCGACCGCTTCGGGACTCAGATGGTCGGTGCCAAAGTGAAGAGAAAGTGCTTCGGTCAAGTTTTCGCGCACGCTCTCCAGAGCAGCTCGAGTGAGCATGTATTCTTGAATGATTTCCTCATCCGGTCGGTTGGCGAGGAGCAATATCAATGCTGAGAGAACTCCAGTGCGGTCTTTGCCAGCTAAAGATTTGAGTTGGATTAGTCTTAGTTCAAGTGATATTTGCGACCGCCAATACTAATGATTGATGTGGTCTGTGGGAAAAACTTACCAGAACAATGGAAAATGAAGGGGTCGTTAGGTCGATCTTTGATATGCTTGAAGATTTCCGTAAATGCCGGGCTTGCGGCTTCGAGAATGCCCATATACATCTTCAAAAACCCAGGGACGCCTTGGTCCTCTCCAGCAAAATCTTTAAGATTCAAGGTGGCCGGTCTAGCCCCGTATGGCATCCATCTCGTCTCAATACCTTCGATTTCTGGACTTGGAGCTCGCTCTCGCTCGCCCTGGTTTCGAAGGTCGAAAATCGTGGTAATCTTCAGCTCATCCACCAAGACAGCTTTTCCTGCATCTAAGATGTCGGCCACATTGCCAGACCGGTAGACAAAGCCTCGGCGTAGATTGTTATCGTTGCTCAAATCCCGGATGTTGGAGACTCCAGGGACATTGACGAACGGGGTCTGAGAAATAATCTTCGATACAATCGCATCAGGAATGGGTTCTCTGATATCTGTGTTCAACACATCTTGGGCGTTGTCGGACTGAATCATTGTAGTGGTATGTGAAGAATAGGTTAGATAGGTACAGAGGAAATGTGAGAGGCTCGATCAGGGAATGCTGTTCAAGATATTCAGGAACCCTCCAGGCACGGGCTATGTCGTAATAGCCATTCAGCCGACAAAGATTGATGGTCAGTGGAGTTTATGAGAGAGGTTGACTGCCAATGATAGCGAGCCACCTCGGGTAGCGATGTCATCGCTTCAAACTTGGTGCGTGGTGGGTCCGATTTTTGCGGTGACGTCGGGCCCAGAACAATGCCTCTGTCGACATTCGTTCAACCAGGATGGAACTGCAAATTTTTGCAGGTGGGCTAAGTGCGGTTTTCCACAAAAAAATCAGGTCAGCCTTGGAGGTGTGATGCGCCTATTCATCATCAAACCCAGGAGAAGTTGATTTTCCTTGAAAACCCGAAGGCATTCGTTGTGAAGCACTTTTTGCAATTGATGGAAGCATGTTCCACTGCAGAACAAAGATAGTTGATGGGCTCTATTTTCGAACCAGCTCCTTTCAAGCATTCAATTCTACCGAGATACTTACAGGGAAAATACTATAATGCTTCTTTGTACCCGCAACATATTCTGCTTACCAATTTTGGACAAGTACACTGTTCTAATGCGAACAAAATCTGTTAATATACCATCTCGAATAGTTTGAAACTGGCAATTGTGATTTTTCTCCGTACATCCAGTCCCTAGATTTCAAAGAAGTGTATGCGAGTCAGTTGTAAAAGCTGGAAAAGGTACAAGGAAGAGGGATGGAGAAAAAGGATGTGGGCCATGTAGATGCCGGGGTGCAGAGAGGGGTATACACATAATATCCCTCGAAATCATACTGCTCCGGTCGACGCCCTCTCTGTGAGACTGAGATCGAAATGTGTCGAACATCAGGGCCTTATATCAAAGCCTTTGGTAAGGAAAGTAGAGTTTTGGATCTGTCCTTCGCGTTGCCGACCTGGGCAGGTTTAAAGGTGTCCATGCCATTCAAGTACCACTAATCAGGATTGTCACATCATGAAAATGAGATCCATGAGTACCAGAAGGATTATCCTAGGCTTCTTTATGAAGATTTTTCTTGAATATCGTTAGGTCAACAAGTATGTTGGGGTGCTTTTCGACACGTCATTCTGAACGTCGTTCTGGACGTGATCCTAGACGTGATTAATCGTAGATGTTCAGTTCGATACTTTCCACAATTTTCAATTCTCAGGTATATGAATATCAGAATTCAAATCAATCGGTTGGTGAGTCGGCACTCTTGAAGATTTCTAAGAGAATTGACAGGACACTGGGGCAGTGGGGATGCAATGACAGACCGTAACTAAGCTCTTCTGAACGTTGAGGGGCGATCCAGCACAAATACACCTCCGGTAGGGTTTGGCTGATCTGCAATGCAGCAATCACTCGTGAAAATAACCTGGAGCACTGCCTATTACAAGTAGTGATGACCGACCTTCAGCTCTAAATAGCATAATGTAAGATCTATCATCGCTGGTGTCAAAGGTGGGGGTCTATAAGTTGATCGGAGCCAACCATCTTGGAAGTTCAGTATTCGAGGCAGCCTCAAGGCATACTCTCCGTTTGTTATAATCAAAATCTTCTGATTCATTGAGGTGTTTGTCTGTACCCATTCATCCAACGAGGCATCTAGACACCTGGATAGTAACGAAGGTCTGAGTTGCAGCTGTGCCACTCAAGAGTGGGGACGATAAGCAAACTACGGGATAAGCAGCGGTTCTCTCGTGTGCACCTACCTTCAACCCCGGACTTTTCACACTATGCTTTCACCTACTAAATCCCACGCCATGCGAAACCGAAGGTCTCGGCCATTATCTGCCCAATCTCCTAAAATCAGCAAGGCACGATCATGTGAAGCCTGCAGACGCTTGAAAACACGATGTGAAATTGGCCCAGGTTTCCATCAATGCCATCGTTGCGAGGTTCTCCGGTAAATTCGCTTATAGCTGGTCGCTAGCATCTCTCTGACTTTTTCTAGCATTGAATGCTCATTTCGTGGGGTAGTTCGGAGCCAACAATCTCCAGGACAACCCGAAAGTGACTCCGGAGAGAGTCATCGGTGTGATTGTCATGACAGGTGTGCTGTCAAGTCCAATCTATCCATCAAAACCTACCGAACTAACCGTATAGACTTGTCGCGGTTGAGACAGCTCTTATGCAGATAAAGGCTTCAATGTCGATTCAAGGTACCGGTCGCGACCAAGAGAAGGAGAAAATAGAAGTCAAAGTAGGTGCATCCTATTGCCAGTTTTCGAGCAGATATCTGATGATTGAGTTTCAGTCACCATCAATTGCAGAGCAAACCGCCCGAGACGCGCCTATGAGCCTGATCCAAGAAATTAGAGAAAATATGGCATTACCGCAACAACCATGCACAGCACTGGATCTTTCCGAAGATAGCATTATCGGCAGTATTCTCTCCGAAGAGCTTGCCTCAATACTCCTTAACGGGTAATCACTCCTTGTCTTGAAACCCGATCGACCATATTCACTCTAACCCGGCACTCGCTTCAGATTCCTCAAGTTATCCAGTCGCTGGCTATTTATGAGTACAGACCCCTCCGATATCTACTCCAAGTCGTCACTTCTTCTAGGGACTTGTATCCTAGCAGGGTTTCATAGTATTCCAAGTTTACATGGGTCTGAAACACATCACGCATTGTACCGACACATCCACAGCATGTTGGGCCGGGCGCATCTCGCATCAACCGCTTCGCTCGATACAATCCAATCGATGCTTATATTCTCAATGTGGGATCTACGACCGACACGGGATCACGATCATGGGAATTCCTGGCTGCTGAGTGGCATGGCGGCTATGCAAGTTGTGATGACAACACGTTTTGACCAGCTTCTATGTGCGAACAATCCTGACCAGGCGACTGAATCACAAGAGCTGATGCGCACTTGGAACTTGATATGTCTATGCCAGTTACAGTATGTCTCCCAATAGTAGTTCTGATCTTGGGTTATTTGTCTACCAAATTCGATCTGATTGTTTACTAGATTCTCGGTCGGCTCTGGACGTCCACCTGTCATTGCAAAACAGTACTTTGATGAATGTGCCAAGATCCTCGAGTTCCCATCATACAACTCTCGAGATGAGCTTGTACTGGCAGGAGTGGAGCTCTATCATACACTATGGGATCTGACCAGCTCTAATGTGATTCAGAAAGATACCGCCACATGGCCCGAGATTGACAGGCTTCGGAAAGCCCACGATCACATTTACAGTATGCAATCATGCGGCTCCTGGCATTCAGATTAGATATTAACATAATCTCTAGAGCTCGATTCATCCGAGCCATTGCATTTCGCGTACTCGTGCACCTATCTCATTCTCGCGCGTCGAACACTGCAGCATCTGAACTATACCCAGGGCCAGGTCACCAACGAATCCAAATCAAATATTACAGCAGAGCAGAAGCTTCCTTTCATCAAAGAGGCCATTGAACACTCCCACACACTCCTAACCCTCTTCCTGTCCATGTCGGACCTCACCACTTACATCCACCCCGCCTACGAAAACCTTCTGTGCTCTTTTGCCATGGTCACATTGGCTGAATTTGTAGCTTATATCTCCGATGTCAACGAGACAATGATCCTCATGGAGAGCGCGATCTCACATATACAACATGGCGGCAAGGCTGAACCTGTCAGTCGATGGTCTCTGAATATCATTAGGCAACGTCTTGTTGGGGAAGGAGGGCAGGAACCTCCTATTTCGGCGGTGGCGGATACCAATGTATGTGGTACTTTGATGACTGATGAAGCATTGAAGCCTTGGGATGAGGGAAACTGGAACTTTGAACAGGAATTCCCGTCACTTGAAGAGATGTTTTTCGGTAATGTAGTATGAAATCCAGAAATACACAAACGATACTATCAAAAGGACTTCGTCATTATTTAGTTTTCACACTATCTATAGCAATTTATACTAAAACCAATCTCTGCCTCAATACATAGAGTTGGCTATATTTTCCAATTTGGAAATGATCAAACCGTGCTCCGCAGCTTAATCCCAGCAAAACACGCTTTCGGCTTCTTTGAGAAACCCTCATGCGACTCCATCTTCTGCTGATATAACTCAAAGTCATAGCGGTGGAACAAAGTACCCACAATCAACTGCAGTTCCATAATAGCCACATTCTGACCAACACAAGCACGCGGGCCATACGAGAAGGGGTTAAAGCCGGTCTTCTGTCGCTGCGTCAGGTTGAGCCAGCGCTCAGGCTTGAACTCCTCCACGTCCGGACCCCAGATCTCCTCCATATGGTGAATGGTATATGAGGGCACTGATAGAACAGTACCAGGTGGGAAGTGGTATCCGTCAAATTCGACACCGGGGCCAGGAGCGACGAGGCGAGGGAGCCCGAGTGCTGACGTAGAGTGAAGACGCATGGCCTCGTCGATACAGCGGCGAAGGAAAGGCAGATCGCGGACTTGTGAGTAAGCGGCGATTCCTGAAGTAGCGCCAATCGAATCATCTAGCTCTTTCTGGAGACGAGAGACGATCTTGCCGGGGTTAGCGCGCTCGCCGGCGAGAATCCAGTAGAAGCAGGCACAGGCCGTGTTTGAAATTGTGTCCGAGCCCGCAATGAGCTGAGTCAAGGCTTCGGCTGTGAGCTCCTCACGGCCCATAGGCTGTCCTTTGGAGTCACGGGCTTGGATCAAGCGGGCGAGGATATCGTTACGGTTGTCGACGACACCTCGCTCGGCGGCCTCAATTCGGGTTGCAACAGCGGCGATGGCAATACCAGTCAAGTTCTCGACGGCTGCAATACCCTTGGAGAAGAAGGGATCAGGTAAATACCTGGCAATGGGGCGGAGGCTCGGGAGAAAACCGAGAGTAGAAGAGATCTCGCCTCGTCGGTTCAAGACGTCGACGGCGGGGGCTTTCCTAATAGGACCTCCAGGAACAAGCTGGCTCTCGGCTTCATCCTTCCCCTTGTTCACCATGCCGAATGGAGAACCAAATGCCAAGTCACCGATGATATCGAAAGCAAGATAACTAAACCAGGGCATAGCATTGAATTTGCCATACTTTTTGTTAGTAGGCGCTTTGGCGGCGATCAAGTCCAGCTGTTTCACCCATCGCTCCAAGTTGGCAGCCATGTGAGGCTCGAATTCAGCAACAGATCGGGGCGAGAAGGCGTGAGTGATAATCTTGCGCTTGCGAGTGTGCTCAGCACGGTCGCGAACATTGAACATGCCCGGTGTCTTGGCGATGAACGCTTCATAGTAATGACTATAGGCTGTTAGACTAGAGATTTAGGGTTGAAACAAATGCATACTCTTTTAAAAACCCGTTTCCGTGGCCGTAGACGACGTTCAGGCCTCGCTCATCGGCGATGGAGACATGGTTGAAACCGATACGAACAACTTTCCCATGTTCGCGGTGAGCCTGATCAACAATTTCGAATTTCTTCCCTCGTCGAGCACCTGAGGCGACCCATAGGTTGCTAAATTTAGCGACGAGTGGGCCTGGGACGCTGGCTAGATACTTGTAGGTTGTGAAGTACGGAATCACGTAGTATAGAACCAGCCAGGTCGGGAAAGTGGCCAGCATCCATGGCGAGGCCAAGTGTTCGAGCACAAGAGCTGCAATCGCCATATCGTACAGAATAGAAGTGCTCAATGACGGGCAATAGGCTTGGTGAAGTCTTCGCCTAAATATGATCTTACACACCGATGGTATACCCTTATCTCGTGTTCGTCCCCCGCGTCTTGATCGACTCCGGCGGAGATTCTAGCCAGCACCGTCGGAGACACAGACAGCTCCGTGGGATGAACCCCCATTCTCACGTTGACCACTTCCCCAGTCCGATTTTCAATGCATCTTTCTCCCTCGTACCTACTGCGATCGTATCTGCCAGGCCTATTCTTATCGTGCCAATCAATTCAGCCTGGATGTTATCAAGCGGGACCTTAAGGCTGGGGCTAGACATAAATTCCATATAGCCAAGTATTTCTCGAGCACCGTGAACATCCGGAACGAAGAAAGATTATATCTATGATACTTTGTGATTCCAAAGTCCTTGGACGTGAAGAGCATAGATGGAGTCCTCGGCTGGAAGCGGGGCGGTGAGGGGAGTGACGTGAAAGCCGACGCCAACCGAGCTCCTCCGCATTTTGCCCCAGATTCAGTCTGAGTGTACTCCCTTGTTCTTGACATGATTACTTTCTCATAACAAAAATGTCATTCAAAATGCTGCTTCGGCGTCCGCTTTCAGCGGTGCGTGTGCCGCGATATTTCGTGCCCGTGGTAGCTTCTACCGCCCGCTGGGGAAGCACCGTCTCACAGAGGCCTGGATCTGACCGGTAGGTGAAAGCGGATTGTGCCTTTGTCTTTTTCTGTCTCTTGGAGCTAATAGATACTCTCTATAGGGTCGTATTTCCAGGAGCCATCAATAGCGAGTTCACATCCGACATGTCCTTCATTACTGCCAAAGATCTCCCCACTATTTCTACATACCGAGTAATGAATTCAGATGGTGAGATGGTTGATAAGACGCGGGCCCCACCGAATGTGTCGGATGAAGAGGTTCTGACATGGTACAAGAACATGCTGCAGGGTATGATCAATGTGGCTCCGAATTGAACATGTTTGCTGATCGGTTATAGTGAGCATCATGGACACAATCATGTTCGATGCGCACCGCCAGGGTCGTGTTAGTTTCTACATGGTACGCTCTTCCGTGCTTGAAATAATTGACTTACTAACACCTCCATAGGTTTCACAAGGTGAAGAGGGTATCTCTATCGGCTCCGCAGCAGCTTTGACCCCGGACGATGTGGCTTTCTCCCAGTATCGCGAGGCCGGTGTTTATCAGCAGCGCGGATTTACACTCAAAGACTTTATGGGCCAGCTATTTGCCAATTGCAATGACAACGGCAAGGGACGGAACATGCCTGTTCATTACGGTCAAAAATATCCTCGTATCGTACGTGCCGCGTTAACAACCCAAGTCCGATTACAATTGACTGATTTGAGTTATCAGATTACTGTCTCCTCTCCGCTGGCCACCCAGATCCCTCAAGCTTCAGGAGCCGCATATGCTATGAAAATCAAAGATCTCCAGAACCCGAACCAAGCCCCTCGGGTAGTGGCCTGCTACCTCGGTGAGGGTGCAGCCAGCGAGGGTGACTTCCACGCAGGGCTGAACATTGCCGCTACACGATCATGCCCTGTCATTTTTGTGGTCCGCAACAACGGATACGCTATTTCCACACCTACAATAGAGCAGTACCGTGGCGACGGTATCGCTAGCCGAGGTGTCGGCTACGGAATGGACACAATCCGAGTCGACGGCAACGATGTATTCGCTATGTACGAAGCAATGACCGAAGCACGACGACGTGCCCTAAGCGACGGCTGTCAACCAGTCTTGATCGAGGCAATGAGCTACCGAGTCTCGCACCATAGTACCAGCGACGATAGTTTTGCTTATCGCGCACGCGTCGAGGTAGAGGACTGGAAGCGCCGTGATAATCCCATCATCCGGCTACGCAAGTGGCTCGAGAACAAAGGAATCTGGAATGAGGACATGGAGAAGGAGACGCGCGATTCTATGCGCCAGGCTGTGCTTAAGGAGTTCAAAGAAGCAGAGGGCCAGAAGAAGCCGCCGATCCGGGAGGCATTCACGGATGTCTATGAGAATATTACGGAAGAAGCCCAGGAGCAGATGAAAGAGCTCAAGCGGATTATAGAGACGTATCCGGATGAGTACGATTTGCAGCCGTTCAAGGATGGTTTGAAGGGCTTGGAATAGATTTAGAGATTCTAAGATTCCTGTTACCTATCTCACTAGCCTAATGAACATGATGAATACACTTCAGCTAACAATAGGTACTCCGAAGTTTCATTCTTTTCTTCAATCTTCTATCACATAAACGCAACGCGAAGAGATACTCTTTTAAAGAAGATTCTAATGATGGAGACAAAATTGCTAAGGCAGTTTAGCCCCGAGATTCCCTTTGGCTGGTTATTTCGAAACCTCTAAAGGTAAATCTTCGTTCAATGCTCAATGGACAATGGGCATTAGACACAAGCACTCATTTGGCTTGGGCATATGCATGTTGAACCGTACTTAATGCTGCCATGGAACGGCAGTCACGGTGACCGTTGAAACAGCTGTCATCGTCACTGTTGCAACAGCAGCCACGGTTACCGTTGAGACAACAGCTGGGGCGACCGTTGAAGTAGTAGTTGACTCTACCATTGAAGTAGCAGTCGAGGAAACCGATGAAGTGGCAGTTGACGATACAGTCGAAGAAGCATCTGAAGATGCACCGGTATCATCATCCGCCTGAACAAAAGACTCCGCAACCTTGCTCAAGCTATCGGCAGTCTTGTAATCGTCACCATTGGTCAAATACGCAGCAGCAAGACCCATTCCCTGAGCCACCTGAACAACAGCCTCATAATCCGCAGTTAGAGGCGCACTATACAAAAGAATAGCAGCCTTGTCGTAATAGCTGTCTGAGATCTCGGCCGCTGGAGTGATAGAGGTCCATGTCGAGTATGAATTCTCGAATTCAACGATCAGATCGGCAGCCTTGAAATATTCAGCCGCAGCGCCGGTCTCAAGCTTAGTACCGGGGTTGAAAATGACAGTGGGAAGACTGCTGGACTTGGCGGATTCGGAAACCTCCTGCGTGTACGGAATCAGGGTAGCGTCGTTGGTTCTGGGAGCCTCATCAAAGAAGATCCCGGACACGGTGATGTTCTTGGCTTGATAGGAGGCCCAGCCGCTGTATGTTGAGATGGCACTCTTGACGGCGGAGATATCACGAGTGGCGTATTCGGTCGGGATGTAGCCGATGACTTGCACGTTGGAGTAGCTGTTCAGCTGGGCTACGCTGGCGATGTAGGAGTCATCGGGGTATGCTATACTACACTTTAGCGCAGTCCTCTTTCTTCTTGACAGGATATCTTACTAGTATCACCGGGGCCACTGTCAGGGTTGACAATGACCTGGAAGAGGATGTCGGGGTGTGCATCAGCGGCATTGAAGACAGGACTCCAGGTGCTATTGTCTTCAGGCCAGGAGTATAGAGGCACTAGAATTCCCGTCGAGGAGACAACGGAAGCCAGGCAAAGAGCGGCCAAGATGTACGAGAAGCCGAGCATGATGAAATAAAATGAGCGATATATGTAAATGAGTGTAAGCGATCTAAACCACCAGGGTTGATCTAAGAGATAAAAAGGAGCGACAAGAAACAATCCACAGGACTGACGAAGAGAATGGAAGACCCTGAATATGGAGGTAGACCCGACATTCTTATATTCGCAGAGTTCCAAAGACGTCAGCCCTAACGCCAAATGAAGCAGACAACGGAGTCACAAAGAATCAAACCCGCGTGTTCCCGAGCACAAGGTCAGCGAATCGGACGACAAGCCACTTGTTTAGAAGACCAGCAAATACCCTCATCGGGTTAGGAAACAGGGCAAAGATCCATCTAAAGACGCCGTCGCTGCGATCCGTGATTGCTAGGGCCACCAGGGACAGCCCCTAAGATTGCGGTGAATGAACCCTGGACATGGTCAGAGGGGGCTAAGGAGTTCTGGACCTGTCTCAAAGAATGCAGGAGCAAGCGCCAGGCCCCGTTCACTGAGATTGCTTGAATGTGGCGCGAGATGAGACGATTGTCGTACTCCTGGGCAGCGGGACCTGACCGCGCAATGCACTGCTCGACACATCGTTAGAGTCTAAAGAGTGTCAGCTTGCATGGTCGGTAATTATCACTGGTTCGTTGAAGCCACAGATGCGTATGGGAAGGTTGGCGGATCACATCGACGCCACAAGGATCCCCGCTCTAATTAATTGTGCGTTTCAGATTTGATGGCAAATAAGGGCCGTTATTTTGCTTTCATCTTGGGGGCGCTAGGATTGAGGCGCTTCGGACTTCCGGTTCATGACTCGAGGAATACATCGTAGATTTTCTTCTGCTTTGCTTCTCGTGTGTTTTTTCTTTGATGGTAGAATTTAGGCCTGGCTTGCGAGACAATGGAGATGGGTACTAGGTCGACTCTCCGGCAAACACCACAATTTACAAAAGAACCATTTCATGCAGGCGTTCCCCACTGGGACTAGTAATCTACAAAATGTGGCAAATCGTAACGACGAATCGTGCATTTTTGCTAGTGAATCATACGTATGGCGGACCTCAGTGCCGCTGGGCAATGCGAGCCAAGGCGAAAAGAAGAGCCTGAGGGAACCGATGAAAATCAATCTCCATGAGAGACCACTTGGCATAGTATGTATGCTACAAGGCCATAATCACAACCTCAGCGGTCAAAACTCTCCCTCGTCATCGATGCGAGGACATATCAATTCGGCGAGTCAACCATCGACAGCGCTTGTTGCTGAACCTTCTTGTTCCGGCGAAGCAGGGCCGCAAATTTCTTGTCTAGCGATTCCAACTCCTTGCGGGTGCTCTCCAGGTCCTTCTGGGACCGACCTGAGAGTTCCTTAAGCTCTTCATTGGTCATAGTAGAAACCTCTTCGAGGCTGGGATTGGCACAGGGAATACCGGCAGTGCCAAGGATTTGCTTGGCGGTGGCAGCAGCGAAGGAACGCACGGCATCAGTAGTGGTCTGGAGGAGCTCAGCAGAGTGGGCGATGGCCCAGTCGTGATTTCGGGTGCTGTCTGCTTCCATTGCGGAGAGAATATTGGGAGGAACGATGTTGTCCGCAGCTAGGGCAGCAGTCAGGGCGCTGGTGGGAGATGTAGCGCCTAAGCGGGCCGGTTCATCCACCCAACGGATATTGTACTTCTCGGGGGTCGCGAAAAGGGCCTCGAGGCCGCCGTTGATGTTGCTAGAGTCGTCGCCAATCACAAAGGGATCGGTGAATCCATTCCGCTGGTTCTCCAGCTGAAGGTATCGCGCCTCTTCCTCGGGGTCCAGGTGACGAAGCACGGAGCCCCGAGGAGTGATCAAGCAACGATTCTTTAACTGGTCGTTGCCAATGCGAACTGGCTCACCACGTCGCAAGGCCTTGCGGTGTTCGTCAGTCAACTCAAGGGGTTGCTTGAAGTGGTCATAATCACCGGCTGTGCACTTCATATCCGTGCGCTGGCTGAGGCTGACCGGATTGAAGAGGGAGCTCTTGTTGAGATCCAACGAACCGGATTTATGCATCTGAGCAAGGATCTCGTGGAGAGGCTTCGTTCTTTCCATCAGAAGGTCTTTGATAGAACGACCAGACTCTTCTGCATCCTTGGTGGCCTGCTGGACGGTATTGTGGGAACGCCAGGCCTCCTCCACATGGGTCTTTGGCGGAACAGGCGGCTCTTCCACACGCGCCGGCTTGATGTCCGGCGTGGGTTGCTCCTTCTCCTTCACCTTCTTGGGAGGCTCGGGCTTGGGCTCGACTTTCTTGGGTGGCTCGACGGGGGCTTTGACAGGACTCGCAGTTTCAGCAACACTAAGCGAGGGTCCATCGCTGGGGTCGGTGGGGGTTGAAGCGGCTTTCTTGGTCTTTCGCTTTCTACCCATGATAGGAGCTTGAACGGGTTCTTGAGGAACAGGGGCAACCTCGACCTTCTTGGCCTCGGCCTCCTTCGCCTTCTGTCGTCTTTCTTTTTTGGCCTGGCTCTTGGTGATTGAGCGGATTGGAGCAGAGCCGATACGAGACGAAGCAGGGGGAGAGTTGGCACGAGACACCGATGTCGAAGGGAAAAAATCAGCTTCAGAGCCGTAGTCACCCGGAGTATCCGGTCGACTATTCGAAGACAAGCTGTGTCTTCTAGACCGAGACTTGTCGGCAGTGGTGGTGGAGGCCGCAACGGATGGTGCAGTGGCAACCGGGGTAGGAGGGGCGGGTTTAGGGGTCTCTACCACGCGTAAGATACGTGGCTGACGAGCAGCGGACGACTCAGAGATACGCGAGGCAATGGTCAATGGCGTATCAGGTCTTGAGCCTATCGCAGATGTTGAAGCTGCAGCAGAGGCGAAGGTCCCCGAGAAACCACGCTCAGACTTGGCCGAGGTAGCTTCCTGGGAAGCGAATGGCATGCACAGACTGGCGGGACTTCCTTTTGTGCTAATGAGCGGACTTTGGTCGACTTGGGAAAGCAGATCTTTCTCATCAGTATCAAGACGCAGGTCGCCCTTAGCATTGAGCCGCGTTTTGTTGGCTGAGTTGGCAACCGGAGACCCAAAAGAAATCTGCGAGGCATCCTTTACGCGAGCGGATGTGGAGGCAGTTCGACTGTGCATCTCTGGAGTCATGGCTCGAGATTCAGATGAGTGATTCTGCTTCGAGGGAGTTCCAACTCGAGAAACATTGGCACTCAATCCTGGTGGCATGATAGGCGCAGGAGATGCCGGCTTTGATGGGCTCATATGCTCCTGAAAAGCTGCAGATACCGGATGGGCATGAGGCAGAGGAAGACCAGGGGGAAGAGTCGGGGTTCCAACCCGGCCACCCGACTCGCTAGAGATCTGGGACTTGAGGAAACCAAATGGATCAACTGGCCCTGCATCTTTCGATGAATCACCAAGGGGAGGGAAATCTTCATTCACTATTGACCCGAAGTTAGCATTTGCAGTCCGGAGCAACGAAGTGGGGTGGAAGTGAGGTGGGCTCGCGACATCGAGGGATCTCAACCGGGGAACGACTAAGCATGGGAGACTATTTTAAATACAAGAGGCGCCGAAACAAACAATTACACGACAGGCACGGATCCGCATGGGCCAGGTACATTGTAGGGCAAAGGGTCTATGTCAATGGCAGTGAGACAACTGTTTTTCAAATAAGACCCTGTCCAGGCTGTGATATCAGGGTAGGGAGGCCTTAACGTACATTAATCCATGGATCCATCGCGGTCTTCAAGACACTGCAGATGGTCGAAAGAAGATCCGAATGCCAAAAAAAAAAAAAAAGAACAGGATAAGAGGGAATACAGCCGCCTAATGAAGGGTGACCCAGAAGACATGCAAATATGTCCAACAAAATGCAAAACACCGGGAACCAGGAACTCTGGGAAACATGCGAAGAAAAGAAATAGATAGAATCAAGAATTGAAGGCCACACAATACGCCACGGGCACGCCGGCCCATCGTACTGATCCATGGCGGCCTGCCCATTTGCATAAAAGACAAAATGCAGCCCCGGCTTCGCATAAGATAACAGCAGAAGGGAAATGATATCATATCAAGGGACACAGACCCATCAAACCAAATGGCAAAGCATCATTTAGAGAAAAGAGTGAGAGCGCAAATGCAAAAGGAATAGTCATGAGCAAAAATGCAGGAGGGAAGTCGTTCACCAGCGGTTGAATCCACCACCGCCGTACATCATAGAGGGATTGTACCCACCTTGGCCCTGGCTCCCGTACAACGCCTGCCCAGCAGTAGCATTGGCACCGACCTGGTGCATTCTCGCCTGCAAAATGCTCGGGTCCGCAAGATCTACTACACCGCCTCCACCGGAGGAAGTGTTAGCGTGTCTCTGCTTCTTCCCCTTCTTCTTCTGCTTCTGTGGGCCACCAGAATCAGGCGCTGAGCCTGCCTGGGACCCATAGAAAGAGCTGAGAAGGCCATTGACGGGATTCAAGGGTGGTGGGGTTTGGTGCTGTTGAAGGAAAGGGAACATAAACTCACGCTTTGCGGCCTCCTGGCCCTGTACGCCGCTAACATTCGTACCGCTTCGGCCACGCAGTAATTCGCGCATCAATTCGGGCGTCGCATCCTGTTTACCCATGGTGGAACCAAGTCCGATGTTGTTGTTTGTGAAACCATGGCCCTGGGCGAACATTCCACCGCCACTGATGGGAGGGGTTCCAGCGGTCTTCAAGCCGGGAGGAGGGCCCTGAGCACCACTTGCGTAGAAGCCGCCGCCGACGGCGTGCTGGGGGCTGGGAGCAGAGAGCGGGTTCGGGGTACCAGATTGCATCTGGCTCAACATGCGAGCGTTGGTCATGTTCTTAGAACCGACCTCGTTTGCGAAGGAGAATCGGGAGGAACCTTGGCGGCTTTGGGCCTGAAGCGCATTAAATTGCGCCATTTGGCTTTGCAAAAGCCCTTGACGCACTTGAGCGGCTTGGTCCAGAGCAGCAGAGCTCAGCGGGTCGGACAATCCGGCTTGCTGGTTGCCAGCTGATTTGAGAAGCATCAATTGCTGCTGCTGAAGTGGGGTCAAGCTACGGCCAGCCAGGTTCAAGCCCGGAAACTGGTGACTAGTGGCGGAGACTGGAGAGCCAACAGTTGAGTTGTCAGCTGTGCCCTGTTGAGAAGGAGGCTGGATGGCGCCATGCGATTCACGCGTTGGACGACCACGAGGCTGACTACCTTCCTCTGGTTCACCACCAAGCTGCAAGCTGCCGGCTTCCCGGCTTTCCTCCTCCACTGAAGCGGTCTGAAGAATCTCCTGTTCCCGCTTGAGGCGATCCTGTTCAGCCTTCTCGCGCATCGCCCGGCGCTTGACACCACCGTACGGGTCAATAAAAGATGGGTAATTCTCAATGGCTTTGAGCTCATCCGCGGGGAGCTCGGATGCAGAGAAAACAAATCGGAATTCGGGCGACATGAGCTCTTTGATCAGACTATCGAAGGGAGAGGCTGGCTCGGGTTTGGGTTCGCGGGGCCTGATCTGGTTCGCCGGAGTTCTAATATCGGACTGAGAGGACACCCGCTGGGCAGGCTGGGCAATAGGGGACGGCTTTTCTGAGCGCTTAGACTCTTCGGCTACCATTGCAACGTTAACACTGGCGGGCCGGGGGCTCTGAGAGGCTTGACTTCCAGTTAAACTGGGTCGTCTAGCCTTGATGGAAGCGTCCTTGTTCGCCCAGCTTGCCGATGAAGGAAGCGCAGGGCCATCGGGAATAGATTGGCGTCCACTGATCGAGTCATCCTTGGACGGTTGGCGGCGCATTGGAAGAGACATCGGTTGAACGGGTCGAGGCTGCGGGACCTGAGGGACATTCTGACGCTGGCTGGACAAAGTGTTCATAGATGAGAGATCCGAGCGGCTGTAGCTCTCACTATCCTCCCCGGTCTCGTGCAAAAACGTGCAGTTGCGGTTATTGCACTGCTCGTTGCGAAGGAAAGACGAGCAGTACTTAGTCGTTCCGTATTGGGCCCGTAAAACCCGATCGCCATTCGCGGAGCCATCCACGGCGTTAATGCATGTTGCAGCATCGACCTTGCGAGAGAACGTGACATAAACACCAATGCCCTGGTGAGGGTTGCCACCAGGCTTAGCCTTGCTGACCACGATTTTCTCGATATCGCCATATTGTCCGAAGTACTCCTTCCCACGAAGAGTTAGAAGGAGCTGGTTCTCGTCGCGAATCGTGGGATTGAGGCCGATGACGTAGACCAAGTTCTTCTGGACTACTCGGACACCAGCCAAATTCTTGCGGCTGGAAGCTTCGATTTCGCGCTTTTCGGCTTCCTTCTTCTTCGCTGCGGCTGCCTTACGGTGTTTCAGTGCCAAATCTGCCTTGAATCTAGAACGCCAAGCGGGGTCAGTAAGTTCGCGCAGAATGGTGGCACCAAGCATGGGATAACTGTGACTCACTCCTCCGCATCAGGAATCTTGTATTGAATTGTACTGTCATCGTAGGGGCGGCGGCAATTCGGGCATCGGCCCTCTTCGCTGTGAGTTTTAATATTGTTGTAGCAGAATTGGCAAATCTAAGACAAAGACATTAGCATCGTGGGCGGCAGAGACGTTTGATGGGGTTAGGGAAGAATATACCTGATATCCACAGGGACAAGGTCTAAAGTTCTTGTCTGAGAGGTCGAACTCTTCGATACAAAGGGGGCTGTAAGAGAGTTAACATCCATGGCGCAAATCCATCCAAGTATTCACATCATACCAGAACTCATCGTCGTCGTCTATGACGGAGTCGATCTGTTGGCGACTAGACATGGTCGCGTTGAACCTGGGGTAATGGGGAAAGGCGACTGCGAATATTTAACGCCGGCTGTTGTGTCGAGAGCAAAATGGAAAACGAGGAAGACGCTACTCCGGAGCCAATACAAAGGAGAAAGTAGGAATTAAAGAGAAAAAAGGAGGAAGAGGGAGGGGCGAGATGATCGAGTGAGATGAATGGCGAAGGAGAAGAAAGGAAGGCGAGGAACCTCCAACAGCAAATTGAGCGGCTTCATTTTGCCGGCCCTATTCAGTTTAGCGCTTGCCCGGATTATGTCAGCTTCACGTGACTCGCAGGTTCAGCCAACCTCCGTCCTCACAATCCACCTTACGTGCCTTGCCTGTCCCTCGTCTTGCAAGCCATTGCTCCTCCTCCTCCCACAATGGCCTCCGCTCGCTCTCTGATGCGCTTGAGCTCTGGACGCTCCGTGGCTTCGGCTGCGAAGTCTATGGCCCCTCGCGCCTTTTCCTCGTCTGCCCTGCAGTTCGCTGCGAAGGCCGCTACAAACCCGATCTCTAAAGAGCCGGAAAACATGCGCCATGCGCAACGGCCTCGTACGTGAAAATATTCAATCATTTGAGGCAATTGCACTCGAACTGACTCGATCGTCGCTCTCCAGCTTCCGGGCCCCTCCGTGCCCCCGTCGTTAACCCGGCCGACAAGTACGCCGACAAGGCCGACAGCTTGCACACCTATGGACAGTATATCATGTCCTGTCTGCCCAAATACGTCCAGCAATTCACCGTCTGGAAGGATGAGCTTACCGTCTACACTGCCCCCGCTGGTGTCGTTCCCCTTATGAGCTTCCTCAAGTACCACACCGCGGCCGAGTTCACTCAGATCTCCGACATCACTGGCGTTGACTTCCCCACCCGTGACCAGCGTTTCGAGGTCGTGTACAACCTTCTCAGTGTTCGCTACAACTCTCGCATTCGTGTCAAGACCTACGCCGACGAGGCCACCCCGGTTCCCAGTGTGACTGGTCTGTTCGAGGGTGCTCTGTGGTACGAACGTGAGGTCTATGATATGTTCGGTGTCTTCTTCTCCGGCCACCCCGATTTGCGCCGCATCATGACCGATTACGGCTTCGACGGCCACCCGCTCCGGAAGGACTTCCCTTTGACTGGATACACCGAGCTGCGCTACGACGAGGAGAAGAAGCGCATTGTTATTGAGCCCCTTGAGCTTACCCAAGCTTTCCGCAACTTCGAGAGCGGTTCTACGACATGGGAGCCTGTTGGTGCTGGCACGGACCGTACACCCGACTCGGTAAGCTATAGTTGCACCACGCGTCTCGAAAAATTGCTAAACTCTTCAACTACAGTTCAAGCTCCCTACTCCCAAGCCGGAGCCCAAGGAGGAGGAAAAGAAATAGAAAGAGTCTGTACGCGTATTACTTTTCTTTGCCATGTCTGTATGTACATATCGTTAATCGATGGTGTTCTTCGCCCTCCGAACTTGATCGTGGTTCTACGTAAATCTGTTCAGCCAAGCTCCAACATTAATGTTCGAAGTACCTTTTAACCATCTATCGTTGCACGTCTTAGCCTTTAAGTAAAAGTTGAGGTGCTCGAAGAGGTCCATTCCGAGCCAGGTCTGGAGATTCAGAAGGCCTCGGAGACTTTTGAAAGACAAGTGTTTGTGAACTGCAGTGCCCATCTGGCAGGTCAAAGTCCATTGCTCTCATAGAAATATATTTTAGTCTTGACGATCACCTGCAACAACGAATGAACCATGGATTCGTAATTTCTCAACACCTCCGTTGTTGCTTACAGTCAAGAGTCATCCCCTAAGATAGAGATTTTAGCAGACTTAGACCGGCACATGTATCTCAACTAGCTACATCAAAGGCCCGATAAGTGGTTCAGATTTCGGTGGGATCGGAGCGCGAGGCGGAGAGTCTTGGCAATTGATCTGCGCAAGAAAAAAAAAAGCGCCGACCCATCGAACATCCAAAGCCCTGCGAACCGCCCAACTTTTCCCAGTACCCTCTTTCGCCTTGCAATATTGGATTGATATCGACATATTTCCGACCTAAGCAAGTCTAAAACCCCAACCATCAGTATGCCGAAGCGCAAGCTCTCCGAACTCAACGGCTCCGACAATCGCAAACTGTCAATGAAGGCAGTGCGCCTCGGAGTCAAATTCGACCATGGCGTACAAATGATCTCGAAGGCCCTGAAGACAGCACGAGGATTTGAAAGGCAGAAGCTTAGCCGACGAGAGAAGACCGCCAAGTCGCAGGACAGCGCAACAGCATTGTCGAAGCTGGTCGATGAAGTGAATGCGTTGAAGGTATGCGCCAATGTTATTTTTCATGCCCAAGAACATCTGAGTACTAATAAAGTGTGCGATCCATCTAGGCCCTGGACTACAATGTTACCGCCGCGAAATACCTCTTCAAACAATTGTCCCGGACGAAGCGCATTGCGGAGTGCCCAGCATTCAAGGAATTCGAAGAGTCTAGGAATGTGTCCACTGAAGGCCCCAAGAGTACTGCCGAGGCCAATATCCTGGGGCGACTGTTCAGTTCCACTCCTGTGAAGAATGTTGTGCCTACCATCATAAGTGAGATTCGGAATTTGTTAGGAGTGGATGAGGCACCAGCTGGAAAGAAGGGCAATGCCGAGGCCAAGAAGGATGCGGGGTCGAAGGAAAAACCAGCACGGACGAAGGCAGAAGAGTCGGTGTCAGTATCTGGATCAGACGATGAAGCGCAGCCTAAACAACCTTCAAGTACTCGGGATGGCGGGCAGATCTCGCATGATATGGATATTTCCGGAGACGAAGAGTCAGGGAGCGACGAATTTGCGGAACTTGATGCGCGACTGGGATCAGGCTCTGACTCTGAAGACGAAGAAGATTTCGACGAGAATTTGCCCGCGAAGAGCAGGGCTCTTGCAGATGACATCTCCGATTCAGTCTCCCGTTCTCCATCTCCCGACTTTTCAAGTGCGGATTCTCCTCCTCCGAAGAAGACCAAACCAACCAAGGGCTCCGCTGCCCCTGCACAAAGTACGACGTTCCTTCCATCGCTAATGATGGGCGGCTACTGGTCCGGCTCCGAGGACGCCAGTGAAGGCGAGGATGCTGCTGCTGCGCCGAAGCGCAAGAACCGCATGGGTCAGCAAGCCCGTCGCGCGCTTTGGGAGAAGAAGTATGGTGCGGGAGCAAACCACGTCCAGAAGGAGATGAAGAAGCAGAAGAAGAGCAGAGACAGCGGCTGGGATACTCGCAAGGGAGCCACGGATGGTGGCAAGGGAGATAGATTCGGTGGACGAGGAGGCTTTGAAGACCGAGGCCTCTCGGATCGACCGCATAACGTTCACAATACAGGAGGTCAGCAATCAGGCTCAGGACCAGCTCAGGTCAGCAGGCCCAAGGCTCCTTCGAAGGACAACGAGGGTCCACTGCATCCTTCTTGGGAGGCGAAGAAGAAGCTCAAGGAGCAGGCTTCTATGGCGAAGTTCCAGGGAAAGAAGGTAACTTTCGATTAGCGATATTCTTAGCATATACCTCATTTATTACTTGCATTACGGCACTTGAAGAGAATTCATTACGAAGATATGTCATTGCCAATTGTCAGTCTCACACACCAAAGACAAATAAGAAGACACCACTTCTCAACGTAGCTAAAAGAGACAAAACAACCTCGCGGGATATGGTATATCAACGATTAGACAAGGGGCAAAAAAAAAGACCGGCTAAAGACAGTATTGTCGAAAGGACTAAACAATCACTCATTCATGAACTGCAACCAATGCGAGTCCGCACTTCCAGGAGGTTTGAGATCTGTGCCAACCATCCCCGGATTACCTTGGGCATCGGTCTCAAAGCAAGGAATGGCAGTAAACTCGCCAAGCTCCTGTGGGAAATTCGAGACGAAGTGATCGAAACCGAAATGCGGCATCTGGGAAAGAGACTGATTCGAGAGGGGGAAAGTGTCCGAAGCAGATGGGATATCACCCTCCAACAACTCCCCAGGCGCGCTGAGGTGCTCAGAACCATTTGTATTTGCCAACGGGATATTGGGTGGCGTCACAGACATGCCGTGAGCAACAGCTTCAGCTACGGAAGGACCGCCCGGGCCCTGGGAGGGGGCACTTTGCTGCATGGCAGACTCGTTCTCAAAGGCTTCTTGCTGTTTCCAGGCCATGGTGGATGGTGAGACAGGACCGGTCTTCCAGAGCATTTCCCAGTTCTTGAAGCGGTCATATGCAGACTCCGAACTGCTTCCATTGCTATGAGCTTGTTGGCTCTCACTCCATAACTCGAGTCGGCGAATGGCACGTTCAAGTGCTTCGATGACGCTGACAGCGGAACGAGCAGAACCGACGCCCATAGACATGATCTTGATCAGTGAAATGCCTTGCTCGAGAGCTGCCCCGAGTCGTTCGGTGCGTTTGGTCAACCCTTGTGCTAAGATAACCAGAAGCGCGGCACGACACGAGCTAAATTCGGTGAATGAGGCTCGGGCAAGACCGGCCTCATCTCGAAGAAGGCGACAGAGGTCGATAATTTCAAGCGCTGCTTCAACGCAGTCCGTAACAAGAGTGGCGCGGTTCTTGGACACTCCAGATGGGCCCTTGAAAGGCATGACTGGTGTCTGGTAGAGACCCTTGAGACTGCTGAACAAGAACGGGCGACCAATGAAGATGCGGGTCAAGCAGTAGTCGAGCTTCAGATGCACATTTGCTCGAAACAACGGTCCAGCAGGGTCGAGATCTCGACAGTTTGTTTCTTCAGGTAAAGTAGACCACCATTCGATCAAATGTTTTCGAATGTTCAGTAATCTTTCCAGGCAATCCTGTTGTTGACCTTTTCGGGCTGTTCGGAGTACACAGATTTCATTAGAGACTTCCCCATGTTTCAGTGTCAACGTGATCAATGCTACCATATTTGTGTGGTTTGATTGTTGTGAAGCGGGCATGATTCCAGGGAAATCGACAGGGAGGGCAGCGTCAACGTCAGCGTCAGATAATGATGAAGGCCTGCCATGAAGAATGCTGATGCGCTTTTCAATGGTATAAGCTGTCCAAAAGACACGGTTCCTTGTCTCCAACATTCGGGCGGAGAGACCCTCTCCATGATATCGTCGATGCATACCATTCTGGATGGCGAGTTTGAGTGCTAGACCGAAATATGTATAGCACAGCCCAGATGTATCCAGAGGAAGTAGGTATGTTCCGATCAGTAAGCAAGCTTGCACACTCCGCACAGAAGCCGTGGCAATGATGTCTGGTAATAGCTTAGACGCAAACTGATAGAATGTCAACCCAACCTCATCTTCAGAGAAATGATGGTCTTGATTGGTGTCAGATGGTGGAATATTCACAGGTGTCGATGACTCCATATGTGCAAATTGTGTGCCAACGGCCAATACCATGAGGATTGAACAAACGGCACCTGCGTCATCGGTTGAGAGAGAGGATGGATTCGTATAGCAAAGATTGAGTTTGTCACGGAGCCAGTCTTCTTCAACGTAAAAGTTATTAGTCTGTGCATATTTAAAGAATATCTGCACGAGGAAGTCGGCCACATAGCGCGGTGGTAGGCATGTGATTGATGCCGACACGAGAGATGAACCTGACTGGAGCTGTGTGGATCGCCATCTTTCCTCGAATGGCTCAACCTCAGTAGACGCCTGTATCGATAACAGTCAATTAATGGACCATTTGATAAGGAGAAAACTGGCATTACTCACATCTGGTGCGGTAGTTTTCATCCACTCGTCAATCTTTTTACGAATTTTCATCGAGAAATTAAGATAAGAAAATTCTCCGGAATATTCTGGGACCAATGATTAGTAAAATTGAGATGCCAAGTATGCTCCAATTCATTTTCATACGGGTCGTGTTATTTGGAAGAGCCTTAATCATGAAGTCTTCGTCCTCAATCGCCAAATCTTCAAGCTCATTGGCATCTGCCTTGGTGGAAATAGCATCTGACTCTGAGTCACGGTGTTTGCTCTTCAAATCCTCCGCTGCCTGGCGAAGTGACTGGATATCGAAAGTGATGCCTGGAACATAATATGAAAGAAGTCGTTCCATGCAGTGTACGCGCTCTGCTTCCTCAATTTCATGTCGATTGAGCGAGGCCGCCCTGTCCAACAACCTATCAATGACCCGTCAGCCCGGCCCGGTCGATTTGGTGTTCTAAGTCCGTGTACACTTACGAGACGGACGTCGATCGACTCTTCTCATTGGGGTCGATATGTGTAAAATTGCACTGCCGACGATAACGGAGACATCGGCGACACGGTACACCTCCTTCACATTTCTCTTTCACTCTGCGACAGCCGTCGCATCTGCACGAGACCCATGACGTTAGCGATATATCCACCGGTCGTTTGAGGCGATAAGAAGAAAGGGCAGCATACGCTCGAACAGCTCGCTTGCGATTTTCCTCGGCCACGCGTGGGCGCTTCTGCTGCGAGGGGGTCGAAATCGGGTCGTCCATTGCCGTCAACGAGACCGGGGGAGCATCGTCTGCGGAGGAGTGCCGGAGAAGGCGGAGACGGACTGGGCCCGAGGCTGAGGCTAGAGGATGGGGAAGGGGACCAGGGTAGGCGGTTCGTGCAGTCGGCGCGAGAGAAGAAAGTCGGGAGACGAGCTGGAGAATACTTATCGGGTTGATAAAGCGAGCAACCACGGATCACGGCCCCGCATCCTGGCAAAAGTCTGCCCCAAAAACGCTCCGCTCCGCTATTTCGGCCGCTGTATCACCTCACGAGACTTTGGCGTTTCTTTTTATGACACATAATTATGAAGATCTCTTGGTCTACCCCGGATATCTATTGCTTCCACTTTTTATGTCTTATTTCCACTAACTAATAATTGTTTGAACATAATCAAGTCCCTAACTGGGCTGGGATTCAAGTCGTTACCTGATTGTTCTACGTTCTCGCTCAGCAATGTTTGAACAGTGAAACCCGAACACGGTCATCTTTAGCGTCGCACTCCCCGTGTAGAAAACCAAATTAGCCTGTATTAAAAGTCTAACCAGAATTGATGACTTTTAATAACTCCGGAGGTAAAAAATTCTAGCATATGTCTCCAATCTAGTCTAGAATCCATCAACATGGGTCCCAAGTCCCTGCTCCTTCCCAACATCAAGCACCTTTTTCCCGACAACAAGATCCATAAGACCCATGCCAACACACTTATAAATAACATTACACCCATCCGGAATATCAAGCGCCTGTTCGGGACTAAGCTCTCCCAAAAGATCACCCATCTCAGTCAACTGGTCCTCCGTAACCTTTGCCGTATTCAGCTCTCCGGACTCCTCCATACATGCGGATTTCGAGTCAACATATATTCTCCCTCCGCCAGAAAGCAGAGTTTCACTATCGATCTCATGCATGTGCGGCTTGTACGAGCCAATGAGGGAGATGAAGCGTTGTTTGGGCGCGGATTGAAGCGCAGAGTATGAGAAGTTAGGCTCAATTGATGGCGTACAGCTGAATATGACATCGCAGGCTTGTAATTCTTTGACGAGTCTTGCTTCGTAATCTGCTGTGCGTTCTTTCGAGAATGTGGCGAATTTGATGTTGGGATAGCGCTGGCGCAAGTCAACGAGCACATCGCGTTCCAGCTCCTCCAGTCTTTGATGGCCACGATTGACGAATGTCACTTGGCGAATATGTTCCGGGTAAAGAATTAGAGCCAGCCGGGCGTGCCACTCTGCCTGTCGACCGCATCCAAGGACGAGGATGTTCTCTTTGCGGAGAGAGGTGCAGCGGACAAATAGCGTCATGGAAGCGAGTGCCGTGCGGAAGGCTGTAACTTCTGCGGCTGCGAGAAGACCCTGTAAACGGCCATCTGGTGAGAAGACATTGATAACACCCTGGATACCGCCGCTGGCGACGGTAACCACTTTGACGCCGGTGCTGACGGTGTCAGATACGGGCATGAAGATGCACGAGTTGTTGGCCTTGGTGGCGAACACGGTGCGTAGTGGCTGATGGATGAGCTTTTCCGAGTCTGGCACATCGGGCTTTGATTCAGCAGATATGGCAACTAGTGCTTTGCTAAGGACATCGATGAACTCGTGACATTTCTCCTGGGTCAACCTGCGGAAGATCTGAGCCACGTTGGGTTCGGAGAGGATATGCATTTTGGATTGTAGTACAACAGGTACAGTTGTTTCACCTGGGCAGAAGTTGGGACTATTAATGGATTCGAATAGGAAGTGACAGGTAGGATATAACTGAATTCATTGATCGAGAAGATGGAGTCGGCAGGGCCAACCGATACCCGCGATTTGGCGGGGGGTAGCCCCGAAGGTCGGCGACTACTGCGCCTGCGGGCCATCACTTGCCCAATGCAACTGGCTCCATAGATAACCCCGCAATGGGCAGGTGGTTCCGAATACTTGTCTTCAATAGGGTAAAGGGACCGGAAAATATGTTTTTTTGAATTGTATCATTATTTGCAGCTACCGTGAATCATAATACGTTAACGCCCTCTATGGATGCATCCCAAGTGCGCACGAATGCAAGCAGAACCCCACCAACGAACTGGGCTCCACACGAAACAAAAAGTGGTATCAAGGCTAAGCCTTCAGAAAAGCAAGCGTGAAAGCTTCAACCAACGCGTGAGACAACGGAGAATCTAGTTACGGCCAAAGACCTTCAGGCAGCGGCGCTTCAGCTCGGCGATCATGGCGATCTGAGAATCCTTAGTCCGTCCAACGGCCTCGGTGTTCTCGACGGCTCGGCGAAGCAGGAAGCCCATGCACTCCTGAACGGAGCCCCAAGTCAAAAGCTTGAAGACGTTGGGAGCAGCCATGGGAGTAGCGCCAACGGTGGACTCGGCGCTCTCGAATCCTTGAAGCAGTTCACAGCTAACCTCGTCGGCCATACCCTGGAGCTGGGCGTAGCTGAGATCGACACCGTAGTCCTCACCCTTGAGAGACTGCTGCACGCGGATGGCGTGGGCCTTGCGGACCGACTCGCGGTTGTGGGTAGCGATGATGACGTTGACGGGAGGCAGCTCGGTGGCATCCTTGGTGGGGGCCTGGAGCATGGAGTTGTACTTGCGGGTAAGAAGAGCCTCGACGACCTCGTCGTAGCACTTGTCGGTCTCCTCCTTCTCGGCCCAGATCAACTGGCGGGGCTCGGTCTTCATGTATGCGCCACGAACGAGCTTAACGCCAAGAGTGTATCCGTCGCGGCGGGCCATCTCGAGGTGACGGTTGAGAGTGATAGGGGTAGAGCGGAGGTATGCCTGGTATGTGCCGTAGAAGATGGCGCGACCGGGGGTCTGGGAGTTGCAATATTTCTGGTACTTCATGATCCAAGCCTCGATACCAGGCTGTACAGCCTGTTCCTCGGCATCGACGAGCAGACGAACACCCCGGGAGATAGCCAGGTCGCAGACCTTCAGGATCGACGAGTCCATGAATTCAGAGGGCATGGCCTCCTTCTGGAGGTGTCGAAGAGCATCAGTACCCATACCAGTGAACCTATAGTCTGTTAGAATCCGGATGCGACAGAAAAAACCGAAGATTAACCTACTTGAGAGCAACAAAGTCTCCCTCCTGTGCCATATCAACGGTCTTCATGGTACCGTCGAACCACATTTGGACCTCAGCCTGAGCTGCCTTGGCATCAAGCTGGGCCTCCTGGTTCTCGCCAACCAGGACCTCACGGGCATAACCCAAGAGAACACCGCGACATCCCAAGCCCTTGATATTGTTGATAGACTTCTGGACCTCGACCTTGTTCTCACCCGCATTGAACTGCTTGTAGATGGTGTGCTTCACAAGGAAGTTAAGCAGCGGGTTTTTGGAGACATCGAAGATAGCTGAGCGGGGGTGTGCTAAGTGAGAAAGAGTATAAATGCAAGGCTTAAGAAGCAGAGAAGAGGACGAGACGGAGAGAATCATCAAAGAGCGCAGAACAGTCGAGAGCGGCAACTTCGAGAGAGGAGCTGTCAGCGCCTTCTGTGGCGTAGGCACGGTGACAGATGGCGATAGTGACCGGAAGACATCGCTGGCAGCAACAGACGAGTTCGAGGTGCCAGTACGGCTCACGAGTCGCTTGCCAGAAGCGTTGGTGCTCTGGATGCGGGGTACCCGTACTGAGCGAGCGGCCTTCATGGATGTGAGTGTTGTGGTGCTTATCTGGGTATCAGAGATGAGGCGTCGATAAATGACGAAGGGATGAATAGAATATGTATAAATGGGAAGAGCCGTTTGGGTGACCTGGGGAGTACTTCTGGTTGGTAGAAAAGATAGGAGTTCCAAGGTTGAAGTGAGGTCACTTCGTACTGCCAATAGGGTATTATGTACACTTCAAGGGGCAAGGGCCGGTGGCAAGCGCGTGTCACCGGTACGGTGAAATCGAGCTCGATAAAGGGCCAACCGGCAAAAGCACACATATTTTTCAGCGCGGATGGAGTCCTATGGTACCGGTCACTGTTTTGAGGGCCGGTATTATTCATAGATTCACTTTGAGAGCAGACTATTCCGGACTACGGACTATATTACCCACAACCCGACTTGACCGGCATTTGTCAATGATCAGAGCAAGAATCATAATTCGTGACTAATAGCAGGCATTAACCTAGTTGACTCATTGGATACTACATCAGCAGGCCCTGCAAAACTGAACTTTACTGGACGATGCCCACGATCGAGTCAGCCAAAAAAGTGTATGATGGCGAACCGATAATCACGGCCCGGTTTGATAGCAAACTGGGGCAGCACGGGCCACCGATAAGCAAATTGACCGGGCCGGTGTTTCTGCAGCGTCGGGCCCTCACGTGCTCACGCGTTCCCGGCTACCGGCGGTGTTAAGTTGCTGCCAAGCGTCAGTTTCTATTACTCAATAGCAATTGTCATTCCCCATATAGTTATTTGACTAGTGTAGGTATCCCGAAGTTATGGGGCTTCCCCAGATCCAAGTGAAAATCCCCAGATGTTCAACTTTTAGAAATCTCGACACGCCGGAGTAGCCTGTCCAATCAAATAGCGGTTCCAAAATTAAGCATTGGCGATCGCGGTTAGAAATAGGCTCAAGAGCCTAAGCGGCGTATACATAGCTAAAGCGTTTACCGCAGGAATAATTCCTATTTGACATCCGCATCACTCACAGATAACTCTATCAGCCAACGATAGGATGTCTTCCGAATCCAGAAATACTGCTGCAGGGTGTGACCGATAAGAGCCGCCTATAGCCCAAAGTGCCCACCGGTGTCTCCACTACGGGCGCTCTTCTAGAGTAATTTTACAGTTTGACGATAGACAAATATTGTCCGATAATGGCGACCGACCAATGGAATCGTGCTTTGGGTAGACACTGACTCTCCGAACAGCAGGAATTGTCGCTTCCCCGCAAGATGCTCGGAAACCCTACAGCAAAGTCAATTGCTTTATTTATCCATGGTGCGCGCATTTATAGTGGTAACTAGAGGCTTTTTTCTTCCATAATCCTTTAGCAATATTACTTTCCTTTCTTATTTCGCTCTTCACTGCAACCGTTTGACAGATTAACGCTGCGAAAGCCTTCCACCATGGAAAAGTCGCCCAAGGCCGTCGAGGCGGGCGAGGTCGACCCGTCCTATGACGATCCCAAAGCACTCCAAGGTGAAGTGGAAGTACCGGGCACAGAAACACACCGTGGACTGAGCTCACGACACATTCAATTCCTTGCTCTTGGTGGTTGTATTGGTACTGGATTGTTTGTTGGAAGCGGGTCGACGTTGTCTACGGTCGGTCCAGGTAAGAGGCCTCCCCCATACACGAGGAGAATAGTCGGAAACTAAACTATCATAATAGCTCCTTTGTTGATGGGATACATTGTCATGTCGTCGGTGGTGTACTTCGTTATGAACATGCTTGGTGAAATGACTACTTATCTCCCTGTGCGCGGCGTGTCCGTGCCTTACTTCATCAACCGATTCACTGAGCCTAGTTTGGGATTTGCTGTTGGTATGTGCCCAGATAATCCGAATAAAGAAGGTGGATGCTAACAAAATGCAGGATATAACTACTGGTACTCGTTCTCGATGTTAACGGCGTCTGAAGTCACTGCAGCGGGCCTTGTTATCCAGTATTGGCCAACATCAGTCAGTGTCGGTGTATGGATTGCGATTGTTCTTCTCGGTGAGAAATAGTCCGTGTCGAAAGGAGATGATATATTAGCTAACATCAACCCCTTTGATAGTCATCCTCTTCCTCAATATCGTGGCTGTATCATGGTACGGCGAAGCCGAGTTCTGGTTCGCATCGTTGAAAATCATTGCCATCATCGGCCTCATCATCCTTGGAGTTGTACTCTTCTTCGGCGGAGGTCCCAACCACGACCGACTTGGCTTCCGTTATTGGGAAACTCCCGGCGCCTTCGTCGAGCCGTATCTTGTGTCGAATGTCAACACCGGTCGTTTCCTGGCTTTCTGGACTGCCTTGATCAAATCTGGATTCTCGTTCATCTTCTCGCCTGAGCTTATCACCACCGCCGCTGGAGAGGCTGTTTCCCCTCGTCGCAACATCCCCAAGGCAACCAACCGATTCATCTACCGTCTCTTTGCATTCTATGTGCTTGGAAGTTTGGTTATTGGTGTCACCGTCGCTTACAACGACCAGAACCTCCTTTCGGGTGTTGCTAGTGGAGCATCCGGCGCCGGCGCCAGTCCTTTCGTTATTGGTATCCAGAATGCTGGCATCAAGGGTCTGAACCACGTCATTAACGCGGCAATTCTCCTCTCGGCCTGGTCTTCTGGTAATTCTTGGGTTTACGCTGGCTCGCGAACTTTGTATTCCCTTGCCTGTGCAGGCCAGGCGCCTAAGATTTTCACCCGCTGCAGTAAGAATGGTGTGCCTTATCCTGCAGTGCTAGTCACCTGGTCTATCGGCCTGCTGGCGTTCTTGAATCTGTCGAGCTCGGGCAGCACCGTCTTCTACTGGTTTACCAACATCACAACCGTCGGTGGTTTCCTCTCCTGGATTATTGTGGGTATTGCATACTTGGTACGTTATCTTATCTTCCCTTCCTTTAAACTCCACCCGCTAATCATGTTACAGCGATTCCGCAAAGCTCTGGCTTTCAACGGTCTCCTCGAGTCGCGACCATTTAAGACCCCCTTCCAGCCTTATGGCGCATACTATGCCTTGGTAGTTGTTTCTCTCTTGGCCATTACCAATGGCTATGCCATTTTCTTCCCGGGCTCTTTCACAGCCTCGGGCTTCTTGGTCTCCTACATTGTCTTTGCCATCTTCTTTGCGCTTTACTTTGGCCACAAGATCTACTACCGAACCCCTTGGATGGTTCCGGTGGCTGACCTCGATGTTATCTCTGGCAAGGAGGCGATTGACCGTATGAGTGAAACTGAGGTGGAGCGATTGCCTCGTAACTGGCTCGAGCGTGCCTGGTGGTGGATTGCATAGACTACACGTCTACACAGATAGCTATACATAGTGCTCCATGGATGTTGTTTGGATTCCAACGTTTCTAAGTGTCTTTGTTCAATGTAGACTAGTCACTATCTCCCATCAGCCCAAGATAGAGTACAGGGTACAAGCAACTATTTGAAGGACCTGCCCCACCTCTGGTGGAACCACCAACCAGTGCACAGGCCAAGGCTCCGGCCCGGTTGACCCACCCGGCTCTCTTGCCGGCCTCCTCTAATTCGTCGCCGGCTCGTGCTTCTTGTACTCTGAACCTTTGATCAGCTTCATGCGTTGAGCTCTGGGTCACCGCCGGCGATAGCCGGTCATTTCATCACAGGTACCCCGCGTCGACTTTTAAAGTTTGTTCTTCTCTTCAACTACTACCTCTGGAATCCTGGAAAGCGATTAGGAAGCACGTATTCTTTCCGCTACACAATCTCCAGAATGCAGTCAACCCTTTTGCGCGCCAGAGCGCAGCCGCTCTCGCGGCTCGCATCTCGCATCCCGAGCTCGACTTCGCGTGCTATCGGCACCTACGCCAACTTCAAAATTCCTCAGATCAACAACGAGCCGAACCAGCACTACGCGCCCGGTACTGCTAGCCGCAAGGGTCTGGAGGAGGCGCTCGCCAAGTACAAGCAGCAGGCTCCTTTGAACGTGCCTTTGGTTGTCGCTGGCAAGGAGATCAAGAGCTCCCAGACTTTCACCCAGAGTGATCCCGCATCGCACGCTGCTGTTGCTACCTACTCCAATGCGTCCAAGGCTGATGTCGAGGACGCCATTGCCTCCGCTTTGGCTGCCCGCAAGTCCTGGGCCGCCACTCCCTTCGCTGAGCGCGCCAGTATTTTCCTCAAGGCTGCGGATCTAATCGCGACCAAGTACCGCTATGATATTATGGCTCTGACCATGCACGGACAGGGCAAGAATGCCTGGCAGGCCGAGATCGACTCTGCCGCTGAGCTGGTCGACTTCTTCCGCTTCGGTGTCAAGTACGCCGAGGAGGTCTACTCTCAGCAGCCCGTTCACCACTCTCCTGGCGTCTGGAAGTAAGTACCGCTCTAACCTTTTCCACAAGGCACTGGGTTGCTAACAATGTATTAGCCGCCTTGAGTACCGCCCTCTTGAGGGCTTCGTCTACGCCATCAGCCCCTTCAACTTCACCGCGATCGGTGGTAACTTGGCTGGCGCTCCCGCTCTGATGGGTAACGTCGTTATCTGGAAGCCTTCGCCCTCTGCTATTGCCTCCAACTGGCTTGTGCATCAGATTCTCCTTGAGGCTGGTCTGCCCAAGGATGTCATCCAATTCGTGCCCGGTGATGCCGAGGAAGTTACCAGCGCTGTCCTGGCTCACAAGGAATTCGCTGCTCTTCACTTCACTGGTAGCACTGATGTCTTCCGTAGCCTCTATGGCAAAATCTCTCAGGGTGTTGCCGATGGCAAGTACCGCAGCTACCCTCGCATCGTTGGTGAGACTGGTGGCAAGAACTTCCACCTGGTTCACAAGTCTGCCGATGTCCGCAATGCCATTGTTCAGACCGTCCGTGGCGCTTTCGAATTCCAGGGTCAGAAGTGCAGTGCCACTTCCCGTGCCTATGTTGCATCCTCCGTCGCCGAGGAATTTGTTCAGGGAGTGGCTGTCGAGGTTGAGAAGCTCCAGCTTGGTGAGCCCTCTGAATTTAACAACTTCTGCGGCCCCGTCATTCACGAAGGCTCTTTCAACAAGCTGGCCAGTGTCATCGACGCTGCTAAGAGCGACCCTGAGCTTGAGCTCCTTACCGGTGGATCCTACGACTCGTCCAAGGGATGGTACATCAAGCCTACCGTCTACCGCACTTCCAACCCCGACCACCCTCTTCTGTCCCGCGAGCTCTTCGGTCCCATTATCGTCATTCACTCCTACCACGATGCGACCGAGGCCGACTTCGTGAAGATCTGCGAGAAGATTGACACCACCGGTACCTACGGCCTGACCGGATCCGTCTTCGCTCAGGATCGTGAGGCCATTCAGGTTGCCGACGAGCACCTTCGCAACGCCGCTGGTAACTTCTATATCAACTGCAAGAGCACTGGTGCCGTTGTCGGCCAGCAGCCCTTCGGCGGTGCCCGTGCCAGTGGTACCAACGACAAGGCCGGCAGCGCCAACCTGCTGTCCCGCTTCGTGAGCCTGCGCTCGATCAAGGAGGAGTTCGTCCCTACCTACACCGTTGCCTACCCCAGCAACGCTAACTAGGGAATGTGTTTGACTCGTTCACCTTGTTAATACTGCATGCCTCATGACATCACGGCTTCTATTGCATTTCACCCTTGGCGTTTTTTCTCGAAAGGCACATACTGCCTCCGTTTGATTTGATCTGTTGGATAAAAGATCACAGTCCCTGTATATCTACCTATTTATTTAAGGAATTAAAATGTTCAGCCACACCTAGTCACCAATTCTCTTTCGTACAGCTTCGTAATTCGTAAAAGACTGCAAGGTCATGATAGTCAGCGAGTTAGTAAGAAAAAGTTGTTCCGTGATATAGGATAGTCATTCAGAGGAATTTCAATTGAAAAATATTGAGTACTGAGAGCCCGATTGAGATGCAGCTTGTTGGCTAACGGGGGTTTAAAGTCTAATTTCATTCCTGCGTAGCTAGAGAATGGCATGATAAGCATGCGACACCGGCCACGTGCCGACATACATAACCCATTTTGAGTCAATGCCGGCTGAAAAGAATGCATCGCACCCTCGGCGTGATGCGAAAAAAAGCAAGATATGTGTAAACCTCCTCCTTTGTCGAGGATCTTCTGGGACTTGATAAAGCCCCTCCTCAACGGTAAGGATCTTCTGGAGATTCGTCTGCTAAACCATTCGCCCTGCTCTTGTTCTGTATTGTAGTGATCTATTCCTCCTGCTCCGTGCTGTCCGAATAAACGTCCTCCTCCTCCGACATGATCTTCTGGGGATTCTCCTCGATTGCGCTGGATGGGGTGTTCGCTGAATACTGGCGCATCAGTACTTCATGGTTGGGGTCAATTCGGTTGTTCCGGTTGAGAGTAAGCTCCGCACCAGTATCGATGCCATTGGTCTGCTGGGAGACGAGGAAGTCATGGCTGTACATGTAACCGTGGCGATTCGTGACGGACCGAGCTTCAATGAGCTCCTTGCAGTTGAGAGTAACCTCCTTGAACTTGGTTATGAGGCCGAGCACTTTAGTTGGCACCGTTTCGGTGGCGGTGAGTTCCTCGATCAGTGATTCCTGGACGATTCTGAACAATGTCAAAGCATGCATCATGGCATCGTTGGCAGGAGCGTCAAGGTTGAGACAGACCTCGCGCATCAGGATGTAGCAGACGTCTTCCTTTGAGAGATAGTTCTGGACCACTTTGTCCTTGTGTCTATGCATCCGTTCGATGAAAGTATCAAGCTCCTCTTTTGGGGTCGATGTCGAAGTCGAAGTCAGGGATTCGGTTTTCTCATCCATGATGATCGTGTTGGCAAGGTCGTTTTTGATGTCCTCGTCTTGCTCGTTGCTCAGCTTAAGCTTCGTTGGTACTGAATGGCCTTCAGACATGGTGGCAGATGTAAGCGGGAATCATGGATATGGGCTCAGGGAAGAGGCAGCGATTATTAGAAAACTTTTTCCCTCTCAGGGCGCAACCACCATGCAGCGATGGATGCCTAGCACTTGTCCCTGGGGAAGCTGTTCATCGACCTTTGTAAACCCCCTGACGAATGCGTGCTCTGGTAGGCATCGGGAATTATGAATATAGGCTTAGAGAAGAGGTAGCGATCATTAGAAGACTTTTCCCCTCAAAGGAGTTCAAACCCAGCTCATAAAATCCTTGCCTTTTTGTTTGAACTCCTTTGAGGGAAAAACTCCTCCAATGATCGCTGCCTCTTTTCTGAGCCCATATCCATGATTCCCGCTTACATCTGCCAGAGCACACGTTCGTCAGGGGGTTTGCAAAGGTCGATGAACAGCTTCCTCATCAGGGACAAGTGCTGGGTGTCCACCGCTGCATGGTGGTTGCGCCCCGAGAGGGAAAAAGTTTTCCAATGATCGCTGCCTCTTTTCTGAGCCCATATCCATGATTCCCGCTTACATCTGCCAGAGCACGCGTTCGTCAGGGGGCTTGCAAAGGTCGATGAACAGCCTCCTCATCACGGACAACTGCTGGGCGTCCACCGCTGTATGGTGGTTGCGCCCCGAGAGGGGATGGTTCTCTCATAAAAGCAGCAGAAACAGCACGGGCAGGGATAGAGGAAACTTCCTGCATTAGTAGCAGCTCCTGCTAAATCAGCCTCTTCACATTAGCCCGGAACTCTTGGAGAAGCAAACAGACATTCTTATCCCCGGGGAGAACGTTGTGGAAACCTTCAGTCTCCAGCCAGTCTCTTCCGCACTATGCGTATTATTTCGCGATAGGGGGTTCGGTGCGGCGAAGGAAGTGGTTAACAATGAAAAGAAACTGGGCAGGCGGGGAAGTGAGGGTAAGAGAACGATAGTGTTGAGATTCCCATTTGATAATCATAACTTAGGGTGTTGCCTGGCAGGTAGCCGCGCCCCTGTGCTCAACTGTTCTGCGTGCTAGTTAGGATAAGGCTGTTGCTCTATAATAAATAACGCTCATATATGGGTAGTAATGCTACTCTAGAAACCTTAAAGGCTTCGAGCAGATCGAGACAATTGACTAGCACTTGCAGCTTGGATCGCCATTCGCCCTATGCGCAGTTCAAACCATGCCTGCAGATAGCTCTTCGCTGTCTCAGAGAAGATTGTTTGCTCTTGGACAATCACCTCTGGAAAGAGATGTCACTTGCTCTGCGCTGGCAGGTCGCACAACTCTTCAACAGCTTCTGCATGCACTCTATCGCATTCTTCGCATAATCATCTGTCTCGTATTTCATCCTCTTCCCTTCCGGCCCAGCATCGAAGTTCTCCATGGAGCACTATCCCCGAACCCAGCATTCAGCATCGTACTCACCACATCCTCAATCGGCAAGTAACCACCGGAACCCGGCATGGGTCGATAAGCACGATGCCAGTGATTATGCGGCTCTAGTCCTACAACCATGTCGTCCTTCAGCGCTAGAGAAGTCTTATATGCATCGGACATCTGCACGCAATAGATATTTTCCGGCGGAATAATTTGAGCGAGCTTGTCCTTACTAGCAGCAGAGTTCTTTCGCAGAAACTCCTCCGATACGTTCCAGATCGGACCAGTTTCCGTAATTGGATCTGCATAGTCACTCCCGCCGAGACGGAATGCGTCTAGGTTACTACGACAGTTGGACTCGTCGATGGTCAATATAATTTCCCACGCTTCCTTGCAACTGGTGCGTGTGTTGACGAGCGACCTATACGCTTGATGCTCTAGTCTTCCTCAACATTTTTCTGGACATCTTTCGAAAGCTCTTTTCAATGCTTTTTGAGCCCCTTTTTTGCGGTAGCTTTTGGATGACGTCAAATACGTCTGAGGGGATAAGTTTTGGTCGCCTATCTTGAACCATACATGTTATCATTTCGTACTTCCCTAGGGTTATATGATAGCGGAGCTTTTGACATGACTGATTGGTCAAGGACCATTCATTATTCAACAGGTTGGGTACTGAAACGTGACGCCACGGCAGCAGCCCATTAATATGTTAGATTGGGTTGGGCCTTGGGCCCGGTGGGCTTTAGCATAGTCTAATTTACAGTTAGATACCCGAGCACTTTCCAAGAGGTGTCAAGCTAGATATTCATTCATTTCACCTCTTGTTGCATAGCCTACGAAAGGAATTCTACTCGCTAGTTTAGCAACATCCACGGTCCACAAAACCCATATGCAACCATCTGTGAGATACTGAATACTCCACGGTTCTCTTGTTTACAGCGCATGCAGGACAAATTATTCTTGCGTTTCCCCTTTCCAGCCTCCCGGATAATTAGGTAGAAACGTCTAGGTAACTACATATGATACGGATAAATACCCAATAATCAAATTTTAATAGCGTTTTAAGCGCTAAACCTCATCCAAACCTTCTATATCTAGGAGTAACCAGACCCACTAGAAACAGGCTATATACGAATCCTAGCATACCCATACCGACACCCATCATGAAGTCTCAAGTCCGTATTTCCATCCGCAGCATCATATAACCCATTATTAATGCCGTCGACGTCCAAAGCGACCTCGCATCTTTTGAACCCGATCAGCGGACGACGTACTCGAACTGGCTTCCCTGTCTCATCTGATCTCATTCGATCGGTGTGGATCGATGGATGTATGGCGATCAGGAGCCCGCATGTTGTGACAAACCCGATCCACAGACATATTTTGCCGACTGTTGGGAGGTAGTCGTTTATCCAAGCAAAGGTGAACGATCCGATGAAGATGTATGAGTAGAAGAAAGGTTTGTAGTATGGAATTGTGTAGTATATATTGTATGGTGTTCGCGGCCGCTCGTCGTGTTCAGCGTCTTGGGGGTTGTTGGGGAGTAGGCAGGTGTTGTCTGACATTGTAAAACTTTTGGGAAGATAGATGGGAGAATGGCAATAGACTGGTAAGAGGGAGGAAAGAGGAAGGGTGATTGAGCTGGAGGTCAAATCAAGGAGAAGCGGGGCAATGATCAGCAAATAAGTGGCCATTTTCACTGCAAAATCTTTAAGGGATTACAGGATGACCAAGAAACAAACAAACGTTCGTCCCCACAATAATTCTGCCAGTATTTTATGAATAATCAACGTATCTAGCCTGTATTAATACTGCGTAGTGCCCCCTTCCCTCTGAATGACCTCATTTACCCTGCGCGGCATTGAATATACTAGCGCTTCTAGTACATTAGCTGGTAAAGATCCCATCCTTCTTGTATAATAGGAATAGGGTAATAAGGCCTTATATTAAATAGGCTGTATTGCTGAGACACATAATCCTTTAGCCAATTCCATAGGTTCTCTTGCGGATTGAGGTCTGGGGAGATAGGTGGATGATCGGTTTCAGTGTTACCAAAGTCATATAGTTCCTCTGTAGTTTCATAAGACCAATGACAAGGGGTTCCGTCTTGCATAAGAAGAGCACCAATCGGATAATTATCCCATAGATCAATATTAAATTGATTAATCTTATAGACAATATAATCGAAAAAAGTCCTTGAACTCAGAGTCCCTCAGTCATAGTTTCAGATAATAATAGGACCCTTTTTATACCAGCAAAACATGCATACCATTATCCCTCGACGTTGCTTTGATTGGCCAATAATTATATTTTCGTGATACTTTTCGTCATCGAACCGTAAGATATAAGGCATTCGATTGCCATCCGGATTGAAATAAAGCCTCAGCACTAAAGATAACCATTCTCCAATCATCCAATATCCAATTCTGACGAGCCCGAGCCTACGCGAGACGTTTCGAACGGTGCATAGCAAGGGTTGGAGGCTTTTGCGTAGCAGGATAGGAAGTCATTCCACGAGCTTTAAGGGATAGACGAAGCGTCTCTCCGCAGACAGCAAGGTCTAAAAGAGCACTAATATTGTGATAATTTAGACGGCGATACTCTAAAGACTCCTGAATCCATGAGATCGTCTCGTTTAGACGCTCAGGGGTAAGCTTTAGACGTCGACCAGTCTTTTGCTTCTGCGGTGTCGTTCGGATAGAATTGTTGGTATATTCAGCTTGCCGCACGGTGCAGCCTATTCGGAGGCAATAGATGGATAGGTGTAGCCCTCGTCTCGTAGGGATCGACAATATTGGCGCTGATCGCGGGTAAGCTCTGTATGTCGAACCACGGTTGAAGAGGAAAAGAATTAGATGATTCGTCACGTACAGTAAAAAAAAGGGGCCAGTATGTAAAAAATAGGATAGGGCGGTGAGGAAGAGGACGTTTGTTCCTTGGTCATCCTGTAAATCCTCCACCAACCTGTTATTAGTCCATAACAGCCTCATCTAGTCCTACACTATATAAAATCGCGCGCCCTAAATTTATAGTGTCCCCACAGTTCTTGAAATCAACCACTAGGACCCTTAATCATCCGAGACATGGGTAGGGGCGGTGATATCATCATATATGCAATGTAACGTTTTTCAAGGGATCCAGACTGGACAAGCCATGAACTAGGCTTTAATAGCAAATTGTTTCTGCCTAAGCGATTATCTTCTTGGCGCTTCAGGTAAGGCTGACTTGACTCTGTGGGCTTCTCCAAGTGCGCAAACCAACAGTGTACTATGGTAAGGAAAGTGTATGAGCAACCATTGGGACAAATTCTGAGCTCCACAACAACAAAACCCTCGGGTTCCGGGAAGCCTCATCATTTCAGGAGCGTTTAATGAAGTTGGGGGCCAATTCTAACTTATAAAAAGTCCCTCAATTGCGTCTCTTCACTCATCCAGCAATCTCATACTCTCTATCTTTATTTCAGCAGTTATGGTCCGCATCTTCCCAGCCTGGATTGCTCTCTCGGGTCTGACTCTTGCTGTAGCTGATAACAAATGGACTCCCGAAGACTTTGACTGGGACAATCTCATTTGCAATGACACCGTCGCAAGTGGCCTTTGGATGAACAGAAATGAGGTTCCCTCGACCACAGACCTCGCGCTGCTCCCAGACCATCATCCTACCAATGTCAATGCGGTCGGAAACTCCCAGGTTGCTGTCCTGGCTGTTCTTGGCTGGGCCTGGAGAGCAGCTAGTGTTGCTGCTGCTGGTATCGGCTTGAAGAATACCATCCAATCCTGTAAGCAGACTGCTAATGGTGATGCTGGTTGGGGCCCCTGTGTTGAGGGCCTCTTCACCACCGTCGTTGGCTTCGGTGGTGTTGCTTCTGCTGAGAGGAAGCTTCTCCATAAGGGTGGTCGATTGATCATGCCTAATCGGTTCCTTGCGGATGGGACTGTAAATTTGGTGAGCTTTTTCTTATTTTATATGATTAGATGGAAGCTTACTGGCTTAACAACAGGAAATGAATGTCCTCACCAGACGTGATGTCGACGCCCAGAACAACCACGACGATTTCGTCTACCGTCAGCTCCGAAGCCTTTCCTCCCGCGACCCTGACTTCCTCGGATACGCAAAGAGCGACCATCGTCTCGCGAGGAAGGACTTTGGTAACCACCCTCTTGTACCGATGTTTCGGTTCGATCACTTCAAGCATGGCAGCATGGAAATGACTACACGCGACACTTTGAATGGTACCTTCGTCACTGCTGCCTACTCGGGCCATCCTACCCATCTGTTGGGCCGTCGCCAGATTGAGGATCTCAAGATTCATATGAAGCGTCAGGAAGTGTATGATAAGGAGGCACTGAATACTGGTGTTCTTGAGGCCCGGTTTGACGCTGATGCCTCTAGAGCCGACCCTGCCTCTATCAGCGCTGATGCTGGAACTCTTTTCAACACCTTCGAGCCCGAAGTTAGTTGCTTCATGGGTGGCAATGTGAAGGATAACAGTGTCCTAGATGTCCAGATGTATGACAAGACGAACAGAGCCACATTTGGCTTTGGTATGTGTTCCATTCTTGTCCATTCCTCTTGAGTTTTGCTGATATATTTAGGCACGATTGGAGTGTACAACAACGATGATGATGCGCATTCCGTTGAAGATATGGAACCTACAGGCATGCCTTTGAGCCAATGCAAGTAAGGATGCGTTGATGGTAGGACTTGTTCTAGTTTATCTTATGGATGTTTGATGGTTTCTATAGATACTTGTTCGGAATAGTGATAGAAATGTATTACCGATGCGGATGGGCTTCGCGGAAGTCGCGAAGCTATATTGCCTCTGATATAGCGCCGCAAGAGTATTATATTAGGCAAAATATAGTACATAATAGGTTTTAGTTGAGAAATATCGGATAGAAGAGGATAGGCATAAAATTTGAAAATGTAATGCGATGACACTTTCTGGTTCTTCTTAGGGGATATTTAAACCTCTCTAACAGGCAAAATGTAGCAGGTGACCACAACACCACACCCCTCGGATGGAGAGCATTATAATATAATCAGAAAGCTGTCATCCACCTAATCCTAAATATGTTTTTGTCTTTTCATAATATCAAAAACTGGTGGCAGGAAAGACGAAATGCTCCCAGCTAATAGAAACTCGAACGAAAAATATACTAACTACGAGCGCCACAGTTTCTATTGGCTAAGGGCATGACCGCACCCCCCCTGCCACCGGTTTCGAGGTTCATTAAAAGAGAAAAGAAAAGTGAGATTAATCGAGGGAATCTCCCCCGATGGCTTCATCTCCGGGCAAGCAATCCACAACTATCTCGCCAGCTTTGCCGAAGATCATGACCTCATGCGTTACATTCGCCTTCGGACTCGCGTGTCTCAAGTGCGTCGAAATGCCAATCACCAAGGCTGGATAGCGGAAACACATTCCGGGGAGCGACAAATCGAATGCAAAAAGTTGATCTATGCCACGGGTGCGAATTCAAGCCCTATTAGACCGAAATGGCCACGAGAGAACTTCCACAAGCCCGTTAGCCACACGCTAGAAATTGCCTCTAACCTGTCCTTGATCGAGAGCGACGTGATCCAGCGTGCCACTGTAGTGGGAGCCTCGAAATCATCCTATGACACCATCTACCAGCTACTCAAAGCGGGGAAGAAGGTGGACTGGGTTATCCGATCGAGTGCCTCTGGAGCGTTTTCCATATTTGCCCTGACATTCATGGGTTTGTGGCATATATCGGACCATATCTCCACCCGATTCGCATCCAGCTTTAGCCCAAGCATCATGAGCAGTGATGGGCTCTGGAATAGCTTTTTGCAGCGGAATGTGATCGGTAGATCACTCATGCGTGTCTATTGGCAAGTTGCCACAGGTCTGGCAGGTAGATATGTGCGCTTCGGCGATGATGAGCATACCGAGCATCTGCGGCCCTGGCCTCACACAGATGGGTACGGATTTCTTTTGTATGCCTTGCTCAGGAATTTCACAGCTAACCAGTCATTGGATATAGGCTTTTCTGGGGCAGTGGAGGTGTCGGAATAGCGACCGTGCCCGACTTTTGGCAAGTCATCCACGAGGGAGATGTCACGGTGCACCGCACGGAGATAGAATCACTCTCGCATCTGGATGTTGTCAACTTCAAGAACGGCTTTTCCGTGCCGACTGACATTGTCATTCACTGTACCGGATTTGAGAAGGGATACGGTACATTCAGCTCCTCGCTGCAGGAAGAACTAGGTCTCCAATACGACTCTTCGTTATTCTCCAAGTGGACGGTACTGGACGCACAGGCCGAACAAAAGGTAAAAAATCAGCTACCTATTCTGAACAACTCGCCTTTCGAGGCACTGGAGCAGAGAAAACACACCCATGGGCCAAATCGGCATTATCGTCGTCTCATTGTTCCCGAGATTGCGGCCAAAGGGGACAGATCCATCATGTTCCCGGGTCACATTCACTCTGCCTTCACACCACTGGCAGCGGAACTCCAAGCATTGTGGGGATTTGCGTTTCTGAACGGCTGGATGAGTATCCCTGGGCAGGAGGAAATGGAGCTAGAGGCAGCGACCTTCAATGCATGGACTCGCAAGCGATATATTGAACAGGGGAAGAAGCACTCGTACTTTATTTACGACTATATCTCGGTAAGCTGGCCACCCGTTACAGTGACTAGCGAAATCAGCTTCCTCCCTACAGACTGCTGTTCTTTTCTCAGGACCCACTGCCAAGGCCTTAGCGCAGATCGTGTATTGGCTGGACCGCGCTAAATTGGGGGCCGCCGTAAAATGCTCCTTGTCGAGTACCGCAGCGATCAACGTTTACCGCCCAAGATTCAAAGCACCAGGTGTAATATTACGGAGGAAGATACAGTGTTATACACCGCGCTTTTTACAACAGCCCTCAACTTGGTGTAGCCCGATCAATGAAAGATCTACGCTAAGGCCTTGGTAGTGGGTCCTGAGAAAAGAACAGCAGTCTGTAGGGAGGAAGCTGATTTCGCCACTGACTGTATCGCTTAAGTGGTACTAGTCTATTGGTATGCAAATGCTGACAGGGGTTGCTTGCGTGGATTAGTACCTGGACATTCTCATGAGAGATCTTGGCCTCAACCCCCGTCGGAAGAAGACGGTTTTCGAGGAGTGGTTCGTCCCGTACCGGCCGCAGGACTATCGGGGACTGCTCCAGGAGTATCTGAGTGCCCATTCGCGACGGATTCCCGAGGGAATGACAGCTCATAAGGCAGAGGAGAAGATGGTGATGTCGAAGAAGGCGAATGGACAGCACAACAAGGAGTGACGCGTGAGGGTGAGCTTATACGGACTTTGGGCGGCCGATGAGGCGCCAAGACACGGAGTTGGAGCGGCCGCTCGGAGCCCTAACTGTCCCTTTGGAGCGTTCTATATAAAATCAACCCATAGAAGCGGCAACGCCCCCGTCAATGGTTCTTTCATAAATTCTCGTATCGTATGAAAAACTTCAATCCTTACTCCCCTTTCATCATGCCTGCCATGGATGCGGACCCAGAGAAACCAGGTAGCAATGATATCCTTGCTAGCACCGACTCTAGCGAGAATGGGGTCCCTAAGGAGACATCGCCCCGTCCAATCCATGGATGGAAGGTACTCTATTGCTCTACCACTCTCTGTGTGGAGTGAAACTGGTAGCTAATTTGCATGTAGTGGGCCATTGCATACGCCTCCATGATCTCGACAACATTTCTCTTCGCGTTGGACAACACCATAGTGCGTCCTCATACCCCTCCCACCAGCTTTCCATATTAGACCGGTCCAAGGGAAATTAGCTAACAGCATATAATGGTGGTATAGGTCGCCGACATCCAACCTGTGATTCTCGACCTATTCGGCGAAGTCTCCCTCCTCCCATGGATCGGAGTCGGCTTTGCTCTCGGCACCATGTGTGTTTTGCCATGGGGCAAGGTGTACGGAGTGTTCAACGCCAAATATGTCTATCTGTTTAATATCGCGCTATTCGAAATTGGAAGCGCTGTGTGTGGCGCAGCACCGAATATGACTGCCCTCGTGGTTGGTCGTGTCATCGCCGGCGTGGGAGGATCGGGGATGTACTCGGGGACGTTGAGTTTTGTGGCAATGTTGACTTCGCTCAAAGAGAGACCTATTTATATGGCTGGCAGCACTGTTATTTGGGGAATTGGAAGTGTTCTAGGTCCGGTGGTAGGTTCAGTCATCACTTGCCTTTTTTCACAGCGTGACTGACCATGGCGGTTGATGGATAGGTCGGCGGCGCTTTTGCAGATAGCTCTGCGACCTGGCGATGGGTACGTTCTCACACCGTCTGACGCATTTTTTGGAGCCATTTATAACATATCCGTATGCTAGGCGTTTTACATAAATCTCCCGATTGGAGCCGTCTTCGCCCCCGCCTACCTCTTCCTTGTCCCAAGCGTGGACCCTCAGCCGCTCAAAAGCTGGACAGAAAAGTGCCATATGATAGACTGGGTGATGACGACCACTTTCCTTGCAGGAGCTGCCTGTCTGGTGATGGCGATCACGTTCGGTGGCACGTTGTATTCCTGGAGCTCTGGGAATGAAATTGCCCTCTGGGTTGTAGCCGGGGTGCTCCTAATTGTCTGTATTGCCGTGGCAAAGTTTCATCCAGGCGTGGAGAAGGACAACCGGCTCTATCCAGCCCATTTCCTCCGACGGCCTATCCTGGTAAATCTGCAAGTGCAGATGTTCTTGGTGTCGGGTGTTGTGCTGGTGTGTTGCCCCCTGCCATACCAATAAATAGGACTGCCTAATACTAACAGTGGTGCCTAGGCAATGACTTACTATATTCCGTTGTTTTTCCAGTTCTCACGGGTATGTGGCGCGTACTTATTCCCTTGGACATATATAACTGACAGTGTGCTCGCGGTTAGGGAGACGGTCCCTTGGATGCAGGAGTTCGCCTGCTTCCTTTCATCATTTCCATGGTCGTCTTCGCCATGGCCAATGGGGCCTTGATGCCAAAGCTGCCTTATATCCTGCCATGGCATATCTTCGGTAGTGCCCTTGTCGTTGCTGGAACGGCGTTGATGTGTTCGTCCCCCTCTATTATTTGTTTGCATCATAACGCGCAGATAGAATGACCACTGATGAGAAAAGGAAAATACAGATACTGCAGACATTCACACCTCCAATGCCAGGATCTACGGCTACTCCATTCTTGTCGGCTCCGGAGCAGGCTGCTACGTCGTCGCCGGATTCCCCGTTGTACAGTCTCTTGTTGCACCAAAAGATATCCCAAATGCCGTGGGCGCAATGGCTATTTGTAAGAGGATTTCAGATACCATTGTGGTCCTATTGAATCCAGATAACAGATACACTAACCATAGTTTCTACAAATATAGCCCAAGACCTCGGCATGGTCATCTTCCTCGCAATGTGTGGATCAATTTATCAAAATATTGCATTTCAAAAAGTGTCACATGCGGTGCCCAAGCTGAGTGCAGCCGATATTTCCAACCTTGTTGCTGGTACCAGTAGCCGGACGTATAAGGAGCTGTCGGAGTCGGAGCGAGCGCTGGTAGCGCCGCAAATCACAGATGCGATGAGCAATGTTTGGTTGTTCTTTTTGGTAGCTGGGATATTGAGTTTCGTTCTTACGCCGCCTTTGGGGGTAAGCTTCATTCCTTTCGGGGTACTGGGGATGCAATTATGTGGACTAATCAACTGATTTCGTAGAAAACGAGGATGAAGGGAGCAGATTCTGGGGACGAAAAGGCTTGAACCTTCTGGATAGAGATGATCTATGGTTGTTGAGACTGTTGAGACCCGAGGAAATCGTCTCAATGATATGGATAGACGTATTTTTTGCATCTCTAGGGAAAGCTTGTCACTTCTGCCTTAGTTAGCTCATGATTGATGGAGCTAATTTGAGTTTTGCACTACGGAAATTGCGTTGCCGGTCTTATCATGAACTTGCTGTTGTTGGTGCTGCGGAATGACTGGAGTCGATCTCATATGACGAGATGAAAAGGATCGCTACAAATTTTTATTAACGAAAACAAAAAGAACAAACGTTCCAATTCAAGCAAATCTTTCATTGAAGCTATGAAACTCGGCCTCAGGACCAGAAGGCCAGACAAGGCAAAGTTACTGAGATCCTTCTACACTGCCTAAACAACTCATATATTTCACTAAGTTCCTAGAATTTGCCACAAATACGCATTTGAGCCAATTCACTTCACCTTCCTAGCCCGATTCCACTGCTGCCGCAACTTTGCCTCCCGCGCCGCCAGCCCAAACGACCCAGCCGCCCCGGGGCCCAAAAATATCGTCCCAACAAGCAAAAGAATCAAGTCTCTCTTTTTCACATCCGACACTCTGGAAAGCATAGTATCTGAATTCCCTTTCGCTGATTTGCGCTCCCGAGCTTGAGACAATCGGAGATAAGTGAACACGGCACAAGCCAGCGAGACCACAATCCAGTCAAACTGACTGAAAAGGTGGAATTGCTCGAGGACTTCGGCGGCCTTATCTCCTTTTGCCGCGGTGGAGACATTCAGCGTGATGGACGAATCTGCTCCCTGTCCAGTCCATGACAATGGTAAGGTATTTGCTGTCTCGAGTCGTTTCCAGGTTGGAATGAAGAGTCGCGAGAGGCTTGCGTCTGGGTTACGCGTCTTTAGTGCCGTGATCACGGTGAATAGATGTACTGTTCCTGAGATCACGCCTGCCAGGATGTAGGATCCTACTAGCCAGGGCTGGTCAGGGTGGATCTTATGGTCGGTTTCGATTCGGGATTTGGTTAGGAGTCGGCCCGCTGGAGAGCCTAGGATCTGCATGCTGACATAAAAGATCATGGCAAGTAGGATGGGAGTGGCGTGGAAAAGAGCAATTAGCCCGTGGTGCGCCCAAGAGCTTGTCCCCAGCCAGGCAGGGGCAAAGAGGAGAGATGGACATAGGATAGCAGAGATGGTCGTGAGAAAGATTGCGATGGCTTCGTGTCGGGGGATCGTGGGATCTCGCTGTGCAAGGTCGTTTTGGACAATGAGGTAAAAATAGTGAGGTTGAATCAGGGCAGCGCCAATGAAGTTCCATAGAGTTATAAAAAAGAAGGCACTATGTATGCGCGGTTAGCTAGCGATCAATAGCAGATGATGCTCGGCTGTACCATACACGTACTATTTCAAGACTGTGCTCTGCACACCATGTCGGCGACTCTCGATCATGACCCAGACATTGGTGCAGACGACAACAAAGTTGATGTTGAAGAAGAGAAGCCGGGGAGCTAGGGAAAATGCATTACTGAGGACTTCGTAGAATGCTATCACTGGCGTCATTTGATGATCTAATGCGTCAATCCCTGTAGCTCATTCGCATGACGCGTCCATCGGGTAAGTGTCCTGTAGCCACGATTGTATCGAAGTTATCAAACATGCGGCCCCAGTACCCGATGAACCCCCAGATAGAGGATACGCCAAGGATGCCAAGGGCAAGAAGATGGTATGGGGCTGGGCGAATCATCTGGATCACAATGAATCACTGTATGCTGCGGCCTTTTGATATACCGGATCAAAACTCCATTTATCCGTGAGAGAGATATAGAAATATAGCGGTGAAAGATAGTGGCATCGGGGAATGGCGGGAACGGATAGAAGCCCTACTTGATCCCTGCTCGTGGACGGCCGCCCCAACTCCGTCCCCGATTTACATTCCACAGGAGCCGTTTTCTACCACTGAGTCAACACGGGCTGCTTGACACCATCGCATCGGCCGAACCAACTCCCGTGGATATGGTCCGGCCGTATCCGTCTTGGGTGCACCGTGTGGATGGGTACGGTCCCTTCTCATAAGGTGCATACCCGCCATCTCAGCGACAGTGACGAAGGAGCAAGATTAGAGAGACATTGCGAGTGAAGAGACAACATAATGATTGCCCGTACTACGGACTCTCCGCCTCCCTCTCAATACGGGCCTCCCTTCCGGGTCATCATTGTTGGAGCTGGTGTGGCCGGCTTGACCTTGGCCCATTGCCTCGACAAAGCCGGTATCGACTATCTTGTACTAGATAAAGGTATCGTTGCACCACCATTCGGGACGACTATTACCATTCAACCGCACGGATGTCGGATTCTCCACCAACTTGGCATCCTGGATGATGTGCTCGACAGCTGCTCGACCATGGGCAGATGCTACTACCGCACCCCAGACGGGCAATGCTTCTTAGAGAATGACTTCTTCCCTATGGTCAAGAAATAGTAGGTCTATGCTTGGCAGGAAGATCCACCGGTGAAGCAATGTGTCCTAAACCTCGTATTCCAGTGCAGGATATGACACACGTACATTGAACCGACAACTATTCTTACGGATCCTTTATGACCGCCTCCCTGACAAGTCAAAGGTCTTCGAGCGCCGTCGTGTGGTCGATATCATCGAGGGGGCAGAGTCAACCCAGGTCATCCTGGCGGACGGGACCGAGTACTTTGGGGATCTCGTCGTGGGGACGGATGGCGTGCACAGCAAGGTGCGTGAGATTATGTGGGAGAAGGCGAACAAGACAATTCCACATTTTATCACCGCCGCCGAGAAGCGATGTACGACACCCTTACCCACATCAGAAGATATAGACCAAAGCTGACTCTTGATCCCTCTAGCAATGGTCACCACTTATAACGCCATCGTAGCCCAGTGCCCTCCAATCCCCGGATTAGGCCACCACGACATGCACTCGATCTCAAATGACCGCTTCTCATTCCTCCTTCTCTGCCAGCCAACCTTTATTTCCTACATCGCACATTGCAAACTTCCCGATGACCAGCAATGCACGTGGCCAAATCGTGCGCGATTCACCGAAGACGACATGGAGGCCCTGGCGCGCAAGCTCGCCGACTATCCGATCTGCGAGTCCGTCGTCTTCGGGGAGCTGTGGCGTACCCGCACAAAAGCCCAACTGATCTCGTTAGAAGAAGGCGTTCTCGATCATTGGTTCTTTGGCCGGACGGTTATGGCCGGCGACGCAATTCATAAAGTGACGCCTAACTCCGCACTGGGCGGCTGCACGGCCATGGAAGATAGCGTGGCAATAGCCAATCAACTTCATGAGTTGTTGAACCGGCACCCGAACAAAAAGCCGTCGACGGTGGAGATTAGCGCGGCGATGCAGGATTACCAGGATTCGCGAATCGAGCGCGTCAAGGCTATCGTGAAAGTAGGTGGGGATCTTACGCGCTTGCAAGCCTTTGACGGGTGGTACTTTTACATCATGCAGCGCTGGGTCACCCCGTGTATTGGCCTGGATACGCTGGCGATTAATATCGCTAGGCTGTGCAGTGCCGGCACAAAGTTGGATTTTGTCGAGTTTCCTGAGCAGAAGGGTCTTCTCGGATGGCAGGATACTATCGCTGCAGAGGCAAAGGAGCAGATGCTGGCTAAGCGCAAGCAACAAGTGGAGCGAGCACAGGAATGGTGGAGTTGGAATGGGGAGCTGCAGCAGATTTGGCCCTTATTGATGGGATTGTGTCTGTGTCTTGGTTCAACGCTGCTGTGGCTTTTGCCTAGCGATTCCCAGCATTTGTGGTCTGGGGTCCAGGCATCTCATTGAGTAGATACACATAGAAGGCATGAGTGAGTAGAGGAAAGGAGAAGACTTTCATGACCACGTATCATTTCAAGCCTCTGCGAGCGAAGGGAGATATTTAAGACTGGTTACTAAGCCAATAGTAGGACATGACAACTTCGACGAGTCAAACGAGTTACAAATGAGCGTGCTTATCCCATCCTTATGCTGCTTTAAGCCCCTAGTGCTAGGACTGTCGGTGTGATTTCTCTGTGGACCCCGACCTCAGGTACCTTGAGGTATCAAACCTAGTTTTGCTTATGCTTGGTTAAAGCCAAGATCGTCGATTAATCTCTAGGAGTTACATATCCGCTGAACACATATCAGGCAACATCAAGTCATTCAACGGAACGGGACTCGCGCTGTTGCTCGTCCCATTTCGCCAAGGCAGTCACCGCAGCACCACTGGCTTGGTGCCAATACCCATCAGGTTCCTCCACCTGGTCGAGAGCAGCACGTAACAGGCGCAGAGAGTCCACTATGCCGATCGGAGTGGTGTCACCATTGGCTAGACTGCGGCTCAGGGAGATCAGGCTCATGGAAATGGGCCAGCCGATGAATGTCGCTTGGAGGGTAAAGTGGTCACGCTAAAATGAGTCAGATCGGACACGGATACTTCAGAACATGATGCAATGGGAAAGAATTACCTCCGACCGTTGCACAGGCCAGTTCATGCGAATGGCTCCAAGAATTTTAAATGCCGCGGCGGCACTGCACTTCCGACTTTCGGCTGCAACAAGCTTTGGCAGGTCTTGCTCTTCAACCTTGCGTATCGCTGCTTCGTGGAGGCTAATATGTGTTGCACAGAGATTGAGGTGCAGCGAAAACGCCAATGGGTCTTCCCGGACGGCCTTGGCAGTCAGGTATCGTTGAAATATGGCAGTATAGTCATTTATCGTCTTAACCAGACGGTAATGTCGATCCCAGAAGCCCGAGTCACTGACACTGCGAGAGAGGATACTCACGTGTTCGAAGCAGAGGCGGGCAAGCTTGACCATGATGGTCACCGCAGCGTAGGAGGTCAGGTACCCAACCCCAGTAAGTTTTGTTGATTCGCTAATAAAAGGCATTGGGCTAGGCAGAAAGCTTTCATTGAGCTCACCCTGAGATGGGAGATAGATACACAATGTGTCCTCTTCTAGAGTGCAAGGTCGGTGGGTGCGCACGCTCCCATAACTCTCGAAGATGTATAAAGACCAGAAGGATCGTCGGATTTCCTCCATCGAGGCTGGATCGCGAATATCGCGAACGTATCCAGTCTGTATGGCATTTTTTTGGGGCCCAGTGCATTGATGTGGAGGCGCGTCCACGCCATCGATGTGGTGCAGGTTGAGGATTTGAGCAAGCGTAACAGCACGGCCGAGGGTCATCCACGCGCGAACAAAGTGCTTTTTCGTTAGTTCGTAGCGAATAATGAATATTAACGCTTGGAATGCATTCAAGCTCATTATGTTCGTCTCATCATCGTCGCGCTCGCAAAGCTCGATGTATTTGCGGGCATTGCTGTAACAAGGTGACTGGAGATGGGCGTATTCTGGCGCAATCATCGAGCCGACCAGGGCCACGGCGTAACTTAATCCCCGGATTCGGGGGGAGGCTGGTTCCTGGGCCCATTCTCGGCGAAATCGCGATTGATTTAGGATTGGTAAAACAGGATAGAAAATATCAAAGTACTTCTGGTGTCTACGTCGATCGATTAGTTTCTTATTCCACCCCATGGGGACATAGGAATACGGTACAGGGCTGCGAGGTCGGACGGTGAAATCGGCTCTTCTAGTTCATGCGTTGAGAAGAGAGAGTCTTCGAAAGTTGGAGGAACCGAATTGCCGTTCGCAGTGTGGAGATAGCCCGTGTCGAAGGGAGTTGGCAGCTGAGGTGTATCGCCGGGCAGGAGTGGAAGAGCGTCCGGTGACAGAGCCGGGTCCATTACCCCCCAGAAATCGGGGATATCCTCGGTCAAGTTTGCTAACATGTCCAGCCCCTCAAAGGCACGATCCAGCGGAGGGGTTACATGGCTTTGGAGCCGCTGCATTAGTCGTTCATGATCGCCTGGCCGGTCTGAAGGCGTCATCAACGGGCAGGATAAGTCCACATGGGGGGGAAGTTGTCGAACAGTAGTGGGAGTAAATGCTGCGGAGGGGGTTGTGCGCAAGAGCGCCTCTGCATGTGCTAAGACAACCAACCAGGATGAGCAAGGGTGCAATTCATTCGCAATTTACTCGAGATTGGGGGCATTTACCTAATCGGTCTTGTAGTTCACATAATTGGCGTGGCATATCCGCTTGAGCTGCACGATATCGCTTCCGTCCCTGATAACTGCAGTCGTAGCCAAGCCGCGCACAACGGCCACATTTCGGGTCCCCGCGGTCGCAACGGACCTTACCTGTGGATCAGAGTCAGCATGGTACTTTGTTCGTTCTTCCGGAGGCTTCGCATACGTTCTCTGCAAGTGTCACAGGCCAGTCTTCCTGCGGGTTGCGGCGCGCGTCCTTTTTTGGTGACGGCGGAAGAGTGCGCTCTGTGATGGTCGTCGCTTCGGTCCTCTATCGAGGCCGCGCTGGAGTCTGATCTATCAGACACATGGCGCAGCATGGCTGTTGAAGATTTTGTAAGATGAAAAGGGATCATCCAGAGGATCTGGAGTGGTGGAGGCCCCTCCTTTAAATGACAGACGCTGGTGAGGGTTCCTTCCACAGGAGCGGGGATGACGTTAGATATACACAAGGGATGCAACCAATACTGGTGCTATAAAGGACCTTTGGGGTTTCTTCCATGAAGGACATTATATAGACGGCGTTCGCAGGAAAGGTGGAGGGATGTGTGAGGCTCGAAGGGCGAAGTTGGTGTTGCACGCCCGCGCGGTCCAATCAGGCCTCCTCCTCCCATGCACTCTTGGCGCACTCGTGTGTGTAGATGCAACTGCCTGATTCATACATTCGTAGACCCAGGGATCGTCGCGCCTTCCGCTACTGGACTCGATACCGTTCGTTCTCTTTCGCCAAAGAGGATCCGCTGAACCGCTAGACCCGTCAGCTCTCCGGAGGGATCTTGGCGTAATGGCAGGGGTTAGCTACATGGCCCCTACATCTCTTGGCGGGTCGCCAAGATTCAATCACCTAGGGAGTACCTAGGTATGATGAACGATCTGGGCTCTGAGTGTCTGTTATCTATGCGTGGAATTTCCTAGGAGAACGGACAAGTGTCAACCGCGAACCGACTCAATTAGTTCAATCAGAGCTTGTGTAGTTGCTTTTATAGTACTTTTGACATACTCACGAAAGAAGTTGCTCACCTCATATATATCTCGCTACAGCACCGACACGTGTACGTCTTAGAGAGGTCCACTATTGATGAAACCCTCATGAACAACTCCATGTGAAGGTCCGTCTGCTGCAAGTTTGCGGGGAGACCAGCGGTGACAAGGGCCTCGGCGGGACTTCGGACAAAGGTCATCCTTCCCAGGAGGTCTGAGGAAATCAGCTTCAGCGCTGCGGCCAAGGCTTGTTCGTTTACGTCCGAGCCTACCACATGGCCATAGTACGGCGCTAGTCTTGCCGCGATGTTTCCCGGTCCCGTGCCAATATCGTGGGCCACTTCCATGCGACCATCACTGTGGTTCGCATGGTATTTATTGATGAGGTGGAAAAAATCCTCTGACGGGCTGGGTCTTGAAGCGATGTAGGATTTCCAGAACTCGACATCGCTGCCTAAGGCGGCGGTGGTAAAGGGCGTCTTAAGACGACTGGATGTCTGTGTCTGTGACATAGCTAGATTGAAGAGAGGTAAGAGAGTAGACTAATCCTTACCCTATGAAAATAGGATTCGAGTAGTATTATGGGATAAATGCTAATATTTTATAGTATTAATTATACACTTAAAGAAGCTCTAGGGCCTAAAACGGCGTTAAAGGCGGCTGTTTCTAGCCTCCTATTCACCGTGTCATCGTTATTTATAGTATTAAAGTAATAAGATTTTATATAAATAATTAGCGGATTTAGTTCGAAAGTAAAGATTAAGTAAAGATTAAGTAAAGATTAAGTAAAGACTAAGTGAAGATTAAGTAAAGATTAAGTAAAGATTAAATAAAGATTATTTAAATACTAAATTATCTACTAATATTAAATTCTTTAAATATCTTAGGCGCCTTTCTTACCTTTCTAGAATACTATATTTAGCTTATTAAGGGTAAAATACTATTATTATTACTTTACTTATTTTTATAATTAGCTAGATTAAATACTCTTTTATCTTTTCTCTATTCTTATAGATAGCCTTACTTCTTCTTCGCTTTTCTTATTATTACTAATTAGATCGATTCCTTCTATTATAGGTAATATCTTTTTATTTTTACCTTCTTTAAAGCACCTGCCAGAAGAAGATATAACGCGGCAGCCGATAGGAGCATGGTGCAGCAATCGAATGTGACATAAAAACCATAAATGACTTAAAGACCTATATAACCTTGAGAGACCCAGTTCCCGCCGGGAAGAGCAACGTCTCAGACACATTTGTTTACGCCATAAAGAAAGTCGACACCCTGTTTAAGAGCGAGAGCCTGTCCGCTATGTACGACAGTAATGGCCACAGCCGCTTGGATCGTGTGCTATATAACCCCCGGTTGTGCAGGCTTTCGGAATCAACTAGCTGGTGCTTATCGAGAAGCGCTACCTCCTTATCGGCGAGGAGCTCGCGAAAGTGTTTCCCTGGATACTCAGTCAGGACAAGGTCCGCGCGGGCCCCCTAGGCTCGAGCCCCATCGAGATCGGTTTCGTGGCTGCCCCACTGGACTGGACCGACGAAGACTACTAGGTTCTTGAATACCAACAATACGCTGATGGTCACGAGGAACCTATTCCCGGAGATGCAGCCCATACAAGCTGGATGGATTCCTCCAGAACTCGTCCAACGGTTATGCGGACGGATTTCGAAGCCCTGGTTATCGTTGCCCCCTCCCAGGGTGGCAAAGCAACAGTGGCACGCATGTGTGACTTACCTGGCTTCGTCTCGGCCATTTACCCTGACACAACGAGAGTGCAACCTGGGGAATGTGACAACTACGATAAAATCATGGAGCGCTGGAAGGCCATCCGCCGTCGGGTCAAACTGAGTAACCCTCGGGACAAGCTGAACAACCCAATCCTACCAAAGAAGAGACTGAAGCGCACCAGGTCGGGTCAATTTAAGGATGAATCTCAAAACATCACGGATCCAGCTACCCCAACTACCACGAGCACCGTCACCTTCGTCGAGCGCATAAAGCGTCATAAGACCACAATGGGTATCCCGGATTACATGACGCCCACTCAGGTAGCCGAAGGCCTCATGCGAGAAATCTTTCGGAACCTAGGTCATCTGGACAACGACGACGTCATGCGCGAGTTAGGTAAAGCGACCCAAGCACGGAAGACCTAGTTAAGCTGCTGGCCTCACCTGAGACACCCGCAAACGAAGTCCTTGGGATGATCAGAAACTTCAAGCAGTTGACCAAGAGCGCCGAGCATCTCATCAACACCAGAGCCCACAAGAACCGCCGCGGCGCGATCGTCCTCCATGATTACCTAGTCTCCTTACAGCTAGAACCAATCGACACGGGGGACGAGCTGCGCTACCGAGACGAAAACTTTGTTATTATGAAGGACATTCACCCGTTCCTGCGCCAGAAACGCTCGAACATATCCCCTGAGTCCATTACAGGCCGCCTGCAAGACATCATGATCGGTCAAGATAGCCAATCAGCAGCGCGCTCCGAATCGGAAAGCACGGAGCAGGAAGATTAAGGGATTAGAAGGGAGGAGATTCTAGAAGGATGCTTTGATCGACGGAGGAAAAAAGATGAATGAAATGAAGGTAGGATCTTTGTGCATGGCGAGGACGCTATGATCTTTTTTAAGCCGGCAATGTTGAATCAAAGCGAGCAATGTTCTTCGGTATTACCTTATTGCTAGCGATATGTTTGTACGAGAGAGATGCGGCGTAGGTGTGTACATGTTACCACCTCTCCTGTGTTCTTAGCTAGTTCCCGAGGCCTATAGCTTATAATCACTTTGTCTATCATCTAACCATCTGCTTGTTCCTTCCGACTTTGAAAATCATATACTTTTCGGAGCCACATATGTTAAACTACATCCAGTAATTTGATAGATCTAACAATACATAATTTGCTGAATCTCTCAAGTCTGCGGGGGAGGTTGTCGCTCGGGCTGGAGCCTATCGAGCAGGAAGCAAAGGATAAAGAGACTGTGTTGACTGAAGTGTGCATTATTGGTGTCATTTGGTTTATTTAAAAAAAATTAGATTTGGCATATCTGTTTTACTTCAACTGAGACGTTTTGAAAGTTTTGTTATTGAGTGTATCTGCAATGTCCCACGTCCATCAAGACACAAGGTGAAATGGTCCACTTCAAGACTACTTTCATCAGCGCTACATCATCTGTCGGCAATAAAAAGCCAAAAGAAAAAGAGAGAGGGCAATGGTACTTCATGCTCTTGAATAGTGATTAGAATGCCAATTGGGGATCATCTCCGCATGCAGGTGGCGGGCGGGCACTGACTGCATGTTGACGGTATCCCGGGTTCCTAACCCGGTTGCCACTCGTCTGTTGAAGAACATCGAGACCCCCGTTCCCGTCTTCGCCTTTTCCTAATTTATAGCCCCCTCTATTTTTCATGGGCCAGGAGCTGTCAACATTGAGAAAGAAAGTCGCCAACATGCCGTCCGCAAAAGAAACCCAGCCATTCAAACACATCGGCGTTGTCGGAGCCGGAAGTATGGGCTCAATGATGGTCTTCGCATTCGCTGAAATTGGCCTCGACGTTTCAGTCTGGGATATTGAAAAGGCGAATATCGACAAAGTTGCCAACATGTCAGAGAAAGAGACGACCTCTAAAGGCAAGGTAGAGGGATTTACCGACCTGAAGAAGTTCACCCAAAGTCTCGAGGGCAAGAATGCCAATGACCGGAAGCTCTTCATGTTCTCTGTTACACATGGTGCTCCTGCGGACTCGGTGTTGGGAATGTTAAAAGGTGATCTGAAGAGGGGGGATATCGTTCTCGACGGCGGAAATGAAAATTATCGAAGAACCGAACGTCGCCAGAAAGAATGCAAGGCCATTGGTGTCGACTGGATTGGAATGGGTGTTTCCGGTGGTTATCAATCAGCAAGACGTGGGCCTAGTCTGTCTCCTGGTGGAGATGCCAAAGCCATCGCGCTCGTCATGCCTTTCCTTGAACAGTATGCGGCTAAAGCTCCCAAGGATGGTACACCATGTGTCACTCGGATTGGACCGGGTGGATCAGGACACTTCGTCAAAATGGTTCACAATGGTATCGAGGGTGGCATGTTGTCTTCTCTTGCTGAAGCGTGGTCATTTATGCACTATGGTATGGGTATGGACTACGCCCAGATCGGAGATGTCTTCTCCCAGTGGAACAAGACTGGCGAGTTGCGCAAGAACTTTCTAATCACTATTGGAGCCGATATCCTGAGAAAGAAGAAGACACCCGAGGGTGATGAAAAGGGTGAAGGTGCCAGCATGACCAACGGTTATGTGCTCGACGATGTTCTTGACAAGGTCGTTCAAGACGACGATAACACCGAAGGGACACCGCTGTGGTCTTTAATGGAGTCGGCCGAGCGACATGTCTCGTGTCCGACATTGGCTGCCGCTCACTGGATGCGCATTGCCAGTGGCAACCGTGCTGAACGCCAGCAGGTCACCAAAAAACTAAAGATGTCTGCTCCAAAACCTATCGGGGACTCGATGGATCAGACAACATTGGTTGAAAAGCTCCGACGTGCCGTCTATGCCACTTTTCTGTCATCATTTTGCCAGGGCTTGGAACTTATTGCCCGGGCATCCGAAGATGAAGGCTGGGAAATCAATATGGCCGACTGCTTGCAGATCTGGCGTGCAGGCTGTATCATCGAGTCTGAGCATATTGCCGATATTCTGCAGCCGGCACTGGCCAAGAAACCGGTGATGAACATGAAGTTCATCGATTCAGTTTCCAAGGAGCTTCACAACAACTATGAGCCCCTGAAGGAAATCGTAATCCAAGGCACTCGGACTGATCAATACATCCCGTCCATTGCAGCGACGCTTGAGTATCTCAAGTATGAGGGCGGAATGATTCTTCCAACCAAGTTCATGGAGGCCCAGATGGACTACTTTGGTGCGCACAGTTACAACAAGCCCGGCATTCCCGGCGAAGACCCTGGACCGGTGAAGAAGGGACCTCATCACTATGAGTGGAAACCGGCATAGATGGAGTAGAATTTTGCATGTATTGATTATTGTTACAATGAAATTAGTTAAATATATTCAGACGTCCGATGCAAATTCCCAAGTATAGTACAGCCACGCGCTCAAATGCTCACATGTGCAGCCCTCCATATTCCATCTCCTCAACCCAGCTTTTCACATTACCACATGCCTCCTCTGGCTGTCTTTTGTACTGCAAAAGAAACCCTTGCACATCCGCAATGCTGAATCGCCGCTCGGGCAGACAACTCGCAAAACGAACCGCAAGGTCGTACAGTCTTTCCGTTTCCCGCTTCTTGTCTCCGATAGAGACAGCAGCGTTCTGATACACGTCGCTGTAGATGCTCAGGAAAAGGTCTCGCAGCTCCTCATGAGATGGAAGCTCAAATCGGATATGTATGTCCACGCGACCCGGTCGAATCAGTGCACGATCCAAATTCTGCGGTACGTTTGTTGTCATGATCAAAATGCGGCCTTCGTGGGATGAGACGCCGTCGATCGCGTTCAGTAGGCCTGATAAAGATACAGACGTGTTTGACGGCGGCATCTTCGTCGATAATGACTGGATACCGTCTTTGCTAGGTCCCAATTCCCCTCGGTTCAAGCCCGCTGCATCGACATCTTCCAAAAGTACCACACACCGGGTGGGTACCTCAGAGAAGAGCCGGATGAATTGCGATTCGGTCATGGTTGGATCTAGCAGGCTCAACACGTAAATATCCAGGCCGAAAACGCCCGCGATTGCGGACGCAAGGCTTGTCTTGCCTGTACCCGGTGGCCCAGAGAACAAATATCCACGTCGATACGGGATACCGTGGTTCGCATACCATTGTCTGGTATGCGGATGAAGATATTCGTTGATATCTCGGAGGATAGTTTGCTTTTTTTGCTTGTCAAGGATGACAGTAGAGATATCTCTCGAAGGTCGCGAAGCAACTGAACTCCAGCGGACGAGGTCCCGGGAGTTCGGCCTTGTGCGATAGACTGTAATGCTAGACACGGAGACTTTACGACCGTACGCGCGAACTTCCTCGAGGAACTTCTTCATCGGAGAAAGTGAAAGACTGATGCATTGCAGCTTCAATGGGGGATTGCTATCGACCTGCGGAGGACGAGTGCTGCTATCAGGACTGCTCGCTGCATGGCTGAAAAGCATCCATGTTCGCTTGAAGCGGAAGAACCGGGATCCATGGAACGGCTTCAATTCGATAGATGAGTCTTCCACCTCTCGGTAGCTAACCAATTTATCGGAATCCAACTGTCCCAGTGGGGATCGTATTAAAGCTTTGTCGTTGTCAGAGTTGTGGGTGGTTTGTGCCAGCACGGAAAGGAAGTTGCGACGACGAAACGCATGATCGTTCATCCAGCGAACAATGTCCTCGTAAAGAGGATCTTCTGCCCTCACATGGACCGTTGACAGACATGTCTTTTCGGCGTAGTTGTACAATACATTGCCGGCGGAACGGAGCGAAGTGATCAAACCGATCACAATGAGCCCCGAGTTCACAAACACAAGAGGATCGAAGTTCAGTGTGCTGCGGACCAGCTCCACTAAAGAGTGGATTGCACCAGATCCTGGGCGATAGGCGGACAAGGACATATTCGATTAAGTCGGACGAATCTCACATGCTCTGGAGTCTGCTCGCAGGCCGGGCTCCGCTTTGCATCCAACGATCTACCTCGGTGTCAAACTTCCCGAGATAACTTCTTGTAGTTCCGATCTAATCTGAAGCGAAATTACTCATCGTTTCGAGGCAAGTATGGACAGCTGCGCGATGCGAGTGTCTTCCAGGATAACTGGCAAGCTCCGAAAAAAAAAAAAAACAGTGCTGAGTCAGGATTCGACGTTTCTGCCTCAGGCCCCAGAAAAAAGTGCTGGTAGACGTCAGCTCCGATTAGAAGCCAGTATTTGACTTTAACGGCCGTATGTAGGTATGTGGTAAAGTAAAAAAGAGAAGGAAAGTGTCGATCAAAGCACAAATAAATTGAGATCTTTGACAAGGTCAGATCCATACCCTCTTTACCCGATATGGCTAGTACCCGACGGTATGTGATTTGGTTCTGCTCTTAACTTGATCGATCTGTGCTAGGATAACTCCTCCCTAGAGCGCCAAATTGGCCCAGGTATGTACAGTAGTCGAATGCGCATCGACGGATCGGTGGATATGCATCCCCAGCCTCATTGGATTCGATGCAGGACCTGGCGCTCTAGTGAATTTCGCGTGGCATTCAAGCCAGCCGGGGTGATGATTATCTCCAAAAGAGGAGAGTTGGCATGCTTGAGTATTCAACTAACAATTATTTCATCATGCATTGTGATGAGATGGGGGAAAGGAATGAAGAGATAGATATTAATGGATTGATAGCTATGGATGAGTGTAAGAGAAGAAGCAAGGATACATGAAGAAGTGAGGAAAGCCAGAGGGCAAAGGCGGTGAGTCTTAACACATTGCGTATCTGAATTTTGTTTGACCATAGCCTTTTTGAGAGGTAGATTTGCAAGGACCAGATCGAACGCTGCAGGTCTAGCTTTGCGGTGTTGCTTTATTAGTTCAAGAATAGTCGCGTGAGGCGGGCTGGTTGTGCCCCTGGAATCGGTTACGACTGGCGCCGGCGGTGGGGACTTTTGGCGGCCCTAGGCCATATGGCCTTGGCGGGCAATCAGGATAGATCGGTTAGGCTTTGTTCAAACGGCTTATTGCTGTTCGCTCTCCTGTGAGCTGAGCGAATGCCGTAGGTTGAGACCCTTGCCAATGAAGGACTTCACTCCACGCCCCCTAAGCCTAATTGGGCGAGGCGCCTATGATGATGTGCTCGGCCTGTTCGTTCGCATATCTCATATGCGGCTGAATATCTGATGCTATATGAATTCAGACATCGTGCACCCATCCTAGCTGAATGTCAACTCGAAATGGTAGACTCAATATCACAACCAAGCTAAGTGGTGAACTTAGCGACCTTCTAGGGACTTTCGTCACACTTTACCCCTAAAGCAAATTCAGTGGCATCATTGGCGGCTGTGTATAGATGTGGACCTCAGTGGGGTCCGGACCGTCGGTGCCCCAAGCTCGCCTAACGTGACCCTGGTTGCTTCACTTCACCCCTTAGCCGGCCTACCCCACGAGCTCGAGTAGACTCCGCATTTGTTCCGCATTTGTAGTATGGGTGGCTCCCCCTGGCAGTCAACAGGCTGTCTTACCTGCAGAAAGCGCAAAATCAAGGTCCGCCCAGCCCCCTTCTTCTGACCTGTGCATTGCTGATGACAAGAATCAGTGTGACAAGCAAGAACCGGAATGTGAACGGTGTATAAAACGTGGCATTCAATGTCCGGGGTATGACAAATTTCGCATTTTTTTCTATCAAGAAACCGCCTCAACAAAAAGAGAAAAGCCAAAGAATTGGAGTGAAAGCCCATCCACCCAGTTTCAAGATCGTGATCGCGAAAAGCAGTCAGAGACCTCGAATAACAATGACCCAGCGACTACAAGAACATATTCTAATAGAGCAAGACAATTGACTTCTCGACACAATGCGCTCAATAGTGGCCCAACGAAACGGGAGCAGATCTTTGCGTCATATATGAATGCCTACTTTCCTAATGATATCAATGGAACAACTGAACTCGATCCTTGGTATGGTCTCATCTCCGGCATTTCATCACTTCCGAATAAGCCTCCAATGCTTGAAAGAGCTTTAGCAGCACAAAGCTGTATCATTGTGGGTCGTCAATATGATGAGGGCATGTTCTATCATGGACTTCAGCTATATAATACGGCGATACAACACATGTCGCGTGTTATAAAGCGGAACGGGTATAGTGACGACGTCGTGTATACGGCTGCTATCTTTCATGGGCTAGTTGTGAGTTCTTCATTGCCGGTCTTTGTACACTTCAAGCTAATTGGAGACTCAACTAGTCATCACATTGCCCCTTCGGTCTAGACGTCTGGATTAACCAGGTGACTGTAACTAGCGGAATTTTGAAACATTACTCCCATTATGCGAGTGACAACCCTCTTGTCAAGAGCCTATATCTGGGGATTCACAGGATGCGATTGGTCTGTTTCCTACTGTCTTAGATTTCCCACCGTCTGTGATTTGACTAACATTCAATTGGCTTAGTTACAATCACTGTCACCATTGCAATCTAATACAGAGAACGACATGGCTGAAGATCAAGTCCCACATAGTTCGATGAAAATGGAGCATCTATTTCATCCTGTCGATGAACTACTGGAGCTCATGGGAGAGATTGCGCCTCTTGCAGCCATAATTAACCCAAAAGGCTCCAAATACTGCGCCCATTATGAACAGGAAACACTTTTCTCCTGTCTCGCGCAAAGGGAAAAGCTATCATCCTGGTACACCCGAAGGCAAGAAGACATCGGTAGCGGGCCCATCCCTTGTTCTTCTAGCGAGCTGATCACGAAACTGCCTAATGCGGACCATCTATTTGGCAAACCATATTGGTTCACCTCGCTGGACAATGCCCGGATACATGTTCTTTTCTGGGCAGCTCTATGTCTACTCGAAACCCTGATCGGCCAAGCTCAGTTGCGTCCAGCAGCGGGAGAATATCTACTCGCGGAATTTTACGCAGATGAGATCAGCCGTGCCCTTCCCTTCTGCTTACAAGAAAAGATGAAGGCATGGGGCGGTCATATTTCTATGTTTGGATGCTGTCAGATTTCGAAGCTGTATCTCGATTTGGGACGGAAGGATAAATTCTTCTGGAGTCAACAAGCGTTCCAAGTACAGGCCGGAATGGGTTCTGACTTCTCATTGCATGTGGGGAACATGCTATCATACAGCTGGGGGATGAAAGAAAAGGAAGACTCTGTCCAATCATCGTCACCATTGGGCGAAGATACAGATGGGAGTCCTTGGTGACCAGATCTTTTGAAGCAAAAGTCAGACTACGTAAGGTACTTTTGAGAGGGAGGTCAAGAGCCTACTTCGAAGGCTCCTTGGATACTTGTAGATACACCGGATCAGAAGCCATTATCTGCGAATTTGGGAAGTTTTGTCCTAGTGAAGATTGGTCAAACGAAAATCATTAGGTGAACATTATTTGCTGCGGTATGCAACTTTTGTCTTCTGTTCCTTGAGCTCCTAAGCAGGACAACTCATTCCGCAATGCGCTTCTTTTTGAATGCAAATCTTGCCTAGCTAGATGGTTCACTCGGACCTGACGTATAGCTATCAGCATATTCAACCTTCTCATCATATTCCTCCGGCGTCAAACGGCGCAGGTATCCACCAGCCAACAAGTCCTTCACTTTCATGTACGCCAAGAACTGGGTCCCCATGCCCGGCTGCTCAAACCACGGTGCGATGGGTCCCAAACCCACCTCGAAGCTCTTGGTCACCTGGTACACGTAATAGTTGTACGGATAGTCGCCATCAAAGGTGTTGAGGTTGTTGGGGGGTAGGGATCGCTCAATGTAGGGTGCACCCAGCGGTGCGAGGAATGAACCGTATTCTGACCCGAAGCGATCGAGCTTCTGACCAACGGGAAGGGTGGTGTTACCCAAGATCGCAGCACCGGCATTGTTGGTAACATAGCCACTGCTGGGTGGGTACTCGTAGGAATCATTTGAGTCGGTTGAACCGGCCCACTTCTTCAGGAATTCGATGGGACATAGCTCGCCGAAGCGCTCATAGGTGCGAAGCTCATTGTTCAAGGGGAATTTTCGGGGTGTTTTAACGGGTCCCAGGCGGGGGTCACCACAGACATAGGTGGTATTCGTGGAAGTGATGCCGGCGCAAGGGTCTGAACCACAACGCGCGGGGATCTTGTACTGTTCATTCACATGGTCGTTAGGATACAAAGTCAGAGTGCAATTGTTTATAAAGTATTGTCATACATCGGCGGGTCCCTGCGTTGTCGTGGGAAGGGCAACAATAAGCGCAGTCAGGGTGCTAAACACCACAAGGGCTGTTGTGAAGTGCATGGTGGTAGACTTAATGAAGTATAGGCACCGGAAAGTGCTAAGGGTGCAGAGAAGGTCTATTTATTACCCACGCACTTCGCACTCTCCGTACTCTGCTTTCTTTTGGGCTGGGCTGAAGATCGAATCCGAATTAGTGCACCCTGCATGGCGCTATTGAGTGCTATCTGTTAGTGCCTGCAGCTGAAGTGGCACCTTCATCTGCAAGGTGCAGCATATTTTCCAGCACATGTCCATTCCGAGCATCGGGTAATTTTAGCCAAGATCATTTCTCATCGGGAACCAAGAATCTAATCACATTTTCTAGCGACTAAATAATTTCAAGCGCCACACAGCTCATCCTATCATTCGGTAGACGATCCTTTAAAATTTGGATCTGCCGATCCTTAGGTAAGTTTTTGGAGAATAAATACCCACTTCATCAGCTTTGACGAAGATCATGGCCGACTGCGAACATGTGGGACACAGTCGTCCCGCCGCTGATCCTTCCAGATGTCGTAAACTTTCCCCAATGGTTTGAATAACTCCACCCGTTCTGGTGTCGGAAATCCTGGAAGGCAGCCGCGTTGAAAGGTTCAACTAATTGGACTTGAAGCATAGTTACCCTCTCTCCTGTTTGTAAACCACGGCCCTTATCATCTGATATCATTATATATTCTGGGATATCCGTGCGTCTATCTGGCTTGAAGCTCAAACTGGGCATATAGGGACAAGAGTCTACCCTCAAGCATTAACAAATTAAATTACGACACCAAAAAACACCCTTGCCTAGTATCTTCTAATTGTATAGCAGGGGCTTTGCGGGAATGCTTAGGCCCCTTTCGGCAGCCCCTGCCGAGCGGCCCGGCCCTTGAAGTCGTCTCCTTGAAATCAAATGTCAACTCGTTCTGGCAGGTGCGCGCGATCTCGAGGGCAGTATTTCCGGAGCTGAAAACTTCCGCGATCCAGAGTCGTGACTACAGACGCCACTAAGTAAGCTAGAAACTTGTCCCTATAGCTACCTGCTGTCCTTGCATGTGCGGGACACAACGCTATAAGCGAGTGCTAGTGATACGCCTAATGTGAAGCAAGGTCGATGGAACAGTTCAGTATTAGTTATGGACCTTAGACCTAAACCAGAAACCCAGTATCCTGCTCCGTGACAATAAACACAAGAAGTGTATAGATCTGAGCCCAAAGCGGTAGGCGGCCTGAGGAACCACGTGGGGCCGCGACCCAATAGCGGGGCTCTGAAATTTGATCGCAAGAGATGCTTTGGCTTCGTCAACTATCCTCAATATCCAAGCCGTTTCGTCGCATTGAGTCTGCAAAGCAACTGGCTAGGAGAATGGCTGCTCTTCCCAACACCTACGAAGGTGCGTCTGTCCCGATCCCGTCGAGCCTGAGCCTGAGCCCGCGAACTCTCCCCCACTATCGTGCTGACAATCGCATATCGGAGTAGGCTCTGTCCCCATCGCTGTCATCGGCGGCACTGGTCTGCGTGAGCTACCTGGCTTCAGCCAGGTTGCTTCCCTGTCCGTCTCGACTCCCTGGGGCGAACCCTCCTCCCCCATCACCATCTTGCACCACAAGTGTAAGCACAATGACAAGACCGTTGCCGTCGCGTTCCTGAGCCGCCACGGCACTCACCACCAGATCGCACCCCACGAGGTCCCTGCCCGTGCCAACATCGCCGCTCTGCGCTCTATCGGTGTCCGCAGCATCATCGCCTTCTCCGCCGTCGGCAGTCTTCAAGAGGAGATCAAGCCTCGTGACTTTGTCATCCCCGACCAGATCATTGACCGTACCAAGGGTGTCCGGCCGTGGACCTACTTCGAGGGCGGTGTTGTCGCCCACGTTCCCTTCGGTGACCCCTTCGATGAGGGTATCGCCAAGGTTGTCCGCGAGTGTGGTCACAGCCTGGAGGGTGACGGTGTTATCCTGCACGATCGGGGCACCATTGTCTGCATGGGTATGTAAACCCATCGAGGAATTGCGCATTCCAGTAGTATAACTAAACATGATACAGAGGGCCCCCAATTCTCCACCCGCGCTGAGAGCAACATGTACCGTGCCTGGGGCGGCAGCGTGATCAACATGTCCGTTCTGCCCGAGGCCAAGTTGGCCCGCGAGGCCGAGATCGCTTACCAGATGATCTGCATGTCTACCGACTATGACTGCTGGCATAGCTCCGCCGATGTCACTGTCGAGATGGTCATGGGCAACATGAAGGCCAATGCTGACAACGCTCGTCGTTTCGTCACTGCTGTCCTCGATGCCCTAGCTGCTGATGAGCACACCGACCTTGTCGAGGCCAAGCACTTGGCTGGCGGCATCAAGTTCGGTGTCAGCACTCCCCAGCCCCAATGGAGCCCTGAGGCTAAGAAGAAGCTGGACTGGCTGTTCCCCGGCTACTTCTAAGCGCATACTCCTGACCTTGTCTGACCCGACGGGACATCTTACCATTTGAGACGACATTGAAACGAGTACATTTCACGATTGCATGTGAATATACCTTTAAGAATAGACAATATATTGTGATCCAGCTAAATTCCTTTGCCTTTGGTCAGTCTTGGTAGGCCAAATTCACTCAAGTCTTATTCATCGTCGCCCAAAAAGACGCGAATCGGCATCCAGCCATCACCAACAACCTTAGCCCGAATCTGAATCCCACTTAAAGCGGTAATCTCCTCTTCAGACAGGTGCCAGTCATCCATTTGGAAATTGGAATCGATTCTTGATGGCGTCACGCTCTTTGGAATGATACTAGTCCCGCGTTGTAACCCCCACATCATCCTGTATTCGTTAGCATGCTTTCCGTCACTTGCGAAAATATTACATACAAGATCTGCGCGGGAGTCTGATTCTTCCCCTCTGCGATTTTGAGCACAATGGGATCCTCGAGGAGAGTGGTGTGAGCGTTTATGGCAGACGCTGTGTTGCCACCCAAGCAGGAGTAGGCGGTGCAATGAATGCCCTTGCTCTTGCAATACTTTAGTAACTTGGGACTGTATTTGTTTAGCATGAAAATCAAAGCATGGCCCTTGGGGAATTGACTCACGATGGGTTGTGTGGATGCAACTGTGGATAGTTTGACAAAATTAGTACCCAGGGATCATCGTAAGGAAAGATTAAGGGCAAATACCTCGATTTGATTGACAGCTGGGACCACTTTACACGAGAGATCACTCAACAGTCTCTCCAAATGTGAGATCTGGAAATTGGAGACACCGATTGTTCTCACTTTGCCAGTGGCAAGAAGCTTCTGCATTTCTTGCCTATCTCACATGAGCCAACTCCATTATCATAGAGGACCAGAGGATACTCACCATGTCTTCACGAAATCCCAATTTGGCAGATGCTTCGATCTATCTTCAGGGTCGGTTGAACACGGGAAATGGATCAGATACAAATCAACGTAGTCGAGGCCGAGGTCTTTGAGAGAAGAATCCAGCCCTTCCGACACCCGGTGATGCCAATGATTATCCAATTTGGTCGTCACCCAAATTTGGTCCCTCGGCACACCCGAAGCGCGAATGCCCTCACCAACCTCCTTCTCGTTGCCATAGTTCAATGCAGTGTCGATGTGGCGATATCCATGCTGCAGTGCATACTTCACAGCTTCGCGTGTCTCGTTATCTTTGGACTGCCAGGTTCCAAGGCCAATGGCTGGGATAGAGGCGCCATTATTCAGCTGAAAGGCATGGGGGGTAAACTTGGAAATAGTCATGACGAAAATTGTTTGGCTGTAATGTCTCTGGAAAAAGCACGGTGATTGCTGGTTGATAAGAAGTTTTTTTGAGATTTGGGGTCAAAGATTTTCTGTGATCGGCAATCCCGAAATCAGACTATGTGCCTGGATAGTTCGCCGATCTTGCGACGGCAAGTCGTGTAGGTATCCATAATCATTTGAAGAATATCTCCCGCAAAATCGACTATCGGAGCTTGAGGGGAGACCAATGCTATCAAACACATATGCGGAGAGTCAAATTGCGGGGCTGATCGGCCAAGTACGATCGGGCAACTCAATATGCTGATAGCCCGCGCTAGGTAACTCAAGCCAATGATTAACGCCCTGTGATTCGAGCAATGATAAGCTGCAAACATGTAAAATGCCGACATCCAGACCCTCCCTTGTGACCCATACTTCTCTTCCCCATTATATCGCACAAGATGCGTTGGTCGTGGCCGGAGATCAAGCATAGGCTTCAATGGTGAGTGTTGGCCCTTACGCGGAACTACATTTCGCTTACGGTAACTACTCATAGCCCTATCGACGAAGACGCGCAATATGAGAACAACACCTGGTGTAATCGTGACCTGATTCCTATCCCACCGGACCGCCGAACTTATGGAGTCTGGTCTTACTTCGGTACGCAGTTACCCTAGATCCTCGCGATGACCCCACTAATGGATCCATCAGGGTACTGGACCGTTTCAGGGTCATGCATCTCTGCTTGGTCAACCGGTAGTACGCTACTTGCCTTTGGGCTGAGCCCCCAACAAGCAATCGGCGTGGTGGTAAGTTTGTTAGGCCCCCTGCTCTTTTGAGTGGTGCTAATTATTCAGGTGGTTGGAGGCATTCTTGCCGGCCTCCTCGCAGTTGCCTGCGGGTGGATGGGCGAGAACCACCACATCGGGTTCACCGTGGCTAGCCGATTTTCCTGGGGAATGCGAGGGTCATACTGTATGTCGATAATTTGCGGTATTCTCCAATGTGCTAATCATCCGAGGAATAGTCCCCGTTATTCTACGGTCCTTTGTCTCTTGCATGTGGTTTGGCATGCAGGCATTCTGGGGCGGCCAAGCCACGAGGGTTATGATCGGCGCTATCATTCCTGGTATGAGCAGTCCACAAATTTGATATGGATTATGACTGACATTTTGAAGGTTTCGCTCATATGCCAAATTATTTTGCTGCCGGCTCGCATCTTCAGACCAAAGACTTTATTGGGCTCCTGATATGGATGTGTGCTTTTATCCCTGGGATCTTAATCCGCCCTGAGAAACTGCAAATACCGTTTCTCGTCTGTTTCATATTTTTCTGTGGATCGTGTTTTGGACTCTTGATATGGTATGTCTATGCTGACGATCCCACCAACTTATCGCTAACATGCAAGAAAGGGGAGTTTCTCAAGCCCACGGAGCAGGAAGCATGTTCCATGAGCCTGCAAGCGCACCAAATGTTGGTTGGGCTTTCATGTTCGGCATAACGGCCATCCTCGGATCGTGGGGATCCGGAACCCTTGGTCAATCAGATTGGACTCGTTATGCTAATCGAAGATTTGCCCCAACGCTATCGCAGCTGATCGCTTCTCCAATAACCATTGCAGTCACTGCAACAATTGGTATCATCGTCACCAGCACGTCTCGTGATATCATGGGCGGGGAGATTGAGTGGAATCCGATCTATCTGTTGGCTGATATCCAGGAGTTTTATCATTCGAGTCCTGGCGTGCGCGCGGCAGTGTTCTTTGCTAGCATTGGCATGGTTTTTTCACAATTCTCGGTATGCATCCATGTTCCTGGAACTCACGAACTCAGCTGACCTTTCTTTTTAGATCTCAGTTGTCTTAAACTCGGTATCATGTGGTATGGACCTAGCTGGTCTGTGGCCTAAATACATCAACATTCGGCGTGGCGGGTACATTATGGCCTGTATCGGGATTGCAACTCAGTAGGACTTCAAACAAATTTTGGGTGACTTGCAAGTCAATTGAACTAACTAAAACTAGGCCATGGCAACTTCTTTCGACAGCAACCAAGTTTCTTTCGGTGCTGAGTGGATTCGGGGTCTTCATGGCTCCGGCAACGTGAGTGACTTCCAGCCACCCTCTGATGAAGATAAGCTTTAACACGAGATGAACAGCGGAATTATGCTAGCGGACTATCATCTGGTCAGGCGCTACAAGTTGAGACTCGGGGATCTATACACTGGTGACAGCTCTTCTATCTATTGGTTCTCGGACGGAGTGAACTGGAGGGCATTTGTTGCTTTCTTCGCCGCAATGTGGCCCCTTCTGCGTATGAAGACCCCCTAAATACCCTTCATTCCGGATCTTGGGCTAATTCATAATATAGCTGGGATGGCTGGCAACGTTAATTCCTATTCTGGAAGTCAATGGACAGGCTGGGTTCGACTATATAACTTGACGTTCTTGGTCGGGCTTGCAATGAGCTTCCTCATTTTCTGGGCATTGAACTACTTCTTCCCTCCCACTGGGTTGGGACAAGAAAGTTCCTTCATGGAAGAAGAAGTCATATATGGCGTGGCCAAAACGAGTGGGGAGAATGATGCCACGTCTCATGATGAAGAGAGAAAGGTGCCGGTCGCTAGTGTAGTTTAGCTCCGAGTGAGGCAATTTGATACGACTAAATGAATACCTCGGACAGTTTCTTCAAAAATTGGCTCTAGTAAAGCAGTGTCATACTCTTAAGAGGCAATTCTTTCTTTAGTAATGTAGTAAGTAGTGTATAAAAGAAATATACTTTCTTTTAGGACTGTATTAAGGTACGTTACCTTTTAATCCTTAAATAAATTTTAATTTAAAAAAAACTCGAACCGTGATTTAAGTATTCAGATGGTGAAAGAAATTATCTATATATCTAATTTGTGCTCAACCAAAGACCTCAATAACACTTCGAGGCTTGCTGTATTTTCCAATCGGAACATACTTGACCTCTTCGAATCCCATGGAGCCAGGCCCTCCCAGCTGCATACCCCTTTCTGTATCGGTCCACCGGGGTGAAGCGGCAATGGCGATGATGACAACTTTGAGCCCATATTTGTATTCAGGCGTTCCAAGTCCCGCTCCAGTCTCGGCGTCAATGACGGCAATTAGATCAGGCACGGATGCCAGGATCTTCGACTCGCCGTCCGAAACCGCTTCAACGTAAGCATTCTCATTCTTGAATGGTACCTTCATGATGGCCTTTGTTCCGTCATTTAGAGTTCCATCGACCTCTAGCATACCGTAGGTATGACCGGTCTTAAGAACACGTTCGACGTTGATAATTTTACCCTGGCCGAGAATGGCTGCACTCTCCGAGCCACCGACCTCATCGATGATGCGTTGAGCTTTGTCGGTGATATTCTTCTCCAAGGCCACTGCTCGCCCGATCCACCATGCCAAAGAGACAGTGTTGGTAACGGCCTGCTCTTTTACTGCCTTGGCGGTCTTTGGCGATAGAGACTTTCCGGCACGGCATCCCATTTCAACGCACGCGGCTCGCATAATTTTGTCAACACCTCTGTCTGTACGCGACTTGGTCATTGTGACGAACGATCCGTCTCCACTCGCAATCGTTGCAGGTACCAGAGCATCGCCATTTGAAGATCCATAGACATTCGGTGTAGTCTGCCAAGTGGTTGGATATGCGCGACCCATGAAGTCGGCATCAATACAAGGCACTCCGAAATGGGCCGAGACACTTAAATTGACGACACCATTGCCTCCACCGATCTCCAGAGACAGGAAGCCAGACACAGGTGGACTTTTGATGATACGCATCAATTCTTCGTGTGCTTTGAGGCATTCGTCATTCTCAAGCCTCTCCATGCTCACCTCTGGACTGCCCATACAACCAGTCCACCCGACCAAGGAGTCATCAGGCAAATAATCAGGTGAAACCACCTTGACTGTACCCGGGTGAAGTTGAACAATGGCTTTCGCTTTCAGATACTCCTGGTAGGGGTCGCCGCCACCTCCACAGCCAAGGATCTGGCAACCCGCTGCGATAAATTCGAGATCAGTAGTGGAGATGATCCACTGTTTGTCCCTGATCGTAGGGCTATATGTTTGAATATCGACTTTCGCAGTGATTGAGAGGGTATCACGGTTTTGTGGGACCGATTTTGCGTCGTCCAACTCCTCTTGATCGGTCGCATTCACTGCGGCAATTTCCTTTTGGGGTAGATGTAGTTGAGAAATGATATTCAGCTCACCAACTGCTCTGATGAGAATGCGAGCCTTTGCATCAACATATTGAATTGGCAACATGGTGATTTCAACGATCTGGACCGTTTCTGGCTTTGCACCATTTGCAATAGCCTTCTCAACAGCAATCTTTGATACCAAATTTTGGGCTTCTTTAATTGTTTGGTTTGATGTATCCACAACGGTGTCGACAACTCCCGAGACTCGTGAGATAGCAGCACCGACAGCGTTCGCGACCTCGCCTCCTTTGACGGTTCGCACCATGCGGACTCCAGAGAGAGGCTCATCTGTTTTGATGATAGGGGCGCCACCTCCGACAATCAATACGTCGACATCACCTTTCTGAATTTTTGTCTTGTCAACGACCTCTTCAATTTTTCGTCGCATGGCAATCTGGGCCTTCTTCACCATCGCAGGAGTGATATCCGCGAGACGCTTGGTATCTCCCATTCCTTGGAAAGGATTGTTCCCCGTGGGTGATTGAATCTCAGATGCAGCGACAATATCAGACGAAGTGAGATAGTCACCGCCAAATAGCTTGGCCTTCTCAAGAAGCTCCAAAGCAACGCTGTCTGGACCAACGGACACATCTCCATTTTCTAAGTTGCGAATAATAGAGCCTCCGCCCAGACCAATACTTTCGACTGCAGGGAGAGCAAAGTTTGTTCGGACTCCACCGACCAGGCTCATGATCGAGCTCATTTGCGGGAGTCCATTCGGAAGCAAAAGTCCACTATCAGAGGTGGTTCCACCAATATCAATTACCACGAGAGGCTCCGTACGATCACCATGTTGCTGTCCACTTTCATCAGCTGCAGCGCGCCAAAGGAATTCACCTCCGCGGATGGAATTTGTTGGGCCGGAGTTGAAAGTGCGGATGGGTAACTCCACTGCTTCGGAGGCTCCGAGTACACTTCCATCGTTCTGGGTCAAGTATAGCGTATATGGTTGACCCTGGAAGATGTCTTCCATGGATTTCTGGAATCCATAGATGGTCTTTTCAGCGAGTGGACGCAGCGTAGCATTCAGAATTGCCGCATTCTCACGAGCCAGGAACCCAAGACCCGACACTTCGTGTGATAGAGTGATCCGAGGCTTGAATTTGGGTGCGCCGTTTTTGACCATGTTTTCCATCAGGATCTCTCTAGCTGTCGTTTCTTGCACGTGGTTCAAAGGGGCATACATCCCCGCGATCACCACATTCGAAATATTGCTCTTTGCCAAGTCTTGAGCCACACGCTTCAACTCTTCTCTGTCCACAGGACTGATCTCGTCGCCGGAAATTTGATATCCACCATTGCAATGGTGGATTTGAGATGTCTCAATACAAGCTCGCAGATCAGCTGGGAAGTCGATAAATGGCGGGATTCCACGGCCGAAGCCTTCTTCGGCACCACCACATAGTCTGACAACCGCTACACGTCGCAAGGATGTTGAGCGCTGGACAACTGCGTTGACGAAATGGGTTGTGCCGATTATTACGCAACCAATTGATGAAAGTGATATGTTCGATGTATCAATCACTTTGCGAACAGCGTTTGTGATGCCCGTGGTAACGTCCGACGTAGTTGGTGCCTTGTAAGAGGCGATGATGGCGACAGGGTTAAGAGAGATGAGGACCGCGTCGGTGTTTGTGCCTAGTAATTCACCAATTAGCCTTTGTGTTACATAGCATGATGCATTCAGACGCACCTCCTACATCAACCCCGATACGGTACTTTTGCTCAGGTATGCTGCCCATGGCGCGTATAGGCTATTGGTATGCTATAGAATCTCTTCTGACAGTAGCTGTCCCGGAACCAAACGTCGGCCTGAACATCAGATGAATATATCTATACCAATCTTCTTCGACCGGATAGAGCACCGCCTATCGGAGTCTATGCTGTGCGGGGTAAGATGTCGGCCGACAAGTCGACATAGTTGGCCGATCGCGATAGGCAAAGGTCGATAACGCCAACCCGCATCAAGAAGGTCAACGACAAACCTCGGCCAATCTCGAATGAGACTATTATCTGTCTACTGTAAATGCGGAGACTGAGCGAATCCGTGTCTCCACATAAAAGAGCCGATATCAACCACCACATCAGACCCTAGCTGGATATTGCCGTTAATACCATTACACAAGGCAAAATGATTGCGCCTGTCGTTGATACTCTCAGTATTCCTATTATTGATCTCGAACCGGCTCGAACTGGGACGCCTGAGGAAGCTGCTCAAGTCGCGAAAGAAGTCTACGATGCTTTCAAATATGTTGGCTTCGCTTATATTAAAAACCACGGGGTTCCGCAGGAGCTCATAGACGAAGCTTTCAATTGGGTACGTTCCACCCTTTGCTTTACACGATATGACAACCAACTCATTGTTCCATTTCATCATAGAGCCAAAAATTCTTCGCCCTTCCCCAGAGCGACAAAGACAAAGCGCCACATCCTCCCGTCGGCTGGTACCATCGAGGCTATTCAGGGATCGGTCGCGAGAAAGTCGTCCAAATGGTCTTTGACAAGGAAGGCATTGAAGAGAAACGCAAAGTGCCAGATGTCAAGGAGTCATTTGAGCTAGGCAATGAAAACGACGAGCGTATGCCAAACATTTGGGTACCAGATGAAGTTCTCCCTGGATTCCGCGCGTTCTTCACCAAATTCTACGAAACTTGCTACACCATCGAGCAACTCATGTTAAAGACAATTGCTATCGGGATGGGCCTTGATGAGCGATTCTTTCTCGATTATCATCAGAACAAAACGAATCAGTGCCGTCTACTTCATTACCCGCCCGTGGAAGAACAGTTATTGAGAATCGGAAAGGCCGAAAGAATCGCAGCACACTCTGACTTTGGCACAATGACCGTTCTGTTTCAAGATCAAGTCGGGGGTCTTGAGGTTGAGGATATTCATGAAAAGGGCAAATTCAACCCTGCGCCATACATTCCTGGCACGGCGGTCGTCAATATCGGGGATCTCCTCATGCGCTGGAGTAACGACGAGCTCAGGTCAACTCTTCATCGTGTCCGTGCTCCGCCGTTAGTTGGCTCCAGCGAGGATTCCAGCGGCCGGATGACTCGCCCTCGATACTCCATTCCATACTTCATCACCCCTGATCGAGACCGGCTTATTGACTGTCTACCTGGGTGTTACGGACCCGACCGTCCCAAGAAATATGAGCCCATTATAAGCAAGGATTATATCTCGATGCGCATGAATGCGACATACTGAGGTGCGCCTGTGCTTGCAGGTGGGGCTTTTAAAGAGATCCATGTTATATTCAGGTAGTTGCAACGGGGTTCGTCTTTAGAAAATTGTAATCAATTTGTCATATTCCAAGATCACACTCCCTCAATGGCAGCTTATTTCAACCACCAGAATGGTCAAAGCGGTCCTACATGCGATCGTGGCCCCGTTCCAGCTCTCATTTTAAATTACAACGCACCTCAACGCAAGACGCTTCACAGTGACCCCGCCGTTTCCTCTCACATAAATTATGATAAAGGAAAAGAAGTTGACTTCTCCTCAAATGCAATCTCGTCCAAGTTTGATTCTTTTCTTGTTCTCCAAGATATAATTGGGTGACATGATAGGTAGATATTCGATTGGCCCTTGTTAGGTAATTAGCTTGGTTGATCCCACCTTGCCTTGTGGTACTTTAATCCGAGAGATCAACAGATATACGATGTATTGGAGATCGTGTATCTCATGCAAAGGCATTGCCACAAAGTTAGACAAGTAACAATGTGTACTGAAGACGCGTTCTTTTGAGATTGATATTGACTGCTTCGTTTGAGGCTTTACACGGAAATATGACAGCTGCAGTGGCGAGCGAAAACCTTCATCGATTTGACGTACTTATATACTGAAGAATTTAGATTCAGATATTCGTTCTCTCCTAACGGGTCGAAGGATCTAGTAGGAATCTTTATCCGGAGCCTCTGTCAATATCAGTTTAATGAAATAGCCATGATCATAAAAGTTGCGATCTGAAATTTCAAACGCACGGTTCCTTCACATGCGGACAATGATTTAACAGAATTGAGTTACGACAAGGACAGCTGCCGAGGTTTGGCCGAAATTTATACTGCGAAGTGAGAGATCTCTCGGAATGAAGCACCAATTCGAGAGAATAACCAGGTTGCCACAGAGTTCAAGTTCGCATAAGAGCTGCTTTTTAATCCAAGCACCGAGTTTTCATCTCAAACATGTTAAATATTTCAATTGCCTCACTTAAAATGTTTCGCTGTTCTTGGGCTGTAAAAAAGTGATCAACTTCTGCAATGCAATTCGAAGCTTGATTTTTACGTTAGCTTCTTCATCGACATGCCAGAATAACAAGGGGCAAGGCAGTTTACCAGAACGAAGCTCCCTCTCTGGAAAACCCCTGATAGCACCGCAAAAGGTAGTGTTCGGGCCGCGGATTTGTTTATCCGGTTTCTTCTGGTTATCCGGTTTCTTGGTGGCGTTGTGCAAAGGGAGCCATTCCATGCCTTGAATTTTGATCGAAGAACCACGTGCATTTGAAACTCTTGCACCTTTTATTCCGAGCAAGATCCAAAAGCAGGGGGGTATAGGTCCATCCGTATTGTGAGCGGGAGGCATTAGTACCTACTGGGGTCATAAATTGACCGAGCCAGTGGCAGGCCATATGCATCAACCACTTCCTGGCATTCACAAAATGAGGCCAAACCTCGACCTTCGACAGCGTAAGAGTCTACTCTACATCCCAACTGGTCAAGGTATGCCATATTTCAAGGCCCGGAGATGGATATTATCAAAACCTTGGCAATGTTCTGGAAGGCCCGTTACGTCATCGCGCTCGTTCGTCAGTGTGGAGAAAGGAATTCGGTGGGCACATTAAAGAAAAGTAATGTGCACTGAGGCAAATTGTAAATTACTACCCTGTTACATTCAATGCTCGATATTTGACCCCAATAGCCTCATGTGGCTGACTCGGCAACGCAAGCAAATCTTCACTCCGACGACAATGACATACAGGGGAGTCTCTGGAAAGTTTCATTAACGCGAAGAGAGCCACGCCGTCGGATCTGTTCTAGATCTTTTTTTTTTTGGTCAAGATCCCCACTCGTCTTCGAACATGACCTCGCAAAACTCCTACGGATGCGGTCCAGAAGACTCGCAAACCTCGCAAACCAGCTTGGACAATTTGAATCAGACGCTTTCCCCTAGCCCACGTACCGGATCTACAAGCCAAGACGATGGCCGAGTGTCTAGCACAGGCCTCAGCGGCTCCGATCACATCTATCCAATTCGATCACTTGTTTCCATGAAACCACTCAATGCGTCCCCATCGCCAAAGAATGTTGAGGAATCCTTGATTCACCCAGAGGACCCGCCAATTCCAACGATAGATGGACTGCCTGAGGCTAGGCTCTCGCATAATAGTGTCTCTGTCAACGATGAAATGTCTTCCAATACGCCCGCTACGGGAGATCTCGAAGACACCGGAGATGCATTTGGCTCTCTAGAGACAGCACCTAGAGAGACAGCACCTCAAGAGAATCAAACCTACATGACCTCCCGATTCGAAAACGCATTTTCGGAGCACGGGCACACTGTGCTAATCGGGGATAGCAAAAAGACTCTCAAACGCTGCGAGGATGAGCCGATCCGGACACCAGGTGCAATCCAAAGTTTCGGTGTGATGATCGCTTTAAGAGAAGAGTCTCCAAATCAGCTTGTTGTCCGTGCCGTGAGCGAAAATTCGGAACGAATCATGGGGTTCTCACCGCAGAGGTTGTTTGACATGGAAAGTTTCACTGATGTCTTGAAAGAAGACCAGCTAGCCACCTTTTTGGAACATCTTGACTACGTTCGAGACGATTCATATGATCTCATTATAGATGGCCCTGAGGTTTTTCTTCTGGCAATACAAGGACCATCCGGCGATCTTACTCGGTTCTGGTGCGCGACTCATGTCAGTCCGGAAAACAAGGATATCGTCATTTGCGAATTTGAATTGGAGGACGACCAGCTTAACCCGTTGAATGTTGAGGATCAAAAACTCCCAGAAATTCCCGCGAATGCTTTACGAACCAACCCGCCCCCAACTGAAGAACAATACGTCAAAAGCACGATCAGTGCAAGTCATTCAGTGCGCTCTATACGCGATGCACGACGTAGGAAGGGCGAAGCCGCTGCAATGCAAGTTTTTGGTACACTATCTCAGATTCAGGCCCAGCTTTCACACGTGACGGACCAAGAAACCTTACTCAATGTCACTGCGGGACTCGTCAAGGAATTGGTTGGATTCCACCGAGTCCTGGTTTATCAATTTGATCACCAAGCGAATGGACGGGTGGTAGCTGAATTGATGGACCCTAATGTTACCGTCGATTTATATCAGGGCCTTCATTTCCCTGCTTCAGACATACCGGCTCAAGCTCGAGAGCTTTACAAAGTCAACAAGGTCCGATTATTATACAATCGAGACCATGTTACTGCCCGACTAATCTGTCGGACCTTGGAGGATCTTGAAACGCCTCTTGATATGAGTCATGCCTACCTTCGAGCGATGTCACCAATCCACAGCAAATACCTAGCGAACATGGAAGTGCGTTCATCGATGTCCATTAGCATTAATGCTTATGACAACCTTTGGGGCCTCATATCTTGTCATTCATACGGTGAAGATGGCATGCGCGTCTCTTTTCCGATACGTAAACTTTGCCGTCTGGTCGGCGAAACTGTGGCTCGAAATATTGAACGCATCAGCCATTACTCTGATCTCCAGGCGCGTGTCATGGTGAATTCTGTGCCAAAAGAAGCAGATCCATCGAAGTACATCGTTGGGTCCTCAGATGACTTGTTACGGCTTTTCCAAGCCGACTATGGTGTACTCTCTATTGGACACGAAGCCAAGCTTTTCGGCAGCGAGTCGAACTCACAAGAAGCTCTTGCGCTTTTGCAATACATTCGTCTACGAAAGGTGACATCAGTCCTTGCGTCGCATGATATTGTAAAAGATTTTCCCGACTTTGTCTTTCCTCCGGGATTAAAACAAATATCCGGCTTATTGTGTGTTCCGTTGGCCCCTGACGGGGTCGAGTTTATCGTTTTCTTCCGTGTTGGTCAACTCACCACAATCACCTGGGCTGGGAATCCGCACAAGCCTACAAACGGTGGCATCGGACACTTAACGCCACGCCAAAGCTTCAAGGAATGGCGCGAAATAACCCTGAGCGAGTCAAAGCATTGGTCTGAATTTGACATTTCGACAGCCGGTGTCCTTGGATCTGTATACGGGAAGTTCATTCAAGTATGGCGGCAGAAAGAAGTTCTCAAGCAAAACTCTCAGTTTACACGTCTGTTGCTAGCCAATTCAGCTCATGAGGTTCGCACCCCGTTAAACGCAGTTATTAACTATCTGGAGATTGCCATGGAAGGCACTCTGGACGAGGAAACCCGCGAGAGCTTGATCCGATCCTACTCAGCATCCAAATCTCTTGTCTACATTGTGAATGACCTTCTTGACCTTGCCACTGAAAGCGGACAACAGCTGGTCAAGAATGAGGTGTTCAAATTAGAACCCACGCTGCGTGATGCTTTTGATATGCTGGCTGGGGAAGCCAAGCGGAAGGGCATTTCCTACTCGTTCAAAATGCACCCCGGACTTCCAGATGCAGTATTAGGAGATCAGCGTCGCTTGCGCCAAATCTTCGTTAATCTTATCTCGAATGCGATCGAACATACAGTGAAGGGTGGTGTGAGCGTTGAGGCCTCGCTTTCTAGTGTTCAAGATGATCACGTGTCGCTTGAAATGTCGGTCGTCGACACAGGTGCAGGGATGTCGAAACCTAGACTCGAGCAGCTCTTTCAGGAGCTTGAAGAGGTTTATGCAGATGAGCATTGGGTTGGAGACGGACTGGATAACATAAAGAAATCAGGTGGTGAGAGGCAACGTGCCCTCGGTATCGGTCTTGCGTTGACCGCTCGTATCGTGCACACAATGCATGGACAGCTCATTGTGAAGTCTGAAGAGGGTAAAGGCAGTCGGTTTAGGATTATTCTCCAATTTCAAATTCCAGGAGAGTCATCCTCATTGTCCTCGCAGAACATGTCAAGAACCGATGTTCTTGATATGCCAGAGTCACCGTCAATTCTGGAAGGGGAATTCACATTGGTGGTTCATGATGACAAAAGTCAAACCGAAAGCACACAACAGGGCTCCAATATCAATCCCACTAGTGCCGTTTTTGGGCATGAAAAGGGTCAACCCGATCAACACGAACCTTCGCTATCTCAAAACGCCTTACCCAATAGCGAGGGCGGTATAGATCAAAAGCAACACATGCCCTTACGCCTGCCCTTACAACCTGGATACGAGGAATCCAAGCAATTACATGTTTCACAAACAGGTCTCCAGCAACAATCAGTTGAGGAAGACTCTCAGGAGAGTCCAGCCACTTCCAAAGCACATGCATCAGCTTCGTCTTCCAGCAATACGAGTTTGAATGTTCTCATTGCAGAAGACAACCCAGTCAATAGCAAGATTCTGCAAAAGCGATTGAGTAAAATCGGCCACACAGTCCAACTGACCAACAACGGAGAAGCATGCGTGAATGCATTCTCATCAGGCAGTAAAACTTTCGATGCGATCCTGATGGACATTCAGGTTAGTCCAAGCCATCGTCCAACCGAATGTTAAAACAGAATCCTCCAGTCTTGACTAACCGAGTCTCACAGATGCCCATTGTCGACGGAATGACAGCTACCAAAATGATTCGTGAGGCGGAATCCAACATCGCAAAGTCTTCGGTCACAGATACATTCAATCAATCCAATAGGATTCCCGTTTTCGCAGTATCGGCGTCTCTTGTTGAGAAGAACGAGAAGAGTTATATTGACGCCGGGTTTGATGGCTGGGTCATGAAACCGGTCGATTTTGCGAGACTAAACAAAATCCTGGCCGGTATATATGACCTTAAGGCTCGAGAAGGCCCTGCCGAGGCCAGAGATTGGGAAAAAGGCGGGTGGTTTGACACAGAGTAGTTCTCCTCGATCGTTTACTAAAAGATCAAGGTAATGTCCTCAGACCTCACCGTACGATGACGGCCAATCTTTCACGAAAGGATTTCATCCCATTTCTTGTTCCAGGTGCCAGTGGCACTAGGAGCCAGAGAATGGTCTCCTTTATCTTTTAGTCCTCTCAATCGCTAATTGTAAATCGCCACTCTATGCATATCGGCGGTTTCTTATCCTCTGCCTTCCTTCTATTCAGACATAACCGAATGTGACTAATATTTACCACAACAGACGCGGGAGAATTGTAGTTGATTTGTGTTCTATCAGGACTACCTATGTGTAGGTTCTTCATGAATGGGGAATCGGCTAGTCATAGTAAGTTTTGAACTATAGATTGCTATTAGGCCCTATCGTGTCAGCATCTCCGCATAATTTCTACCGATCAGCACTAGCGACGAGTTACATTACAGACCCCTCCCACGATAAGAAAAGTCAAGTGAGTATACAGGCTGACCGTTCACGACACGGAACGTGTGGCTCATATAATATGCGAAACAAGCCTAATATCGCGTTAGATAGGCACTACAAGGCCCACTCTGGTGCTAGTAGGTTCAGAAGAATTATTAACAATAAGAAGCGGGATATAACCGAATACGATCAACTTGGTAACAACACTTTTCACGTGAATAGAACAGATTAAATAATCTAAAGCAAATATGTTCACGAATAACTGATAAGAGGAAGTTATAGAGAAGATCTCCCGATCTAACCTCGGATCCTTACTGCTTATAGACGGTGAGGATTCTGCCTGTCAGTACCTAGCTATATTATAACAGGAAGAAAAGCGCTCTTAACAATTAAGACTTTATTAGCTACTATATTTAAAACCTCTTTCTACCACTACAAGGGCTTTGTGAATTTCAAATTTCATTTGATAGCCAACATCAGTACTGCCAATTGTTGTTAATATCGTTTTTCTCTGGAACAAAGCTCCCTCAATGGCAGCTTACCTCAATCACAGAATGATTAAAGCGGTCCCACATGCGACCGGGGCCCCATTCCAGTTCTCATTATACGTGCCGCTTGAATGAAAAATGAGTCGATTCGCAGGGCAACAGGCCGAACAAGTGCGAGAGATGCATCATCATCTGCCCACCCTCGCAGCCTTTGAAGAGATTCATGGAATCTTTCTAGTAGCTCAAAGGCACTATGAACCTGCTCAGGCGTTGAAGCCAGAAGAAAGAGGTAAATCAAAAAGTTTCCACATAGAGTTAGCTGCGAACGCGCGTCTGGTCAAGATTTCCGTAAGCTTTTATCAATCGCCAGGCTCCAGGACTGACTTACGACCACCCCAAAAAGCATGCAGGCATGACATGGTAATATCATTCATGAAGTGCGTGAATGCTTGGAATTCTTCAAGAGCTTCGTCAAAATAGCGGCGCAGCGAAGATGTGGGATCTGATTTGGCTGCTGTCTTGGCGGGGCTCATCAACGCTCGATAAAGAAGAGCCTGTGTAGCAAAGAAGGCCAGGTGCAATGGCGCTATATCTGTTAGCGCGCAAGTAATTCAAGAAAAAATAAAAAAAAAAATAAAAAAGACACACATACCATTATTTCGGAAGGCTGGTAAGCTTTGTGAGTGTTGCATCATTACACACTGGGGGATCATTGAGATCCAGTCCCCTAGATTTTTCTTGATTTTTAAAAGCTCCTTTTCCCGCTCCAAAGGCTGTGTGATTGTCCTTCGATAGCCGACATCAGTACTATAATTGCTATTAGTATCGATGTTTTCTGGGCAATGTTTCAAAGCATACTAGAATGGATCCACTAAATCATGCAATATCCGGCTGAGATTGACCATCTGTAAGAACCGCGCGCTGGTAGAAATGTCCACATCACTGCCTGATTCATCCACCATGTACAGTAACTCTTCGGGGACATCTTCATCGAATGCCAAATCATTAATACTAGGTGTAGCCGTTGTAAATGAGTCGGTGTAAATCAGTGGTGGGTTCCCATGACAGACAGACGACCATATATCAGTGACATATGTAGACCACCATAACCTTTTGCGAAGACTTTTCTCCCATGAGGCAATCTGCCAGGAGCCAGGCTCTCTGTGCAATCCAATCATCTGAGCACATGCCACGGTATGGGCAGAAAAGACCCATGTACAGGGCGTTTCGATCGTTGCATTGTCAGCGGGTCTCTCATACAGTAGCAAGAGGCAGGCTTGAAGCTTCCACAGGTTAGGGGCATGAAATTCTCTGTGAAGTGACGAATGAGCTTCCTGGAACAAGTCGTGCAAGTCAAGCTGCAAGGGCCCATCTTTGGCGGGTTCGTGCTTCCAGAACATCGCCCCTAGTCCGTACACGGCGCCGCGCAAAGAGGCGGGTATTCGCAGCTTATCTGATGCATACGCTCGCAGAAACCGAGTCTTGGAAACAACGCAATAGACCGGATGGACGTATTTGAAGAAAAGCCGCACAAGAGTAAGGCCGTGTGGGGAGACCATGGCTTCGATAGTCTCTGAAGCCCGCGCCTTGGCAATATCGTCGGCGGGTTGAAACTCGTCGTGAAGAACGTTGAAATGTATTGGGGGAATATTCTGGTTGCGAATACCCGGGCTGACCTGAATCATATCTGCGCTGACGCCGTCTTTCTCGTTCATTATGACAGACCGGAATGAAGCTAGGAGGTCAGTGTCTTGTTCGGCGCATAGCCCCATGCTATGGGCAGTCCGCTTATTATTGTCTTCCAGTGTGTAGAGAAGCGAGCCTTCAGAGCTGGTCCCAAGTACTTCTGGTGATACTGCCGCTGGCGATGGCTCTTGAATTAACAATGTTTGGGCGTTCGGGTATCTCAGGGGTCGGGGCGTTACTCCTGATAAGGACCTGGCCTGGACTGGAGATCCATCTTGCAGTGACCTCGAGTCCTCTGGCCCCAGAGAAGATCCAGCAGTATCTTCGACTGGCGATAGTATGCTCGTACTCGTGGATGATTCCTGATCAGTACGACCCAGTTCGGCCCCGTCCTGTTCCGACTCATCCTCCGTCGAGCGACAAGTCAAGCCTCTGGTCCGACAAAATCTACCTGAGATAGCATCAGCTACGTCTCCTTTTAGTCATGGGTCATACCATACACGGAGGATTTGATTCAATGATACACGCCGTCTTTCTCCTTCGACAGGTATCGCATGGTCTGTTCTTGCGACTTCTCCACTTCCGGGCATTGCCAAACTTTGTTCGGATTTTGAACGTGCGTTTCTTTTGTATACGGCCATCCATGATAGGAGAATCTTAGATCTCGAGAGACATAGCCAGGAAGCGAAAGATTTGGGTTTGGTCAAGATGGAAGTGGAGATAAGAGGGGAAGTTGTCTCCGCTTTCCCAATCTCCCCTCTGTATATGGGCCGCACCCTACAATCAACATTCGCATCCCTCGAGGTGCAGAAGCTGGTTGCGAAATGCACAAGCAGAATGCTGAAGCCGTAAATTACTAGACAAGACATAGCCGTTATGGTAAAATTAACGAACGAGTTGAATATATAAACACATGCATGTGAGCAATCATCTCGAAATTGGCTGCAACTCTTTATTTTGAGTTCATCACACGTGATGCCTACTATAAGAAGACGATTGTCTACTGTAGACTCGAAGGGCTTGACCACCAACGATGAACATTAATGTCAGCCTAGCCGCATTTCTGGGCTAGAGGGGGGGGGGGGGGGGGGGGGGCCCCCGCGGCGGGGGGGGGGGCGGGGGGGGGGGGGGGGGGGGGGGGGGGGGGGCCGCC